>JAMXBD010000489.1:600000-914605 GCA_024138025.1 Combretum micranthum | reverse complement strand
ATGAATCTCGACTAGGATTTAAAAGAAATTTAAATTAAAAATGTTTTGGAGTGCCACCTGATAAAAATCGGGAAAAAATAAAAGTTAAGATCAATAGGTCGGATTGATCTTAACTTAGCTACTAGTTTGCAAAAAAAAAAAAAAAAAAAATTGATTTAGAAAATCAAAATTTGAAAACAGTATCTTGGTTCGGGGCTATCTATTAAAACTAAAGGTTACCACTTTAAAATTTTAAATTTACCAAATATCCTTCAATTGCTCTAATATTTACAATTATCAACAATATGTACAATTCATATTTTTATTTTCATTTTTACCATTTTTTGTCTTTTTTATATTTAGCAGAATAAACTATACAGGATAAATAATCAAATAATATTTTTTTATTCTTTTAGAAAGTAAACTACAATATTTACAAAGAATAAAAAAATAGATAATAAACCAAAAATTTTTTTTTCATTTTTTATGTCGCTCCATAGTTGTCTACGTACTCACTAATCGAGATCTGACAAAAATAGTTCTTTTTTCAAAAAACTTTAATTTGTTTATTTGTTTTTAATTTTGGAACTGTGTCACTTTAAGTTCCTTAATTTTCAATTTTTTTTTAAAAAAAAAAAAAGCTTTTTTTATGATGATCCTAAAGATCTAATCATTTATTTAATTTTATGAAAACAAGATTTTCTAAGTATTTTCTTTTTTTTTGTTATTTTTACCATGCTTTTTATTCATTTTTAAGTAAAGATAAACAAATACAAATTATTTATGAAAATTCAGTATCACACATATATCATCCATCAATACTGGAAAGTATTAATTTTTTTCATATTTCTATTTTTTTAATTTTTATTTCCTAACACAAGTGTGTATAATTAGACATAAAATACAAAATATATCAAAAAATATCAAAATATTAAAATATGTCTAAAAATGCATAAAAATATTTTTCTATTTTTTTAATAATTTCTTGAATTTTTTTATATTTTCTGAATTTTTCTGAATTTTTTGGTATTTTTGTAATTTTTATTAATTAAAATACATATTTTATAAATACGAACCAACCTGGACCTTTAGATGAAGCAGACGTGATCTTGGCCGTTAGATCGTCTTTGACTGAATCAGAAGCGTTGATCGCATGGTCGAATCCTAGCCGTCGATGCAGGCGGATTGAATTTGGAGCGTTTGATCTGCGGACTACCTTGGGCCATCAAATCTATGTTGACTTGAATATGGACGTTCTGATTGCTTGATTTAATCTGGTGCATTGGATCAGATTGATTTGATATGGACCGTTAAATGCGAAGACCAATCTGGGACGTTATTGACTCGATATCAACCGTCGGATCTATTGACTGAATCCTGGGTGGACTTTGACTCGGATCGAGTCGGATCTAGTCGGGTCGGGTCAACCCGATCTCGCGCAAAGAAGAAGACTACGGTGATTTTCGAGCTGATTTTGATGGATGTGGTGGTACACGGCCTCTGAGAGCTTGTCGGGCCGACGTAGATGGTGGCTGGACAGCTCTAGCGGTGGTGGCTTCCACCCAAAACCACCAGAAGTGGTGGTTGTGTGGTGTATGGCGGCGATGGAAGGAAAATTTGTAGAGCTTTCTTTTGGCTAATCGATCAATTCTAAATTGATAAAGACCTCACACACACTCAATTAAAGCTCTCCGAACACTTTAATTTGATTAATTTCAACTTATCAACCTCGAATTTCGACAATTTCGTTCTAATTCTGAGATTTCGAAAGCTTTCGATTCACCTGATTAGTGAGTGTTTCATGAATTCACTTGTACCTTTGATCCTAGTATCCTCTTTTATAGATTTGTAAGCTCAATTTGACGTTTCGTATTGCTTCAAAAACCAATCGATTTTTGCCTCTTCATTTCACGAATTTAATCCAATAATTCGTGTTTAATTCGTTTTAAACTATGAATTGATGATTGATCTTTCATATTCTTCATTAGATCAGCCAATTTGGGTAGATGAATCGTCCAATTCAATTCTTGCAAATCACCAGTAATGGACAATTGAAGCTTCATAAATTGCATTTTTTTTCCAAACGAATTTTGTGACTTTTAGGTTTTTACACTGAATTGTGTACTGATCTTTTATAGTCCATGTCTACTTTAAATGGCATCATCAATTTCAACAATTAATGATGTTTTGTCGGTTAAAAATCGATGCAAAGTAAGGCGAAAAGTCACTTTAAGGAAGATGAAAAAGCAAAAATAAGATGATAAAAAGGCAAAAAATTGCTTTTCCTAGGATTTGAACCTGGGTCCTTGAGCTTGTGTTGTTTTGTCAATGTGTTTAAACCACAGGCCATTTGGCCCGTGCCTCGATCATTTAGCCAACTTCATCAATACTTAGGCTTTCAAATGATGAGTTTACTTAAACAAATAATTTTTGAAATTTGTTTAATCAACTTTAAAACAACTTATAACTAGAATTTTGCATATCAACTCATATAATTTCTATTTTTCCTCTCATTTTTTTTTTACTAATTCTTTTTTTTTTTTTTGAAATTTTTTTTTTCTTATTTTTTTTGGTTTTTCTTGATTTTTGTGATTTTTCATTTTTTTGTGAGCTTGATAATACTAATTCTAATTACAAATTAAAGCCTTTAAGTTGGGCAAAATTTGGGTGTCTACACACATATTTTATATCTTACTTTTCATTAACAAAAATACAAAAAAATAAATTTCTCTCTCTGCACTCACAAAATTGTGCGGCTTTCCTTTACAACATTCAAATTGTTTTATTTTCGATTTATTTAATTAACGCAAATTTTCCTTCACATTTTCCTATAAATACCACCTCTTCCTTCCATTTCCTTCACAACTTTCATACACTAAAATTATTCTCTCAAAATTTCTACAAGAGTTCTCTCAAAGTTATCTCAAATTTAGTTTTCATAGGTAATACTTCTTTAAGTTTCCTTTTATGTTCATTTACTTAGTATGAGCATAATGTGTGTTTTCTAAAACCATGAAGGTTAAGAAAGCAACAATATATTTATACTTTGTTTTTATTCATGAATCCATTTTCTTTTATGTTCTTTCATATATATTGAACTAAATATATCTATGTAGCTATATTAATCTTTTAGAGCATATAAGCTTCTTATTATTGCAATTTGTTTACTTCCTTTACAATTTATTTATTTACCTTGCAATTTATTTAGTTTCAAGGTATTTTAAGACTAGTCTTTTTCGTCTTAGACTTGTCCTCATCAAGTCAAAGCAATTTTTTTTTTCTTTTGGCACTAGTCTATCCTTAGTCCTGGGATATCTTGATGAAGCTAAAGTTCAATAGTTGACATATTTCTTTACTAGCTTATTTCTTTAATTTTTATGTCTTTCTTATGTTTTTTATGATTTCATACTCATAAACATGCATGAACATATTGATTTTTGTCGCAACAAGATAAAGGAGGAAAAGTTTTCTTAAAATAGAAGTTCTTCTCTAAAAATAAATGTTGTTATGAAGGAGTAATTTTTCATAAAAACGTAGGAATTTATCTTAACAAACTTTTTCTAGAAATCTAGAGTAGTTCATTATAAATTTTAAGAACATAGAAATTTTTAAACAATACATACATACACTTTACAAAGTCATAAAATGGAAAGAAATTCTTGATTAAACAAAAGTTTTACTAAACTTCACTTTTCATCAATACTAGTTTGACAAATACTAAGAAATTTTTTTCATAAAAGTAGAATGATCTTAAGAAATAAATAAATTATTTATATAAATATAGAATTATTACTACTTTCAAAAAGTATTAGAAACTAAGCTTAGAAAATAAAAATCATTCTTTAGAAATTTAAAAAGACTAAGGAAATGAAATTAAGGAAAAGAAAAATACTCATTTAAAATAACTTGAGATATTTTCTAGCAAGCTACAGGAAATTTTCAAAGTTTCACTTTTTCAAAATCTTTAGAAGACTTTACTTTTACCAAAAAATTCATGGTTGAGACAACTTCATTAATTCCATGCATTCTATATGGGTCAATGAATACTATATAAATACATTTCAAAGGTTTTACAAACTATTATAAAAATATATCTCGTTGATATGAGTTTTTGTAAAAAGAAGGAATGCAAGTTTCATGAAATTCGTGGTGAATTTGGTTACCTCTATTTCGGAGCTCAAACGACTTAGTTTGATGAAAATGGTTTTAGAAATAGATAGATCTTTTCGAGTAGGAGAAATGGTATATTTATATGCGAAATTCCGAGTTAAAATGAGCAAATTATGGCCATTTTAAGTTGGAATTTCCTTCAATCCGATTTTACCACGAATTCAAGATAGATTTAGGATCTTCAAAGTAGAAATTCTATGAAAGACTCATTTTGGGTATTTTATCTTGTTTAGGTGAAGAAGGAACCGATATCGCCTTATTGGAAAATTACTTCGACTAGGAGCGATGGTCATGAAGTGAGTTAATCCCTTACTAGTTACATTTTCTTGTTTGTGCTTGTAAGTAGTAGCACTAGAAAATAAGGAAAAAGATAAATGAACAAATGTTGTGTGATTTGGATTCATGATTGATTGAATAAAAGTTAAGAATATCAAGAGAGGAATTGATGAATAATTTATGTTTTCTTGCAATGATATGATGAATATTGTTTTGATCGCCTTTAACTTAAACTCAATATTAATTGAATAAACCTATAATGAAAATAATTCATGCATATCATATTTGTGGTCATATTTATTTTTCACTACTATTCTTCGTGTGGCGAAACGAGGAGTTGTAGTGGTGGCTAGTAGAAGCCAAAAAGTCTACAAGGGCAAGTAGGATCCGGAAAGTCTACAGGGCAAGTAAGAGCCGGTAAGTCTGCAAATATTGATGGTCGTATGGGCCTATAACCACCAACCCCGGCATGGAGGGTGTAAAATCCATGCTGCACATGCTTTCCGGTTAATCGTGTGTATTTTGTTTGCTCATGTGATTGATGCATTATCATATGATTGTTTAAATACTTGTGTGTTTTATGGAAATGTTTTGTAGATGGGAGTTATCTCACTAAGCTAGTTTTGCTTATACCCCTATAGCTTTTTTTTACAGTATAATTACTTGTGGTTGGCACCAAGGAGCCCCTTTTGTCAAGTATGAGCCAAAGCTACTATGAGTTTTTGGGAGAAATTTATATGTATTTAGTTTTGAATGTAGACTTCTAAAAAAAATCTCTATAGTAGACTTATGTTATATTTATGTATATTTTGATGATGGCTTAGTTGAACAAGACTAGTAGTACGGGGGAATGCCCCTAAGAAGTTGTAAGAGACTTTTATTCTGATGAATATTACATGTTTATCTGTATAAGTTCTTACATGCTTTTATTATCTGCTTAAACGTAATACCCCTGTGAGTCTCCTACTATCTTGGAAGCACGCCTTGCATGTGATATTGAAGCTCCTGCGTGACTAAGTTGTCATTCATTAGCTTTAATATTATGTGCGGTGGACTGCCATGTTTAGGGTACCTTCTGGGGCATGACAGTTATTTCCTTGTCTCCTATATAATCTAGGCTCTCCTCCTACACCAAAACCATTCCTAAATATAGAATTCTCTCAAAATCCTCTCTTATATGATCTTAGCATCAAAGGAAATCAAGGATCAAGATCAAGATGAGTTAGTTATCATAAAGTTCTTTAGCAATCCAAGGATTTATCTCTTTCTAAGGTTTCTTTTGATAATTGAAGGGAATTTTGAGGAAAAACCATAGGACTTGTTGCATAATTGGTGTTTTGCAATCAAGGAAGAACAAGAAACTAGAAATAGGTAAGTTTAATCTTTTATTTTCTTTTCTTTTAGTGATCTAAAATATAATCTTTTTTGAAATTATTGTTGATGATTGAAGGAAGTCATAATTTAGGGAAGAGTATGGAGAAATCATGTTCTTTTGGAGATTCTGATTTTGTTTTCATCAAAGGAGAAATGTATGTAGTTTAGGATTTGTAATTCTTTTAAGTTTAGGGTTTTAGATGATGTTGAGATTATGATTATCTTATGAAAACATGTTTTGATTGAGTAATTGGTTATGAACAGGTGTTTTGTGAGATTAAGGTTTCTGTTCTTGAAACTGATTATAAGTACGACCTTACCTTGCTTCTTGCTTGTACTTGTAAGATTAGACATGAAAAATTGACATAGTATTATTTGACTGTAATAAGAAATTGGTTTACTGCTTGTGCTTGGCTGTAGTTAGTAAAGACCAAGAAGTATTGTGATACAACAGATGCCCTGATGATCTATGTGTAAGGTTATCTCGAGTAGATTCGTGCATAGATATGATTCTAGTCATTTAGGAAGTAGTATGATTACGGTACTCCGAGTGTGTAGAAAATTTCCAATACCATATATGTATACACTATCTATTTTCAATATTGGCTGTTTTTACGGAAACCTAAGTTGCTATGGGTTTGGGGTTAGGCACAAATGATCCTAGACTATGCTATTTGATGGCTAATAAAAAGATAACAATTTGTGTTTGCTGCGTCAGTTGTAATCCCCCTAATTTTACGTAATCTAATTTTAACAAATACTAAAAATGTAATATAGAAATATATAGAATATTTGGAACAAGTAGTAAAAATCACTCCAAATTTTTCTCGATTTAAAAATGTCAAAGTATGAATGAATTTGATTAATAGTTAGAAAGATTAGAACCTCTACCAATAAAAATTTTTCAAAATACCAACTGTAACTTCTATGATCTCAAATAATTTATAAAACAACGATAAACCAATCGTTAATATAAATTATTGAATCCTTTTTCCTTAAGTTCAATATATTTAGGAAGTAAACCCTATACTTGTTAAATAATGAAATAATGTGTTTTAACTATTTTCAATCTGATAACAATATTAAGTAGCACTAGACAAAAATATATTGTTATTAACAAATTAGTATAAATAACTCCTATTCAGTAAAACATATTTGGTAAAATGATCAATAGTCTAATAGAAATCATAGTTAACTTTAATTTTAAATCACAATAACAGACGATTAATTTTAGAACCTATAAGTTATAAAAATATAGACTAAAGATAAATTACTAGAATTACAAAAGATACGATAACATCACACATAGACTGATATCTAAGAATCTAGATCTTAAATAAATATTTAAATTACACTAATATTCTAATTAAAAGACTTAGAGATTTAGAAATTAAAATAATGTATTGCCAAAGTAATCTTTAATAATTTTCATAACTAGAAAATGAACAAATCAGCAAAGGTGAAACTAATATCAAATATATTATTCAACAAAAATCTTAGAATAGATCTATGAATTGTAATAAATTCATTCGTAGCTTGAAAAACCCGAATAAAAATTTCTTTGATCTTAATAGATACGAAAAAACGAGATTTGATATCTTGAACTGATAATCCAAGATATAATTAGAAGTAGCTCTAAATTTCAAAACCGATAAGATATAGTCTATTAATAAAACTTATTAGCATAAAACAATAATCTAAAGATGAACTATTAGGATTATAAATACATAATACATACTAATACCGACCAATAATTATTAATTTAGATCTAAAATAAAAATTTCAAACCCATTGTTATACTTGTTAGGAAATTCTGAATTAATTAGGACTTGGTTCCTGATTTAATTTATTAAACTTGAAAAATTAAATAACGTAAGTTAAAACACTAAAAATAATTAATCGTGTGAACTTTAAACTAAAAATTTGGAAACATAAATAATATAGAGTTTTTGTAGTAACTTAGATAATTTTATCTCGATAAAACTTATATGTAACGATTATAGATATACGTTTATAATTTAATATTAGTAAAAATATTTTAGTTAATAACTATTAAATAATTAATAAGAAAATAAAATAAAATAAATAATAAACTTAACTGCTGCACATCACGGATTGGAGTTTGGGAAATCACGAAGACTTCACGCTACAGATCTCCTCCACGCGCAGCACAAGAAATTACGGAAGCAGCAAATTTGGAATCCTCAGCTGCAGTCTCCATCTTCACGCACATTATATCCTTCATAAGACAGAGCATATAAAACAGAGGAATATATGCAGAATGCACCACGATAACAGCAGAGGAGTTGGCTACAGCAAATTCTCCAACAAATCAACTAATTTCAATTGAACGAATGGGTTATGCAGAATCTTTACGCACGGTCATAATTCTCTAGCTGGATACAGAGGAGTCAGCCACCAAAATTCTCCACGCGCAGAACAAGCTCCTTCACGTACAACAGCAATTGGAAATTCCGGCTACAGAGTTCACATACAAACATTCAAATTTGATCCAATTTGAGCTCCAAAATTCAACTTGAAAAGGACTCCTCAACCAATCTATAAAACACACCTATAACCCTCATTACATAATGCAGCATAAATTCAAGAGAAAAACAGCTGCAATTGGAGCTTGAATTCCACCGTGAAAGCTGCAACAGGAGCAAATTCAAACAAGAAACTGTAGCATTCTTCACGCCATTTGAGCTCTGTTTTTAGACAAATTATAGACTTAGTTGAGCTTTAATATTTTACCAAAAGAGAACCAATAATAAGCCTTCAAATGTCCACTTCAAACACCAATTGTTAGATTGAAAACAACAAAGAAAATCTGATCACAAAACCATGCAAACAAAGATGGAAAACATCAACATAAACTACAGCAGAAAACTTGGAATTTGGCCTCTGATTTACATGAATTTTGACCCAATTTTTCTTGCAACTTGTGTCACGCCCTCAAGGGTATCCTAAACGTGGTAGTCCGCTGTACACAATATTAAAGCCTAGGAATGACCGCCTCGGTCATGCGAAGGCTCCATACTATGTACTAGGCGTCTAACACATAGAGGAGACACATTGGAGAGATACATTTTATATTGATACACTTGACTAACAATGTAAAGGAAATACAATTTACTATACTCCAAATACAAAACATTTCACTTCCATTACAGTTCATCAAAAGATTTCACTACATAAAACTATTACAAGGTGAATTATAATACCTAGCTAATAACTTCAAGCAATCTTATTCCTTGCCGGAATCCTGAAGTCATTCTCAGTTTCAAACATCCCGGTCCCCACTTAGCATTCTTGAGATAACCTGTTTAATCAAACACCTATTGGGGTATAAGCTATACTAGCTTAGTGAGTAAGAACTTCCAGGATTACATTTATAACACATCATACAATCAAGTGATTAGTCAACAAGTGATATGCATCAAACACGTGAATTCAACAAACATATGACTTGCGGAAATCATATGTGGATGGATGCGCCCTCCATCCGGGTTAGTAGATTAACGAATCCCGCGTACGAACCAAGACCGTTTCAGCTTATGGACAACTATAAACTATAAAATCATTTAAGGTACAACGATAAACCAACAAATGCTAATGCTCCATCCCCATCGTGATATGAATGAGTTCAATTTCATCTTCAATTCGAATAATCAATTATACCAATTCTTTTAAGTGATCAATCAATAATCGCAGACAATCAATTCTAATTCATCTATACAAGCAATAGTTAATCACTCGGCTTCGATATTCTTACATTCCATTTCTCATATCAACAACAAGCATACATAGTTCCCATTCGTCCCCATCATGCATATCCATTTTATCTTTACCAAATATCTAGTGCAACTATTATTACAATCACATACAATAAATGAAATCGGAAGTAATACTCACCGGCCATTGGATCACCGGTTTTAGTAAAAGTAATCCGGTGGTAGGGAATCGTCGATTTCGGGATCACCTAAAAAGGAAGAAATACTCTAATAAGTATTTCAACTCAAACTAATCCAAACGATTTTATGAACTATCAAATTCGTAATTCTCGTCCTAAGCGGTAATTCCAACTTAAAACGGCCATAACTTGGTCATTTTAACTCGGAATCTCGTAAATTTTATATCGATTTCTATCTACTTCGAAAGATCTATCTAATTCTAATATTATTTTCAAGTTTTGAAAACTTTGAAGCTTCGAAAAGTTCGGATCAGATTAGGGCAGTAACAAATTTCAATTCCGAAAAATAGTTTTGTAAATGTTTGTAATGTTCCTACTATATAAATTAGCCATACATGCAATATGAATGATTTCCTAACATGAATGACATGAGATGTGCTTAATGTATGCATGATCTTGATGATTTTTACTAAAACAAAATTTTATAACTTTTTATTTTGTAAGACCATAATAACAACTACTTATAAAAAATCTAGTTTTCTAACTTTGATCATTTCCATTTGTTTTGGATTTACTGCTTAAAAAAATATAATTACTTTTGTTAAAATTGAGTCTTCATTATATAGATTACTTATGACCTTCATTTCTACATAAAAACTCCATTTTATACTTTGTAAACATGCTTTTAAAATTGGCTCATCCCAAAATCCGAATTTTGCAAAACTTGTTTTTGTGGTGATTCCTTTATGTAAAAATCATTGGATACTTAGAAAATTAAGGCTCAATCATGCCTTACCACTATGGACTTCATTTCTTTAATAAAACTTTCATTTTGAGTTTGGAAAGTATGTGTTTTCATGGCCTCACTCCAAAATTACGAATTTCCTAAGTTGACTAGCAACTCAAATTTTTCCTACTACATTTCTACTCCTTGTTCCACATATTTTTCTTAGCAAATCCCATCTTAATTTATCAAAACCATCACTTGATGATACCTATGACCAAAACTCCTCATTTTTCATATAAAACACAAGTTTTGGAGTTGATAAATGAGTTTTTAAGGCATGGCTTTGAAGTCATCCGAATTTACAATTTTTGGATAAACTCAATTTTCATACTTTATTTCTACAATGCATCATGCATAAATGTATTATCTACAAGCTATTGTCATGAAGATTATGAGATGATCTACCTATATGCATACATATAGCACCAAGAATTCTTTTTGAAAACTTTTACTTTGCAAAACTTTGAATTATACTAGACTTAAGAAAAATAGTTTTTCTTCTTGCAAAATCATACTTTATTTTATCAAAACTCAACCTTGATGATCTATATAACCATCACCTTCATTATTTCAACAAAAACCTTCATTTTGGGGTTAGAAAATAGGTGTTTAAATAGGTGGTTTGCTTAAGTACGAATTTTACAAAATTTTGAAGGATGAAAACATTGTTTAACCTATTCTTGGAAACCATTTGTTGTTCTAAGGTTATATTTTGGTAAACTCCTTTTATCCTTATCAAAACTTGGTCTTTGTTATATGTATACCCTAGGACTTCCATTTTCCTATAAAATTTATCATTTTGGCATTTGGAAATGAGTGTTTAAATAGTGGCTATTTTCAAATCCGAATTTTGAGAAATTCATTTGAGCTTGTTTTCTTTGTAAAACTCATTTAGTCTTTCAAAAATCATTTCCTAATCAAACCTACTCTAAGGCTTCCATTTCTTTAATAAAAGTTTGTTTTGAAGTTGAAAAATGGGTTTTCAAAATTGGTCTTTGTTGAGATCCGAATTTACAAAATTTATTTTTGGACATATCTTTTGATAAAATCTATCTAAACTTATGAAAATCCATTCCTTACATATCCTATCCTAAGAGCCCTTCATATCTTGAATAAAAACTTCATTTTGAGTTGGAAAACATGTTTTTAAAATATGTCTTGACCTAATCCGAAAATAAGATTTTTATTTTGAAAATAACTTTTGAAAATCACCATTGATTCTTGTAAAAAGAAGTCTTGATATACATATATTAAGCCTTCATTTCCTTAAGTAAAAATTACATTTTGACACTTGAAAGTGGTTTTTAAATAGGGGTCTTGCCAAAATACGAATTTCACAATTTTTGTTTAAGTTCAAAACCAAGATCTATACTTAATATGAACATAGATCTAAAAGAAACCCATGATAATGCACTATAAACTCATAGATCTAAACTTTACTCATCAAAATCTTTCATTTATGTTATCTATACCCTAAGCCCTTCATTTTAAGTGAAAAATACACATTTTGAAGTTGAAAAATAACTTTTCTAAATATAGTTCCATTTTCATCCGAATTTTCAAAAATGATTTTTGTTGGAAATAAAATAGATCTTGAGTTTTCTAAAACATTCCTACTATCATCATGCCACTACAAGTTGTTCATGATCATAAAACAAAAGTCTAATGCATTTATGAACTCCAAAACACTAGATCTAGTTTTCTATACTAGTTTTAAATGCATGAACACATGTGAATGAGGAATATATGCATAAATCATAAGCAATAACAAAAATAATAACTCAAATAGCAAGATCTATGGCATAAACAAAAATCAAAGCTACAAAAAGTTAGATCTACAAAATATAACAACTTTAAACAAGAAAATAATTATAATACAAGATAATAATAATGGAGAAGAGGAGTGTTTCATTTTTGGCATCATCATCCTAAGCTTTTAAGCTTATGGAAGGTCATTTGATGCATGAAACCTTCATTACACTTTACCTATATCACCTATGGAAGCTTTGAGAAGAAGATTTGCTCAAAAATCTTCAAGAAATATGGGTGGAAGCTAACAAAAGAAGTGGGGGCAGCTTGGTTCTTGTAAGAACAAGAGCAAAAATGAAGAGGAAAAGAGAGGAAAAAGAGAGAGAAAGCTAAGGAATGAAAAAGGAAAGAAGGAGTAAATGAAAGAGAGAAAGAAAATGAGTGTATTAATGAATGAAAGAGGAAAAAAAATAAAACAAGGGCAGCCAATATTGGGGCATGCTGCACGTGAAATTGGGAGAGAGGAGAGAGAGGGTTTTGTTGAAATTTAACTCAAAATTGAATTGTATAATTAATGTGTAATGTAACTTCTTTAAGAAGGAGTGGAATATAATTAATTTAGTCAAAATGGAGTAAATTAAAGGACAATGGCAGCCATAAAGGAGTAAAAAATCTGCCATGAATTGATATAATAAAGTGTAAAAAGATTGAAGTGAAAAAGAAATGATGTGTGAAAGGTGTACTTGAAGGTATGGGTTGTAAAAGTACTTTCTTAATAAAATAAAATTAGAAAATTTATTCCAAATATTTGTAGCAGATTTTTCATAATTAAAATTAAATAATTATTTGAATTATTTTAGTATTTTAACAAATATGTTACCGGTATGATCAAAATACGCGAATATGGGCTATAAATGATATTTTTATAACCCGAAAAATTCTAAAAAATTATTTTATGAAAATAAAAATATTTTTCAATTATTAAATTAATTTATTTTATTTTTAGTTATCGGAGTTTTAAACAGAATCTGATCTCGTAAAAGCCTGAATTAATTACATTTTAGAAAAACAAAATTTTTTATAATATAAAAAATATTTATATAATAATATAAGGCTTTATAAGAATAATAAAATTTTGTAATGAAATAAAAAATGAATAGTGCAAAAGACTAATTAATTACCGGTAGTACTGAAATACGGATAAAAAGGTTATAACTGTAACTTTTATAACCCAAAAAATTATATAACTAATATATTTGAAAATCTTATGAAATTACGAGTCTAACGGTACTAATAGTATATTTTTGATATCTCGAGCCTCGGGACACGCTTTTCGAAGTTTGTATCCGAACGGGTTCGAAATAGGTTAAAAATTTACCAATCTAATATTTTTGAATAACTTATATTACCACGAGCTATTCTACATATTTAAACTACATCTCGACCTCTAGGGTTAGGGGCACTAGATCCCTGGACTTAAGCTATTGTATTCCAGTTAGGGTTTCCGGGTGATTTTTGGTTTAGATCTTGCTAATTTGGAAACTGATATTTTATGTTTATACAAATATTTTGTTGAGAAATTTATCTTAAATTTTATTTAATATCTTTTAACGTTTTCGGAATTTTTGAATTGGGTTTCATTCCGAAAGTTAATCGTTATTTACCTTTTTAATAATTTGATTTTGGGTTATATATTACCCGATTTTATAAGTCGGAGTTACGTATGGAATTTGTCGTACGTAGTGGTTTTGAAATTGAAGTATGATGAGTTCTTGTGTTGTTTTTAAGGATTCTAATTTTTCTCAAGATTCGGAAATTTCTGGATTCGCTCGTATTTTTGGACTAGTTGAAATTTGATTTTAATTTGGAGTGATTTTTAGGGTTTATTTTCGAAGTTTATCTTGAAATTATTTACTGAAATTTTCTGGGGCTTACAACTTGAGCCCCAATTTTACACACATAAATAACCTTGATTAACTACCAAATAAACACAATTAATGTCCCTTGAAATCAGCCACAAAATGCATACAAATTCATCAAAAATTCATCATCAAATTCGCATGAAATTCAACCCAAGAATTAACAGCAAAAACTTGAATTTAATAAGTCCAAGACACCCTCTTTTGTGTCCTAATTCTAGCCTAACCTTAGTGCATATATATAGTCTTAAGTTAGACCCTAAAGTAACTCATAAACCTCACAAAAACAATCTAAAAATTTAGCTAGAAAAGGAATTGCGTCCAGCCCTTTTCCCTTTGCAACACCCTTACTCAAATAGCTTGAAAAACTTTGGAAACAAAACATAAACCTCTAGTTTACTTCCCATATTCCCTCCACATACCAAACACATTAAGAACATCAAATTCGCTCTTTCAAACAACACCAAAAACCAAGTCAAATAGCCTTTGGTATATCATAAATTCAAGTTGAATCTAAGCTCAACAAGGTAAAAATATGTACATACATAGCTAGTTTAGTTAGATTAATTTTTCTTAGTTACTCATCTTCTTATTATCCTCTTTAGATCATTACTTTCATCGAGAAGGAGGAACTAGACCCTATCTATTGTCTAATCAATGTAAGAATCATATCAAGTTCAAATATTTATTATGTTTGCTCTTTAGAAATTTGTCTTAGAAATTATCAAAATTGATCTAATAGTATATTGATGATATTTAGACTATTTAGGATATACATACATCAACTTGAAGATTTTTAAGTGTAGAAATTCAAATCCAAGAAAGGAAAAAACCAAAACCACACTTAAACTACAACAAAACTAAGTTGAAATTTAGATAACTCATGTAAATCCCTAGGAAGATTGAATAAACTGTATTGATGTGTTTGTTATAAGCTAAAAAACGACCTCATCAATGGATTGTACTCAAAAAATACTATGAAAACGACTATTTGTTCGTAAAAAACGGACTAGAAATGAGTTAAATATGATCAAAACAAGTTTTCACTATAGTTATTAGGATTCACTTGAAACCTATGTATGTGTTTCATAATTTTGAAAATTGTACAAGTCTCTTTTCTTGAAAATAATTCCACTAATAGAAAGTACTCGAAGAGTACTATCAAATCGACTATTTATACAACGAAATCGGATTTAAAATGAATAAGAAATCACAAGCTAGAAAATAATTCAGTTTTCACTCTTAATAAACCAACATCAATGTTACTGTTATTCCCATAAGTATGATTATGATTATTACTCTTATTATTACTATCGAGTAAAGTATTTAGTATTATTGATATTTTTCATCATGAGTCATTATGATTATTAATACTGTTATTTTTACGTTAATGTCACTATATATATATTATCATCAATACTATTATTATTTTTGTCACTAATATTATTATTTACTAATAGTATGAAGATGATTATTATTATTATACCTGTATTTATTACTAAGATTGATATTAACATTTCAAACTAATATTACTGATAATATGATATTATTAAACTTAGTTTGATTTGCAATAAAAATGAGATCGAAGTATAATGAAAAATTTGATATATCTAAACCCCATAAACATACGATTTTATTAAAATAATTTTAGAAAAGTATAGATACTAGAATATACCAGTAAATAAATAAAAATACCAATTTGAGAGACAGATAAGATTGATGGGCAAAGAATTAATAAATAAAAATCTTCTACTAAAAGCAATAGGACTTAAGGAAAAGATAAACCCCTTTAATAAAAATATAGATAGTAATTAAGATCAAGAAAAGCAAAAGGAAAACAAATAAGAGAAAAATATTCTTTACTATAGAGATTAAAACCTTAATAAAAACTATATCAAATACCGATACAGAATAGTTAGGCACCTATAAGGATTCAATTAAATTATTGAACGACACAATAATTAATATAACAGGCTTAGTCTAATGTCCGGCGATTAGGATCAGTGCCTTTAATTCTAGCAAGACTTCTCTTACAGAAACAGTCCAATAATGAATCTCTGTTATTTCCTTTCATAGGAAAATAGATCAATTCCCGGACTTCCGGTAGCTTATACAACGATTTAGCAAGGATCACAAGTGAGTTACTTGACTTTATCACATTGTTTGTGCTTGTAGTATAGTTGCAATTGGAATAATATATATATTCAATTGATATGCATGCGAGATTGAGAATAATGCATGATGTGTGGTGTATGATTGAATGACAAAGTACCGTAATATAAGTAATAATTCTATTGTATTATAAATATCGTATGAAGCATGTGATGATTGTCTGTATATCGTATGATCGCCTTAAACTTGATTAACAACTATCGGTACTATAAATGAAATGGACATGCATCGCATGATTTGCATAAACTGCATTTGGAGATGTAGCGGCCTACTACGTGTTAGTATTTCGGTTCTCTAGTAATGCTTGGTTTTTCTAGGCAAGAGGCTATTAGTTCTACACAAGATTACCTTTGTTCCGTCGATTCCATAAGAACTAACTGGAAATGAAGGACGCCGCCCATGGTATCGCTGTGAAATGATTAACACTCAGTGGAGTTTCTAAGGCTTAAAACAGGAATTGAGTGCCTAAAGTAGAAAGATAACTACAATGAGGATCGTGGCTTTCCCATATACTTAGTTTCTCCTGGGCAGGTGGGCCATAGTATCAAGTTCCTTCAACTCTGATGAGAGGGCGTAAATCTCCATCCTGCTTTGGATTCTAGATCATCCAAGCTTGTAATGTGCATATGATTGATTGTTGCATTGCATATGATTGATAATTATACTTGTTTGTTATTGGTTGATGTGTGGTCTGGTCAGGTTATCTTACTGAGCCCGTGGTTCGCCTACCCTCCCAATAGTTTTTGTGCATGATTAATACTAGCTGGATTTGGGCTAGGAAAGTATGAAGAGAGCATCTCCAACAAACTCTATTGAAGATAGAGATATAGGATATAGAAACTTAGAATGTAAGTTAGATAAATTTTAAACTTTGTATGTTGTAGTTTGAAACCCACTTTCACTATTTGGTAGGGGATACGATTCTCTATGATCTTGGTAGAAATTGGAAAATCGGATTCCATAGTTGAAATCCAGTAATATAATATATTATTTATATGATAAATAAATAGTCTTGTACACTTTAACATACAAGACGGCTCTTATGTTACGGGTGCACATGTGATATAATAGCTTTAGATTAATCCTACTAGGCCCCATATTAAGGTCGTGACATTAGTATTTAGGATGTATGTAAAACTGTATAATGTTTGTTCATGTGCATGTGTTTGTGGTATGTCATATTGAGCCTTTATGTTCATTTTTTTTTATCTTTTTCAGGAATAAGTGAAGATCCAATGATGCTTGATTTAACATGATATGATGTATTTGTAGATTATAGGGAGGACGATATTGGACTTGATTATCCTGTTGACTTTTAGAATTGTTTTGGACTAAAGATTAGGGTCATTTGAAGACTATAAGAAGATTTGTATTTCTCTAATAAGTTTTGAAATCTTATGAGAGTTTCCTCTTAATATTTTAAGTTTAATTTGAGTTGGCCTTGGTTTATGCTAAAGAAGTTAATCAAAAGTTTTGTTATATAAAATATTTTAAATTAAGTACCCCTTTATGTGAGTATCCAAGATGATATCTATATTTGTGTTTTAGTAAAATAATAGCTTTAGCGTATCTATCTCAAGTAAGGACAGGTGGCGGTTGTAATACCTTCAAATTAGGGTATTACAATTTTTGTTTTCAATTTAATAAAATTATCTGAAGCCCTTTATAGTAATTTCGCTTTTTCAATCCCTTTTTCTTTACCTGCTATCTATAACCACATTCTCTACAACCACAATGGCTTCCATTTGTTCTCTCCCGGCATTTAAATTTTAAAAATAAACCCCACATTCAGCAAGGTCTTCCACCCGTTCTCTCCCCATCTTAAATATCATAAGCATTTAAATTTCAAAAATTAACACATCCCTCTTTGCCACTTCTGTTTTTATGTTAACCCCATGTCTATGAATAACTTTCCCACCATGAAGATTACTCTCTTTCCCTCTTCACTACTTCAGTTTTTATCTCAACTGCTATGTCTTTCGATAACTCTTCCATGACTCTCTAATGGTGTGTACATTTATATATAAAGAAAACGAAAACCTATCTATGTCACTCTTTTTCCCTTGTCCCATTGTACTACTATTTTCTATCTTAATCATCGTATCTTCCAAGGCTTCTTTCTTTCATCTTTTTTCTTCTTTTTTTTATTTTTTTTATTATTGAAAAGCATGATTTCATTGTAACGTTTGTATGAACAAATGAAAATCTATTTAAAGACGAAGTGGCATCGGATATATTTATTATACCAGTTGAGTATTGAAGCAGTGTTTACTTCGTTAGTGTTTTTCATTTTGTTTCCTGTCTTTTTTTTTTCACTAGAAAAGCATGAGCAAACAAAGTCTGTTCAAAGGCGAGGCGACACCTCATTTGAAACTGACTGCTTACACATACAACAAGTTATACTGATAATCCATATGGCACTTTGGGAATACTCATTTAATGATAGTTCAATATTTCCTTTTATATTTTCCAACAATGTTATTCAACAACTTCCAAGATGATGACAAAAATGAACAAATCGGAATATTTTATTGTAAGAGATTTAAGAAACACCATCTTTCAATAGTTTTATTAGTCCATACTCTTTCAACAACATATGAACGAATATTATATTATATGAGTTTTAAAAAACACAATAATCAAATAGGTTTGACAACTACTTCTATTTTTTTTTTCTTTTGATATAATCAACTATGTAAGAAAGCATACATTGACTCGCTAAATTCTTCTGCTATAAATAAATAAATAAAGGACATGCTATATTTACATGAGTTGTTTTTTTTTTTTTTTTTTAATTTGATGGTTTTTATTTTCATGTTGGGTCATGCTATACACACCAAATGGAGTTGATCCATTTATTTTTCAACTTGGTTTTTAAAAGATTTTTAGCGCAGCCTTCTGATGCTAAATTTCAACATAATATAATAAATGTTCTACTTACTATTATTATTAGTATCATAATTCACTAAGTTCCCTATATCAAATTAGTACCTATTAATATGTTTTTTTCTTAAGAGTTAATTGAAATTAAGTAGTTGGTTCATGATAAATATTGCTATTCCATTTTTATGCTTTTGCAATACATAGCTTCATAAGAATACAAACAAATAGTATACAAGCACATGCATTATAGTTCTAAATAATCTCTATTGCCAAATATTTAATATCGTCAAAACAAATGCCTTCTTTGCCGATAATAGTAAATGTCCTACATGCTAAATTTTATCCTATTATTAGTGCCATAACCTGATAAATGTCCTATACAAAATTACTGCCTGTTAATATGCTTTATGTATCTGCTTTAGAATAAATAATACTATTTTATTTTTTATATTTATACTTTCATACTAATACATATCTAATAAAAATTTCAAACAAATAGCTATGTATACAAGCACACGAATTATAATTTTAAACAATCTCTGCTACCAAATATTAATGTTGTCAAATAAAACCAACACATTGTTTGCTTTTGGAATGAATTAATCCTTTCCCATACCACATCTAACATATTATATGAATTTATTGATTGTATGGCGTTCCCATTTCTTCTTTTTTTTTTGGGGGGGGATGGAATAGGGATAGTTCAGGAAGAAAAAAAAAAGAAAACAAAAAGGTATAGTTCAAAAAGAAAACAAAAAGAAGGAATAATTTTCGACTAATCTTTTGGACACAAGACTTTTGGTGGTAATACTCCCGATATGGATAGGAGAAAGACTTCAATGAGTGTTCGACCTTAGGTATAATATATATGTAGCTGTATGAGTGTAGTTACTTTAAAATTATCTACCACCGTATTTATATGCATACATTGTTTAGATATCTAGTGAGGTGGATTATTCCCATGATATATAACAATAAATAAGACTTTTAATGCACATGTGGATGGACGGTTTGTTTTTATTGCTAAAAGTAAATTTCAAATGATTGCCAATGCTTTTATAATAAAATTTTAACTTTTTCCTTTTTTGAAAGGATCTAAAACCTTCCTTATTTATGGTAAATTGGTATGATTAACTAACATTACTTGTATATGTTATTTTTAATCTAAAACATGAATCATTATAATGTCTATTATTTTTAAAATTTTAATAAATACAAGGCAACTTGGATAATGAAGCCAATTCATAATGATTAGTTTTGTTGTCTAATGTTACTTTTAGAGGGGCAAATATTTATGTATCTTCTTTACTTTTTTTATCATTAAAATATTTACATAGTTTTCAATTGTTCATATTTTCTATTAACTTTAGTGCTATATACATGCATACATATATTTAAACTCATATGACTACCACTTTAGCATTTATTTAATTATGTATTATATTTAATTAATATTTTATGTGTACGTCATTAACAAATCGGGTGTGCCTATCTACTAGTATAGAATCTTAATAGCAGTAATAACTAATGAGGTGAAGGATAATTACTGTAAATTTTTCATTTGGTCTAATTTGATGGAAAAGCTCTAAGGGTGCATTAACCGGTGGAAGGTTGACACTTGGATGAGATTTTCAAATTAAACAATGATTTGCCAGATATTCTTACATTAGTATGTACGGAAGTGCCTGGCTAAAAAGCCCTAGCGAGCTGTGAAAATTGAAAAATCCCATATTCTCGAATCAAAATCCGTTATAGTAAAACCTCCCTTTCGTTTTTCGAACTCAGCAACATTCAACTCGACCCAAACCCTAACCCTAGCCTAATCCTAACATCTCGCTCCGTTCTCTGAATGGCGACTACCGAACCCAACGAGAACGGCTCAACCACCGCGGAACCAAACCCGAACAGCTCTCGACCAAACCAACTGAAGCGTCCACCACAGTTTCCGATCCCGACTCATCGACTCAGCCATCGGAAGAGCAACCTGCTGCTGCTGCGAATGTCGCACAGGTCCCAGCTGAGAAGAAATGGCCGGGATGGCCCGGGAACTGCGTGTTCCGTGTTATCGTGCCAGTCCTGAAGGTCGGTAGCATAATTGGACGCAAAGGAGAGCTTATTAAGAAGATGTGCGAGGAGACACGCGCCCGTGTCCGCGTTCTTGATGCTCCCCTCGGGACCCCTGATCGCGTTGTGAGTTCTATCTCTTGATATCTTTCTTTTTTCTTTTTCCCCTTTTTTTTTTAAAGTGTTTGGTTTTATTTGCATTTAAATTAATTTGAGGTAGGGTTAAGTGGAGCTTTGCTTTGGTTGTTAGAGAAACAAAAGAAAAGCTGTAGCAGGCTAGGTGGTTCTTGTCGTGTTTGATTCTGTGCTTAAAGTTAGTCGGACGAATTGTGATATTCCCTAAAAAGGAAGAAAAGGAAGATGGTTTCCGCTGATAATATGAGAATCATGAAGTGGTATATTTTGTACCGAGATCGAAAAAAAGAAAGAAAGATTCTTGTGCCTTGTGTGAATTTCTTGTTATGGCTGTCAAGGATTTGGTGAAAAGATTCCGACTTGGGGCTGATGGTTGTTTATGAGAATTGATACCAGACCAATCAGTGTTTACCTCGTTTATGGAGTACTTTCAATTTGATACTTAAGTATGTGCACAATAAGAATGCAAAGTAGGTGAAAGATATCAAAGACTTAAATAGCTGTGGATTCTGGATTGTTATTCATCAAATGTTAGTCAAGGATATGGAACATCAAATGTTTCATTGAGAAAGGTGGCATCACCTTCCAACCTTTATCTCTCCTTTAGTTTTAATGCTTATATGCTTGTTATTTTCAAAGTTGATTGTATACTGTCATGGAGTCAGGTTCACTCGGCAGTATTTTCACCAATCAAAAGCTTTCGTTGTTTATGGAGTACTTTCAATTTCATTGCATACTTCAGCATGTGAAATGTAAGAATGCAAAGTAGGTAAAGGTTATCAAAGGCTTAAATAGTTGTGGATTGTCATGCTCTTTCATTTTCATCTGTCGGGGTTGTGGAGCATCAAATGTTCCAATAAGAGATAGGTGGCATCACCTTCAATCTTTGTCTCTTGTTTTGTTTTGATGCTTGTATATTTTCAAAGTTGATTGTACACAGGCATGGAATCAAGTTTACTCAGTAGTAATAAAGATTCTGTATTCCCCTCCTCCTGCAATTTTTGTTCCATTTCTGTATGGTTGTTTGGTTTTACACTTTGGAAAAAATTGTTTGATTTAAATCATATTCTGCCAACAGTTAATTGGATTGATATTAGAAATCAGTCAAGGCATGATCTTTCCTAATTATATCTGTCTCTGTCTCAATCAATCATCAGTGGTTACTGGTATGGGGGCACTGGCATGTTCAAATGTCTGCACTTAAAATATGAGTAGTCATCTTTATCCCATTATTTGCTTTTATTCGTAAATTTCTCATAATTCTTATCAGGTTTTGATATCGGGAAAAGAAGAGCCTGAGGCGCCACTTTCTCCAGCAATGGATGCTGTAATAAGAGTGTTTAAACGTGTCTCTGGATTAACTGAGGGTGAGGGAGACTCCAAAGTGTCAGGAACTGCTGGAAATGCATTTATTTCTATTCGTTTTTTAGTGGCATCTACGCAAGCCATTAATCTAATTGGAAAGCAAGGCTCATTGATCAAGTCAATTCAAGAAACCACTGGAGCATCAGTTCGAGTGTTGCCAGAGGGTATGTTTCTGCAGTACACATTGCCTTGAAAATTTATCATATTCCTTTTGCTTGAAAAGGAGTCGAAATCCCTTGACTAGTCTTTTGGATATTGATTTGCATGAGAAGATTCTAGTAAATACATACGTATCCATATATATTAAATTATGTTGATTGTGCCAACTTTGAGCTTCTGAGGTTATGATTCTAATCAAATTCTAGTTGTGCTTGAATCAATATCGAGTTTACTCAAATTTGAGTTGCAATGTAAATTGAATTATATTTACACATATAACATAAACATATATAAGCTCGAGCTTTGAGTTTTTAAGTATGAGCTGAAGCTCAAGCTTATTACTAGAATTCAAATATCGATTGTGATATAAGTTATTCGAGGAAGCTAGAAAACTTGGGGGCTGGCTAGTCTCTTGAAAGAAATGACATGGGGCTAGGTTAGATAATATAAACTATAAACTGATGATGATATGTAGAAGTAAGATTTGTGTTTGAATCTAGTGTAAGCCATGGAGAGTCATGCCATCCATTAATATGAAAACTAACATCTTGAGAAGCATATGGAAGGGACTAATTGCTAGTGGATTTGTATTATTATGTGGGCCTTAAATGAGAGTCTAGGTATGCACTTGCTGAGGAAGTCTGAAGGGGTTATTTTCCTGTATTGATCCCATTTTCATGAAGCCAACTTGATTTTGGCCGTCTGTTTGTGGGGTGACACTTCTTGGGATAATCTTTGTTTAGATAGTTATCTATTTATTAGGGTGGTTATTGCAACTCTTTTTCTGCCTACTAGGTTGGCCATAATATAAAGGTGATAGACTGGGTTGGTGAAGGCAAAGGCTAATGCTTTAAATACAAGAGGTGTCAGAGTTTACCCTCCTTCAAGCGGATATATGTACCATCCCAACCCCACCACGCCCCCCACCCCCGTTCTTGGAAAGAGATTAGGATGACTCTAGAAGCATCTAGTGTGTGTGATTTTTCATTCATCCTTTCTTTTAAGCAATATAAAAGCTGCTGGTGGATGGTCCCTGCAACTTATTATTTCAATAGCAGAGAAAAGAAAATGTTTGTTTATTAACCTTCCTGAGAAAAATGGGGAATCTACTGCCTGAGTTTCCATTAGTTTTGGGCAAGGAAATATGAACTGTGACAATGCCATAGTACAGACACTTCTGGTTTTTAGAAAGAGTGCTTACTGATTAGTGAATAATAAAAAGGACAACTCTTGAGTTGGTTTCTTGTACCCATGTGTCCTTTCTATTCCACTCTCTTGTCTCTTTCATCATTTTGCACAACCAGATTCAGCAAATTTGAACTCCATTTTCAACCATAACAGTAGTGATGAGTTTATTTGTGGTGACAAGAACGGTTAGTCTAAGAAATGGAGTTTCTAATTGACAGCGAAATTAGGCCTTTAGTGTGTATTCATGAGTGCACACCAATAATACTCTTAGAGCATCTTATAAAGGTGCATCATGGCACACATCCTTGCTGTGCTGTGCGGCACCACTGGTGCCTGCCTTCTTGGAGTGTGTATGCTTGCTCTCTCATCTTCACTACAATATAGTTGACATTGGGTAGTTACTTCTCTCTCTCTCTCTCTCTCTTTGTTTTTAGCATTGGGCAAGAAATTTTTGGAGCCTTGGGTAGATCTCATCTGGTTTCGCAGGTGATAGCTAGGAGAACCATATGTACAGTACAATACATGCTTTTACATCAACAAAGCACACTGTTTTTTCCTTCTTTCACTTGATAGGTAGGAGAGCCATATGCACAATTCATGCTTTTATATGGATAAAGCGCACCATTTTTTCCTTATTTTCTTTGGTGTTTTTGTGTTTTGGGATGGTTATGTTTGTCATGTATATGTGTGTGTGCGTTCTTTCTCAGTACTTCTAAAAATTGGGACTATATTGCCACACTGGACTAATCATAAGCTTGTTAGTTTATTATAATGGAAATTTAAACATGTATATGTGTGAAGAAGCATTAGCATTTATTGCTTGTCTCGAAGTTACCAAATTCCTGTGATGGAAAATGAACTAGCTCCTTTTTTTGGTATCATGGCTTAATAATTACTCTACTGGCAATAACTTACGACTTTGGCTTCCAGTCTTATTGATTCACAGTACGTTTTTTATGGTATTTCAACTGTCATGTAAAATTTGTTGCCTCCTTGAGTGGTCCTCTTTTATGTTATTCATACAAATGACATAAAAAGTTTGCTTCTTGACAATGACTTAGCTTTTCTTCTTTCAAATTGCTCTAAAGCCTGCTCTAAAGCCTAAGAGTTGCATTTTCCTTCTAGGTGAATTGCCAGTTTATGCTGCTGCTGATGAGAGGATTGTTGAGTTGCAAGGAGAGGCATTAAAGGTCCTCAAAGCCGTAGAAGCTGTAGTTGGGCATCTTAGGAAATTCTTGGTTGATCATAGCGTCCTTCCTCTTTTTGAGAAGACTGTAAGTTTTAATTTATTATTAGTTGCTTGCTACTTTCTGCATTAGGGTGCTAATCCCCTTCATTATCAGCTGCAGCCCAATGCATCAGCTCAACAGGAGCGCCCAGCAGAGAACTGGAGTGACAAGTCGTTACCTCATGCGACTGCTCAAACTACACTTGTCAGTGATTATCCATTCTCAGCAAAGAGGGAATCACTATTTGTTGACCGTGAGAACCAGTTAGAGTCACACATCACAGCTTCTGGATCATCCATTTATGGACAAGATCCTATGCTATCTGGAATACGTTCTACCAGACTAGGTCGTGCAGGTGCCCCTATTATCACTCAGGTCAGTAATTCTAGCTCTACAATGTCCCTACATAGAAAAGGACCTAGTGTATATTGAATGCCTGGCTGAATATTCTGTTTTGCATATGTTCTACTAATTATGAATTTGTGAAGAATATCTGAAATGTTTATACCTCATATGCTGTGGTTTTGGTGGGTTAATGGGTACATGAAGGTGGCTTTTTTATATTTTTAGGGTTTTCGTATTTTAAAGTGCAGAGAACTTAAAGGATATGGACGGTTTGACTAATTGGATATGACTCAAACCAATTAAAGGAGCTAAACTAGTTGAATAAATCTATGTTCAATATGACTCATGAAATGTAAGAAGTTATTGGGAATAACTTGTCACAATCTTGTAAGAGATCGATAAATGGTGTTGATAACGCTTTAGGTAATTTGATTGATAAGATCAAAGAATGGAAGAATTGAGAGCAAATATCCTTCAGTCGTGCAAGAAGAGAAAATTGGTCACAAGTCTACCTTTTGAAATGAAATAAAGCTCTAACTATAGTGTTTTAGTGTGTTAGAAGGGCAAAACTGTAAATAAAGTTCTACAATAAAAACTAAAGGAATCATGCTTTAGGAGTCATTACAAGGACTATTGTCTGCATAGTAAGGTGGAGCATTTTGTGAATTGTTACTAAGGGTTTAAACGGGGCAAACTAATAGTGAGCTACTTAAGTTGGATTTAGGAATAGTCGAGTGGTGCTTGAGCTTGAGCTTAAACAACTTGAGTAGTTTATTGAGTCAAGTTTGAGCTTCATAATGTTTAGCTTAATCAATTTATAAGCCAATTGAGCTTGATCTAAGTAAAATATTAATTTAGTTCAAGTCCAGTTTGGATATTAAATTATCATTTTAATTAGAATGAAAAATTTTCTTTTCTTATATCAAGCCTAATCGAGTCAAGCTTGATTTTATTATGTGTTACTTTTAGTTGGGCTTTGGCTCAAAATTATAAGCTTTGTTGAGCTTAAGTCAAGTTTGAGTTTTGTAATTTTGGGTTGAGCTGACCGTCTCAAGTCAGATCGTTTCTAACTCTAATTGCTATAATTCTGATTTTAAAAGGTTGCAATAGCCTAGTTTTATACACCTTTTCCCTTTGTTAGGTTAGGTGGCTTCTCTGTGCTTTTTTGTTTCCACCTCAATCATGGTTAATCTCTACTCAAATGATACACTTTGAGGATGATCCACACTTTATTGTCTTTAGGTTTTGAGTTTGGTCTTTATCACATTATACCCTTTCTTTATGAAGATTTGACCTAATCTCAATGATTAAGTACTTGAGTATCTGCCAATGGCATTGTAGCCTATTAGTATTTCCTTGTCTTTCAAGTGAGAGGTCTAGGTTCAAATCTTTTTCTCCGTTATGTGGGCTCAAAAAAAAAAAAAAAAAAAAAAAAAAGGTACTTGGGTATCTTTTGGGGTCTAACATGAACCTACAAGAAACAAAGATGAAAACATTACAATAGCTTATCCAAAGTAGAACTTTATCAACTCCCAGGCTTCTTTCTACTCATCATGTGTTCGGTCAACAAAATCCATAAACACTAATCGAGCTTTAAACAATTGTTATTGTCCTAAGCAATGCTCCTCATCACTTCAAGCTGACCATGCCAACATGATATGGCTTTAGGACCCTTATTATGCTCATTGGCGATGGTGGATGATCAAGATACATGGGTATAGCACGGTATCATAAGTTTCCATGCCCTAATTCAAGAAGACCTATCCGCCACATTAGGATTCACCCCAAAATGTGTCTTTGTTCCAGCTACCCTGTATAAGTATGAATGAAACTTTTGATTCCTTTAGTAGTAATGAATAATTCTTTAATTACATGGTCTGCATTAACAATTCAATTGGGGTTCTATTGGAGCTTTAACTATGGTAACCGCATCTAAAATTTAGGCTCTAAAATCACCGTTTCTTCTACCTCATCAATGGTTTCCATATCGGTTGACTTCTATCATTTTAAATACCTTCTCAAGTGTTGCTCTACACTTCATCTTCTTTATGAACCTTTATTGTTTTATCCATGATGCTCACAACTGCACAAGCTTCAAGTCACCAATTTCTTCTTCAAAGGCTACTTGTTCAACTCCTTAATTGACATTTTTGAGAAATTGCTACGAAATTAACCTCACCAAGCTCTCCCCTTTTTAATAATTATGATTACACTCTTCTTAACCCCCCTCTTCAAGAATTACTTAACACTTCTCAATGGCTTTGGGTGCAATATTCTTGATCATTCCTGCTCTGCTCATTTGGTTGGGCATTAGGATGCACGTTGGCAGAGACATTTTCACCACCTTAAAATTCTTGATTTTCCCTACTTGATCTTGTTTTATAGCTCTATGTTTAATTTGGATAGTGTTTAGAGACTCACACGCTCTCCTCTCTAATCTTTTATTAGGTTTCTTCTCTAGGGTTCCCACAACTCCTTGTGTCACCACAAATTTATCTCCAACCAATCCCGTGCTCTCATGATTCTCGTACCTATTTTGTTGATTCATGCTTTGGATCATTCACTCTTGGTAGACTCATCTTTGCGTTAGCATTAATGCTTTCACAAGTGGTATGGGTTTTTCAACTAGTTTTAATTCGTACTGTTTTTTAAGAGCTTCAAGATGTGTTCAATCTCCTTAGTGTTATCTTTGGCTTGGCTAAGGTTTTGGAGTCCATGGACTCATGTGCCTTACTTTCCTTTCCCAATGTCTCCCTTTTTTCCTCAATACTCAAAACAATTAAGGGTTAATGTCGTAAATAGTATCCAAATTTTATCAAAATATGCAATTTGGTACGTGAATTTTAAAATTGATTAATTTAGTATCTAAAAAAGTTTTGTGTATGCCAATAAAACCTCTGTCAAATTGGCTAACACTATCATTCTACGTGATTTTTTTAACTAATATGTTAGAGGTATTGTTGGCGTGTACGAAAAGTTCTTTATATTGAATTGATCATCTTTAAAGGTACTAAATTAATCAATTTTAAAGTTCAAGTACTTAATTGCATATTTTGTTTAAGTTTAGGAATTATTCACGATATTTATCCAACAATTAATAACAACTCACAAAAACTTAACGCCACCAACTTTCAAAGAAAAATCAATTAATTCAATTTTGATCAATTTAGCAACACAACCTCTTCTTCTTTTATTTTGGCCATCCAACAACGTCTTTTCATTCAAGCATGTTATCACAGTTGGTGTGCCTTCCCAATACTCAACTACAAACACACATGTTCAATACAACCTCTACCAATCATCAACAATATAAATGTACTTTACCTGAAAAAAAAAAAAAAATTAATGCACTTGCATCTTCTTAACAGGCTCAATAACTACAAATATCAGTAACTCTATCAAGTCAGCTTGCCTTCAAGTTTACGACTTCTCTGATGAACAAGTTTGAGAATGCTGACTCATTGATGAAGGATATTGGAAGGATAGCTCTGGTATCATTAAATTTTTTATGATGCAATCCAAGTTCAAGGTGAGAAACTTGAGCCTGGTTTGCAGCTATAGCATGTCCGCAATATAACAAGCTAGGGCTTGTATATTTTTGGGGTTATCATGTTTTAAGGTATAGGAAATTGAAAGGATACAAAGGATTTGACCGGCTGGATATTTGCCAATCAAAGGAACTGAATTGGGATTTAAAAGATATTCTAGAAGTAATTATGCCAGTCTCATGAGAGAAATTCATAAGAATGGCATTTACCATAATCCAAGGGATTACGGCTGTGCTTATTTTTTCCCCACCCATCTGTTTGGCATACAAACAGCATTCGTTAGCATAAGTGTGATCATGTGTGCATGCTTGCTGGATGAAACTGATGTAAAATACCAATTGTGAAGCAGTAAACATTTTTCTCGAGTCTGGCTGAGGGTTCAGTGTGGTTGCTGTAGGTTTTGAGATCAACTTTTGCGAGATACAGCATTCTAATATATTATCTAAGGGTGTTACTGGGGAAAAATTGTAAATAAAGAAAAGTTCTAAAATAGAAACTAGGCAAATCGTGCTATAGAATTTGCTGGAGTCCAATAGGTGGTTCTGCTACTGTTGAGATGCAGATGATAGGCTGGAGCAGTTCGTGAACTTGTATAGTAGTTTAGCTACTGTTGAACCTATAGGCCATTTTTCTGCACCTTTTCCCTTTATCAACTTAGGTGCTTTTACCATGTTTGGGTGTTTCCATCTTGATCTTGGTTCCTCTCAACTCAATAGGTATATTGGATATTTTGTTTACACTTTACTCTCTTAGGGTTTTGACTTTTGAGCTCAGGTCTTGGTATGTCATACTAGGTTTGGAGAATTCAGATTTGACAAATTTGTAAACGATTGGACCAGACATATATGATAAAATTGCAACCCAAGGGTAAATAATTTTCTGGTAATATTTAAATTCACCCCAATTTCATGGCATTGGTTATGTTGTGTTGAGCAGTGGTGGCACACCTTAGTTCCAAGTTTTCAGCAGTGGAACGATGAGCATGAACATCCATTATACAAGTTGATTCTCCTGCTCGGTGTGGTCTGTGATTTCTTTTGTTTTTTTTAAAATTATTTTCTTATTTATTTTTTTTGCATTATGAATGGTGTATTGTTAAACGAGGTATTACTTGGAATTTGATGCTGAGTGAAATTGAAGTTGACATGTATATGGATAAAATGGTAAGCTGGATGAGACAGAAAGATCTGAGTTTCGAATTCTCGTTAAGGCGACTTACAGAAGTAGCCTTCTTGCTATAGGTATTCCGTAAATAATCTTGCAAGTTGTTCATACTACCTGCATTGTTGCCACTAGATCATAAATTCAGATTTCAGCGTTCCAATAACCAAGCAACTTGAAAGTGCTTATGAAAAGTTCCTCAAACTCTGCACTGATGGTTTTTGTGTATGGAATTATCTTGTGGACACATTTTGACATTTGTCTGGTGTACATGTTCTTATTGACAGATGGCGAAGACGATGCGAATCCCATTGACTTATGCAGAAGACATTATTGGATTGGTGGGCAAAATTGCATATATTCGGCGTACAAGTGGAGCCATCTTGACAGTCCAAGAGAGCAGTGGTCTCCCTGATGAGATAACTGTGGAAATAAAAGGCACCTCGTCCCAAGTTCAGGTGGCTGAACAATTAATTCAGGTTGGTATCTCATGACTTACGTAATGCCAATATTTTCTTGTAGTAATTACATTTTGTAAGGGAGAGCCTTGGCACGGTGCTTGAGTTGATCCATTGGTGACTAGTGATAACATGTATGCGGAGCATCTATGGCCTCCTTAACATAGTGAAGTGCGCAATAGTTACATTGTTATTGGCTTTTTAATCTCAATTAGATTCTCCAAGATATATGGTTGTACAAGATGACTTTTATCTGAATGGATTATGGATTATGTTATATATATTTCCATGTTTTTCGCCCCAAGGATGGTGGTAGTGATGTCATCTATAAGTTTAGCAACTAGTATGTGTGTGATTCCATGGGTCTTGTGTTCCTCTTCTTCTGTGTTGGACTCTATTTTCTCCTTGTACAAGGATTTTGTTGAAATTCAGTAGGTGAATGATGTCTTCTGCATGCAGGAATTCATAAGTGGCCACAAAGAACCAGTTGCCAGCAGCTATGGGAAAATAGACACTGGTCTGAGGTCATATTCTCAGCTTGGGGATGCATCTTACAGTTCAACATCCTTCTCTTCACAACCTTATGGTGGGTATGGTTCTTCCAGCGTAGGAGGCTACAGCAGTTTCAGACTTTAAAAGTTGATCGAGACCGTACCTTGCCACCTCCTTTCAAGTAGAATTGGCTTCCCTTAAATCGATCCCAACTACTGGGAAGTATGTGTAAAGTTAATCCACTGTCTGCTTATTTAATTTTAATTTTAATTTTTTTGGTATGTTTTATGTTTTTAGTCAGAATTTGGTTGTTATTAGTGGAAGGGATGGAATGAACGGGATCTTGCCTCTATCATGTTCTGCTTTTTGGTCGTGGAGTTTCTAGCATGAATATCTGTTGAGGCAAGTCCTTGCAAGATGCTGATGCCGGATTCTTTTGTCTTTTATTATAACTCTTTAAGCATTTGGCTTTGGAGAACTCCATAAACGCTCCTTCTGTCCCTACATTTTTCATATTCTGTGTAATGTATGACGCCGATCTCCAAGCTCCCGCTGGTTACACCGTGAACGCTAAAAGTAAAACATCAGGCTTTCCTAATGCAACTCTGTTTTGACCTACACGTGCACACCGCTCACTATAAGTCTAAGGTGTTACCGTACGTCTGCTTCGTTGCATGTAAGAGGTTCGATCTTGAATCCTCTTCTGCTAGCGAGAAGCACGACTTTCGGCCTGCGTGGATGGAAGTTGATATATCATCTTGCTATAAGAATGCTTTTTAAAGAAATTAATTATTACTTTAAACTTAACAGTGAGTTTTGTGACTAAGGGTTAATGGTTTGGTTTGATTTGAGTATATTAAAAAATTATATTTGAAATGTTTTGATTTAGGTCCTTGATAAATAGAATTGCTTTTATTGTTTTGAATTGAACTGATTTTAATGTTCGGTTCTCGAGTGCTTTCAACTCTAGGTGTTTTGACTTCAACCATGCTTCGTGTGAAGCAGGTTCTTTCGATCATGCTTTCAGTTCTATTTTAAATATTGAATTGCTTGGTCAAATTAGAATAAAGAGGATTAGCAAATAATCTCATGTTATTGTACATGCAAATTGGAATGATATAAATTGTTTTGATCGTCCTAGAAATAAAATAATTTTATTTGTTTTATAAATAGGCCGAGGTACTATGTCCCTTTTTATTATGTTGATTCTATTCTATTTTATTTTTTTCTTTTTGAAAACAATGCATTTTAAGTTATATGGGTAATGACTAAGACTAGATTGTTATTAGATCATAAATTGTGTATTTTCTTAAAATGTTGATTTGATTCCAACCTTATGTATAAGAATCTAAGACCTAATGATCAAAGATATAAGAGAACCCAAGGATTGTTTTGAAACAAGCAAAAGAAACTTGGCTCTAATCGAACCTATCAGTTGGAACCAAGATTATCACGTTGATCTCCCTACATTTTTATGTTACAGAAATTAGATTCAGTTCTTTCATAAGAACTAAAAGAAAGTCCTCATAAGGAAGAAACACTCGAGAAAATATTCTCATTCATGAAATTGTTTTATGAAAATCTAGATACAAAAAGTTTATATAGGTTGATTTAACTTGCCTTAAAAAAGCAACAATCAAGGCAAATAACTTATTAATAGCCTCTAGGAAAATATAAAATAAACTTGCTTGAGAGATGAAAAATTCTTACATTCTTTTGAATGATATTTAAAATAACATGTGAAGCCCAAAAATAAGTATCATAACCTAAAAGGACTAGCCTAAATTAGACATAAGCCCAAGAATTAAAATTGTAGTGTCTTCAGCCAAAAATCTTCGTTAATTCCAAAAATATAATAAAATGTAGATTGAGCTACTTGAAGCTTCAACACTTGAATAGTTTTAATCTTCCAAGTCGGGATTACTTTTATCTCCACTTTATGTAAAATATTAATTAGTTTAGGAGATGTGTTGGAATCTTACTGGATAGCCTCCTTCTCTTCTTGAATTACCATGATTAATCCATGCAAAGCTTTCTTCATTCGCATGGCTCGTGTTTTTGTTATTGGACCTCCAATTCCTTATAATGGATCGCTAGACTTGGTTGTTCTATTAAGGTTTGATGCCATATGATATAATATTTCCTTTTTCCTCGAAAAGATTCGTCCTCGAATCTCTTGCATCATATAAAGATAAATCAACAACATTAAAAGTAGCACTAATATGACCATAATGACTAGGTAAATTAAGCTTATAAGTATTGTCATTGATGCGTTTCAGCACTTGAAAAGGTCCATCTCCTCTAGGCTGCAACTTAGACTTTCTTTGGGCAGCAAATCTTTCCTTTCTCAAATGAACCAAACCAATCCAATCTGGGTTTAAAGGTAATTTCACACGACCCTTGTTGGCCTGTCTTGCATAATGCTTATTCTTTTTCTCAATATTAGCCACATGTTGGCATGCAAATCCCTAACAAAATCTACCTTTTTCTTTCCATCAAGATTCATACACTCGTTAGTAGGCAAAGGTAAAATATCCAACGGAGTCAAAAGATTAACACCATATATAATCTCAAAAGGTGAATAAGATGTAGTAAAATACACAACACTATTATATGCAAATTCAATAAGTGGCAAACACTTTTCACATTATTTCATATTCTTTTGAATAATAGGGTGCAACAATGTAGAAAGAGTCCTATTGACTACTTTAGTTTGCCCATTCGTTTTGAGGATGTGCAACTGTAGAGAACAACGGTTTAGTTCCTAACCTATTCCACAAAGTGCGCCAAAAATGACTTAAGAACTTAACATCCTTATCACTCACAATGGATCTCAGTAAACCATGCAGACGCACAACTTCTTTAAAGAACAAATAAGCAATACGTTTTGCATCATTGGTTTTAGAACATGCAATAAAATGAGCCATCTTACTAAACCTATCAACAACAACAAATATGCTGTTCTTACCACTTTAAGGCTTAGGTAACCCTAAAATGAAATTCATAGAAACATCAATCCAAGGTGATTAGGTATAGATAAAGGAGTTTAATGTCCATGAGGCATTACTTTGGATTTAGCTTGTTTACATACAAGGCACTTGTCATAAACAACTTGTACATCATGCTTGATTTTAAGCCAATAAAAATCACATGTAATATTTTTAAAGTCTTTTTCACACCAAAATGTCCCATTAATCTACCTCCATGTGTTTCCCTAACAAGAAACTCATGTAAAGAACACTTAGGCACACAAATTTTATCTTTCATGAACAAATAACCATCACGCCTATAAAAATGAACATATGCATATTTTGAACAAGCATTCTAAACTTGACCAAAATCAGCATCGGTTTCATACAGATCCTTAATGAACTCAAATCCAAGCAATTTAGTATGGAAGGAAGTTAAAAGTGCATACCTTTTAGATAATGCATCGACCACTACATTTTCCTTTCCTTGCTTGTATTTGATCACATAGGGAAATGATTTAATGAATTTCAACCACTTTGCATGTCTTTTATGCAACTTACCTTGAGACTTCAAGTATTTCAAGCTCTGATGGTCTGAATGAATGATAAACTCCTTTATCCATAAGTAATGCTATAAACCTCTAGATTTTTATACTAAGTTTTAAGCTCAAACCCTAGAATCGGAAGTTAACCAAAAACCTAAAGTCAATAAAACCTATATCAAACCCTAAAAATTAAATCCAGTAATCCTGCGCTCTTAAACCCTAGACAACAGAATTAAGAAAATGATGGAAGATGGTATAATATAGGTAGGTTTAAAAATATCAGATTCGCTAATTTCTAATGTATTTTTGATTCGAATGGGATCAGTTTTCGAAAATCGTGCCCTGATACACCGGATAGTAAAAATATTCTGATAACACCGTTATATTCGTAATAATGTAAGAAAACAAAAAAATATCAGTTTTATAATTTTTCGGTAACTAAAAATATCAGATTTATCATTTATACTCGTATTTTCTTTACTATTGGTAAATTATTAGTCTTGTTTACTATTTATTATCCTCCACTACTATTCATTAGTATTCATCTATCTCTACTTTTTCTTTTACCTATTCTTACTACCTATACACCGATTTTTTTACTTTTTACATTTCTAATGCAACTTCACATCCATTATACTTCACATCTTAATTACTTTTCTTCACAAAATACAAATTAAATAAATTATCTCCCCTTTATTTCTCTAAAACTGATGCCACTCCCCCTCCCTCATCTCTATTTATTTTTATTTTTCAATTTATTTTATTACATCTAATTTCCCTCCATCTTCAACTATAAATACCCCCTCTCCCTCCATTTCTTTCACATACTCATTTTACATAACAAAAGTTTCTCAAAATTTCTCCACAAATCCTCTCTACATAATTCTTTTCTAACAAAAATCTCTTCAACCAATTTCTTAAAAAATCCTTCTCTATACAAAAACTATTTACCACATATCACTACCCACAAAGTTTTACAACTATCATCTTCTTCCTTCAACATAAACATATTTTAGATAAAAGCTTTCAACCATTTATTTTCCCATGTCATGCAACTTAGCATGACTATGGTGTTGTTTCTTAAAGCTCATATGAGTTATGGAAGCAACAACATGTTTATATTTTATTCTTGCACATGCTAAGAATTCCGATTTTGTTATTTTGTTATTACTATGATATTATGTTGTTATTATTGTTATAATGCTCCTAAACTAACTCTACATATATATTATTATTAAATATATGTATATGTATTTTTCTTAGAGCCTAAAAGCTCACTAACTCTCTAACATTCTTATTATTATTGATTTTTTTCTTTCTTTTTTTTTCCTTGGGACTAGTGTTGGAATTATTCTAATATTATTTTGATGATGACAAAAGATGAAATTTAATATATCTATCTTATTAGTTTCGAATATGTTTAATATTATTTGAAATATTATTTGATTTTCCATAGTTTAGAATCTTCATTTTGATGATAATTATAGACAGAAGCAAGTTCAGAATCTTCATCTTACACGAAAATAAAGCATGATCAAGTTTTATTCATAAGGAAAATCAGAAGTTATGCTTAAGCTTTGATGATGTTAGTCAGAAGTTTCTTCAAATCTTAAAATGAAAAATAAGTTTTCGGAAGTAAGAAATACGTTAGTCAGAAGATGTTTCAGAACCTTTAACTTTGAAAATAAGTCTGTCAGAAGTTGTTTCAGAATTTGTTAAGTTTAATACGAAATTTTCCAGATTTATATATATTTTAAAAAATAATATTTTTTACCCAGCTCCACTTGTTCAAGTATATTTGGGTAATATACTTGATGTGTTTCATTTAAGTTGGATTTGATATCATGGGATTTTTTTTATTTTGCATATCAAAGTTTTTGTAGAGCCTTTGGAAATTAAAATCGAGTATTAAGGATTGAATGAGATAAGTTTTGTTTAAGATATATACAAATATCTTGAAAGATAAGGTTGGTATGATTTAGATAAGATATGATATTATTTTGTTAATTATTCCTTATCGGATGAATAACATAATCCAGATTTTATGGGCCTAAAATCCAGCAAGTATCTTGGAGCTTATTCAAAGGAAGTGACAAAAGAATCTCGCATAAACAAGAAGAATATCAAGAAGAAGATTATGCTATATCTTTTCAAATCAAAAGAGGAGATCTCGACTTCCAACAAAATATTTTTCAACAAATTGCAACAAACAAAATCTCAATAACAAATCATATGATATTTTTTTTGAGGAAGAAGCGGCTGGATTATTTTGGATAGATGAAACAGATTCTTGCCAAGATACATGGGATATGATATCATCTTCTCAACAAGTTTTATGGATGTGAAAGATAAGGAATAATATATATAGGACTTTTAGTATATGCAACGAAGAAGAATCTTTAGCGAGCAAAATTTTCTTGAGGAAAAACAACCGACTTTACTCTCTTACAAATTCGAATTAGTGCATATATTTTTTTTGTATCTTTCTACTTAGCCTTTATAGAAGGAACGTGTTGTTACCTTCTTGAGTGATAGTAATTTTACAAGTTTAGACTCTATAGATCGATTGTAGCTAGAAGACAGCTGTGAGAATCGAGCAGAGAGATTTATACAAGCTTGTAATTGAAATTGATTTGATATAGTGAAACACAACGCGTAGGATAATGGGGATCCCAGCGTGGAGCTGGAAGAGTGGACTGACGCACAAGGCGGAACCACTATAAATATCTGCCTGATCTTCTTATCCCTTCTCTATTTATATTTCAGCAATTTATTTTATAGTAGTTTAATTGTCATATTGTTCTCTTAATTTAAAATCAAAGGGGATATTATTTAAAAAAAAAATTTTAATTTTCTGAAATAATCAATTCAACCCCCTTTCTTGATTATTTTCAGGACCAACTGGTCTATTCTTAATCCTGGATTGCCTTGATGAAGCTAAGGCTCCCAATACTTGATCGGGATACCTTAATGAAGTTAAGGTTCTCAATACTTGATCTTATTATTTTGCTTAATATTGTTTCTTATATATTCCATACATTATTATGTGATATCTTATTTTTTTTTCATACTACATACTCATGTACATGTATCATCATAATGATATTATCTCAACAAAACTAAGGAGAAACTTTCTTTAATAAAGGAAAAATGAAACCAAATTCTTTTAATATGTATATCTTGTCATTAAATCAAGATTTTGTCATCAAACACATAGGAAAAATTATTTTACAATATGTTTTTAAACTCATCAAGAATTTTTAAAAATGATAATAAAGATGATTTTATCAAAGAAATTAATTAACGAAAGAAACATTTTATTTTTATTATAAGTCACATGAAGTTTATTAAAACTTAGTGTTAATAATTCGTTGATAAGCAAATTTTTCTTAAAAAGCTTACTTATAGGATTTTTACCAACTCCATAATAAAAACCAAGAACTAGACTAGTTTCAAAGTTAAGATAAAATCAACTCACTAGTTTATAAACCCACTTAGAAAAAAAAAAGTTTGCCAAGTTTTTAAATGATAAATTCATTTTCAATGAAATGGAAGAACATATACATGATAAACTCAAAAACAATAGATATTATCAACAACTTAAGAAAATGTTGAAAAATGATTTCCTTCCAAGTAAAATTGGTAAAGAACTTAAAAGACCAAGTTTTTAGAAATAAAATTTATCTTTAAAGAGGTTAGGAAATAAAAATATAAGAGGAGAAAAGAATTATTTATCAAGACCAATTAAAAAGGAAAAATGTATACAACTCAAATTATTAGAAACTATCAACATCTTATAAACTTTGTTTTATCACTAGAGATAAAATTTATAGAAGACCAAAGTTAAGAGAAAATTTATTTATTGAAAAACAAAATAAGAATATACTCATTTATAATAACCCAAGAATTTATAAGGTTCTTTCAAAACACTTAGAAAGGAAATTGTTAAAAATTCAAGTTTCTATACCATAAGACAATTTTTTTTTAAGAAAAATAATCATTAAGACAACACCATTAGAATTTTGCATATAATGAGTCTATAAATATATTATATATATTCAAAGGATTTTTCAATCAAAAAGTTTAGAAAAATTGTGTTTCAAGGGCTGGGATTTTCGTGGTAAATCTTTATCAATCTTTTTCATGAACCAAAAGACTTTTTATGATAGAATTAACATTAGAAATAGGTCGATCTTTTCAAGTAAGAAGAAAATGATATATTATATGCGAAATTTCGAGTTAAAATAAGCAAATTATGACCATTTTAAGTTGGAATTTCACCTTATATAATTTTTGACGAATTTAGTAAAATAGAGTTAGCAAGTTAAGTAGAAATTCCAATAAATACTCATTTGGGGTATATCTCTTGTATAGGTGACGTGGAGATCAAGTTCCCGTATCCCGATGATTACTTTGACTAGAAGTTTTCGCGCAAATGGCCGAGTGATTTTATTTCTTATATTTTTGCACTTTGCTTTTGCTTATAAAATTAGTGGCATCAGAATTAGGAAAAGATGAAAAGGAAAAGTGCATGTACTTTACATATATGGTTGAAATTATGTTTAAGTATATCGATGCGGGAATTGTTCATAATAAGTGTTTGATCTAGTATAAGAATGATTATCTGCAAATTCTATGATCACCCGTAAAATATTTAATCATACCATGAGTATTTAATTAAATTGATTCATGCATATCATTGGATGAGTTCATTGCATTTATTATTATACCCTTGGTGGGACAAAGACATAGTAAGGAGGTTCGTAGAGCCTGTAAGATCTATAAAACGATGAAGGGTCGTCAAATTAAATTGTGGTGCATAAACAACTGAAAGAAATTATGTTTTCTCTCTACCTCTATGCCACAAGCCCTCTCTCTAGTGATCACACAAGTTTTCTCTCATCTGTTCTTTAGACAAAACCTCTATACCTATCTCCTTTACATTACCCTTCTTGTTAGCTAAGTTTCAAGCATTATCTATAGATGTCATGTAAACCCCGGTAATTCTCAGTAGCTAGAAAACCCCGGGAATTGGAATCGAAACCCTAATCCGATCAGGTTGAGTTTAGTGAATGAAGCCTAGGAACCCTAAATCCGGCTTTCCTTCGGTTTCATAGTAAAATAAATATTATGAAGTAAATGAATTTGAATTGTTGTTCCAAAGTACATTTCAAACCTTTGAAAGTTTTAAATTCGGGAATTTTTCAATTCCGGGCCTTCCCGAGCCCAATTATGGAAAAGCATGCCCCGGGCCACGGATTCAGAAAAATGTCCCGGAATATTCATTAGAACCGTAATTTTATAAGGATTCCAAAAATATCAATTTCATAATTTTCCGAGCTATAAAAATTACAGTTATAGCTTTTCCGTGTTTTCGGAACAACCGGTAAAGTAGATGTCTTGTCTACTATTCACAAGTACAACCTACACTACACACTACCCATACCCTATTATTACATCCTTACAATTACTCATTTCAATTTTCTTTTCCAAGAAATTTTGTCTTTTAAATAATTATTACATTTATTACATTTTCATTTACTAAATTACAAATTTCATTTTTTTTTCAAAACTCACACACACACACACACATGAGGCCGGCGCCCCTCCCTCAATTTCTCCCTCTCATTTAATTATTTTTACTTCTTTTATTAAAGCTAAACCCTAAATTACTTGATATATATACTAAATGTTCTCTCTCTCTCCTCATTTCTTTCATTTTAATTTTTCAAAAGAGATCAAAACCCTCTCTTCTCTCCCTCCTTGTGCCGAGCACCCCCCTCCCTCTCCCTCTTGCATCTTCAACTCAAAATTCCTCCATTTCTACCTTAGATCCTCCTTTGGTATGTTGGTTTTAGACTTTGTTTATCCTATATCTTGTAATGGCAAGACTATATCTTGGTGTTTTCCATTTAAATCCCAATGAGCTCTTGTTAGGGATATGAAAACACATGAACAAGAATACCAAGCCATCACAAGACATGGATCTAGTGTTAGATGTGTTTTTGTTAAGATTTCATCTTGTTCATGCATATAAAGTAGTGATGTTGTACATATATTGTTGTTCATGCCATGAGATCCATGCTTTATATATCATATGTAGTAGATCTAAGGTTTAGACATTCACAACTTCATGTACATGCATGATCATAGGTTCATTTTGTTTTATATGCTTTGATGACCATAAGAATGAAGTCTTGTTCATGTATAGAGATGCTAGATAGTATATCTTAACATGTAGAAGGCAGACCATTGAAAAAGGAAGGGCTTTGTTAGATATGAAAAGTTGAAAATTCGGATGAAATGGAAACCCTACCTTAAAGACCCCCAAAATCAACTTTAAACTCATATTTCATAAGAAAAATGGAGGGTATGTGTAATAGACATGTTAAAGGAATTATTTTGATGAGTTTAGATGAGTTTAGGCATAATAAAAATAAGGAAAACAAGAGGTGAAGTTAGAAGGAAAAATGTTGACTTTAGATGTGTAGTCAAATTCGTAATTTTGGGTAATGCCTAAATAAACACTTAGTATTTAAGTCTAAAATGGATGTTTTATAAGCTAAATGAAGTCCTTAGATAATGTATACATTGAAGCTCCAATTTTTAATGCATTAGACAAGATTTCCCTTAAGAAAGATGTAAGAAAAGGAAATTTAGAAAATTCGGATTTTTACAAAAAGCTAATTCAAAGACATGCTTACCAAATGAAAAATGGGAATTTTTATGCATGAATGGAGGCCATGGTTAATATAGGCTTTGAGAACCTATTTTTAGTTGAATAATAGGTAGATTACAAGATTAAAAACCAAAGAAACCCTAAGGAGTATAATATGGAAGGATAGCTTCTTAGAATTAGTCTTTATGAGAATTTCCTCAATACTTAGGAGTTCATAAGGATTTATTACCACAAAGATTATCATGACCATGCACATATTAAGTTCATTACATGGCATGCACATTAGTAGATCATTCCTATATCATTCATGCATGAATCATCGACTAGGAACATTTCTTATCAAGAGCAAAACACATTTTCAAAAGTGGATCAATTGTGGAACAGAACTGATCCCACTGTTCCGTGGCCTTACTATTTTCAAAACTTGAAAATAATACTTGAAATAGATAGATCTTTCGAAGTAGATAGAGATCGATATAAAATTTGCGAAATTCCGAGTTAAAATGACCAAGTTATGGCCGTTTTAAGTCGGAACTTCCGAAAATAGCGAGAAATCCGAATTCAACTAGCCTAGATGTATAGTTTGATTTAGTTACATGATGAGGATCTCATTAGGATTATTCTTGATTGTAGGTGATCCCGAGCAGGACACTCTACCTCCCGACTATTATTATAAGAAGTTTGGCGTCCAATGGCCGAGTGAGTTTACTTCCATTCTCAATTAATGCATGTGATTGTAATGTAGTGGCACTAGTGATGTAGGCAAAGATAAAAGAAATTGTATAAGCATGTTGGGGTATATGGGAATTATTTATGCTGTTGATTGTTGATATGTGAAATGGAGCTTAAGGTATATCGGAACCGGGTGTTAAGATATTGACTGCTTTACTAGAATCTTATGATGAATGTCTGCGAATACCTATTGGTCGCTTAAAAGAATTGAATTAATGACTATTCGACTCCGACTATAAATTGAATTCATTCATGTCACGATGGGGTTGGAGCATTCGCATTGTTGGTTAATCGTGATCCATAAAACGACTTGTTGGTTAATCGTGATCCATAAAACGACTTGTTGGTTAATCGTGATCCATAAAACGAATTATTATTAGTTGACCGTGAGCTTAAACGGCGTCGTACCGCAGGATTCGTTAATCTGCTAACCCGGGAGGGGGCGCAAGTCCATCCACATATGATTTCCGGAATGGTCATATGTTTGATGATCACATTTGTTTGATGCATACACTTGCCTGAATAATTACTTGTTTGACTGGATTATGTTAAATTGCGTTATGGAAGTATTGCTCACTAAGCTAGTTAGCTTACGCCCCCATAGTTTCTATCTTTTGCAGCACGACTTTATATGGCTTAGGCCAAGACAAGCCACAATGCAGGTACCGGAGATAGGAGTTTCCTATAGAAGTTTAATTCATTCCTTTTGTATAGACTTCCATTGGAAACTAAGGACTCTGGATGACTGTAATAGACTGTTATTCTTTTGCGGGGGAATGCCCCTTAGATCTTGTAAACTTTAAAATTTATGCGTTTTGATTTATTATCTATGGCTAATGAATGCCTTGTTAAACTGTTAACTCCATTTGTTGAAGTATTCTATTGTCGTAAAGGAACGCTTTACATCTACTTAAGACTTCCGAAGGCCCGGTAGGGAACTCGAGAGTCTTACTTAGTATGTGGCGGCTGTTACGTTTAGGATACCTACGGGGCGTGACATGTCAAATCTCCCCAAGATGCTTAAGTTCTAGGGATAATGCTCAATGTGAAACTTTCATTTTGATACCATGATAATGTCATTATTCTTGTTATAATGTTATAAGCTATGATCACTAACCTAACCTAACCTAACCAATCTAACTTTCATCTGCTTGTTCATTTTCTTTTAGCATCAAAAGATAAGTCTAGTCCATAGCTAGACTTGGACTGGTTATATATCGAGTCCGGAGGAGACTGGAAATATTCAAGTCTTTGGGAGCATTGTTATAGTCTAAGGCTCACAATCCTTGTTTTCTTGTTTGTTATTCTTGAGAGTAGAAATATTTAAGTCTCGAGGAGCCTTATTATAGTTTAAGACTCCCAATCTTTGTTTATTTTGTTATTCTTGGGACTAGAATCACTTCGAGTCTCAAGGAGTCTTGATATTAAAGCAAAGATTTTCATCTTCTTATTTTGCTTATATTATTTTTTTTCTCATATTCTTTTGTGTTCATGCTCATATCATGTCCATATTGATGTTGCCATAATTCTTCAAAAAATTGACAATTCCCTCTAATGTAAAATTATGACTTAAAATTATTTTTAGAACATGGAGAAACATATGTAAAAAGGAAATTTCAAGACTAAATTCTTACTTTATTTTCCCATGTATGCCGAAAATATAGGGCTAAATAGGGAAAAAACTAAACTTTGATTTTTCTTACAAAAATCTACTTGATAACAATGTTTAAGAATAATAAAAATATGAAACAAACCATAGTCCTACAAATCCTAGAAAGATTGAAATATTAAGGAAGGGAAAACTTGATTTGTCTATCTAAGGACCAACTTGACAATATTGTTTTCAAGTAATAGAAATATTAGCTAACTCAAACTTTCTCATATATCAACCTATTAAGTTTGAAAGAATGATGATTTCATGAGAGTTATTATGACCTGCCTTATTAATATTATTTTTATAAGAAGTTAAAATAGATAGTGAAACTTATTTTCCAAATTAAAAACCCTAAGAAATAAGTTCCCTCATAAACTTATCAAGTTAGTTAATAAGAACACAAAAATTTTGATTAAGTCACTAAGACTATTTTTGTGAGATATAAACTAAAGCAACATCACTATGATCATCCGTTGTAAATCCCTAGATTTTCTGTTAACCTTATAAAAGAAACCCAAGAACTGGAAGGCAAATCGAAACTCTAAAGTCAACTAGATCAATATTAAGCCTTAGTGAATCTAGATCCGGCAATCTCGCGTGCAAAACCCTAAAATAGTAAAAATGGGATAACCTTAGATTATAATGTGGAATAATGTCACATAACTTAAAAAGATCAGATTCGTCAAAAATTCGTTCGTTTTAAACTCGAACACGATCAATTTCTAAAATTAGGGTCCTAATATGGAAAATGGTGAAAATATTTCGGCAATATATTTAGACTCATAATGAGATAAAAAATCATAAAATATTAGTTATAGAATTTTATGGCTTCTAAAAAGTCAGATATAGCCTGTTTACACATATTTTTTATACTACCGGTATTTTATTTGTCTAATATACTATTCATTTAATATTTACTATTAATCATTACTATTCTTCTATCTCTACTTTTTCTTATTGTCATACCCCAAAGGGTACCCCAAATGTGACAGCCCGTCACACTCAATATTAAGACTTAAGTATGTTAATCTTAGTCATCCTGAAAGTCTCGATATCGGGTAAGGTGTACTTTCACAATCGTAGTGGATCAAACTTTGGATCATGCCTTTTAAGTAGTTATGCATAATAGCAATTAAGAAAATAAATCATAACAATATAACCAAAGTTCATAAAAACTTATAAAGAGTCTATACAACATTAAGGGGCTTACCCTATTAAAGATAGCTAAGCTTAGTAAAGTTTATCTTGAAATAATTTACACCTTCGAAACTTCTCTTGGGATTCCACGTCTACTTCTATCTTGTATTTCTATCTAAAAGATCTTAGCTTGGAAGCATTACCTGGGTGAAATAACTTTTTGGTTCCAACCAAAGGTACGAGAACTACAAAAGGTATCTAAGAGGGTATCAGCTACATGCTTAGTGGGATTTATTTCCACAATTTAAACACTCGACATCCAATAATCAAAACAAGTTTATTTAGGCAACCATATGAAATACCAACACGTGAGCAAATAATACATATGATTTTTCGGGAATCATATGTTGAATGGATTTACCCCTCCATTCGAGGTTAGGTGTTTCAGACCGTATAGGCCACTAGCATAAGCAAAATTTCATGATAGTTTTTATTTAAGCCACTACATGGTTGCCAAATTATAATCTAACTTAGTTTTAGTCTTATTTCTGAGCCACTACATAGCTTCCAGATTTGTTTTATCAGGTATTTTCTAACCGCCATTTGATTCAGACGATTTCTCGCTGCTTTATTGCATGCCCTATAGGGTATCCTAAACGTAACAGTCCACTGCATGCTATATAAGACTTAGGAATTGTTACCACAACCGTTCCAAAGTCTCGTACAGATGCAAGGCATACCTTTACAACAATAGAATACATGAACCAATGGAGATAAATAGTTTAATTTGACATACTATAAGCATTAGAATATAAACCATGAGTCCACATAATTAATTACAAAAGTTTCTAGGGGCATTTCTCCCGTAAAGGAATATTTAGTTAAAAAGTGGTCTTTTACAGTCATCCAGTAAACATTAGGGTTTCCTATGGAAGTCTATACAAAATCAAACACAAACTTCTAATGGAAACTCCTAATTCCTGTACCTGCTCGGTAGGATGCCTCGGCCTTAGCCATATATATGAAAACTGCAATAAGAAAAAGCTGTAGGGGCGAAAGCTACACTAGCTTAGTGAGTGAATGCTTCCATAAAGACATTTATAACAAATCATTCAATCAAGTTATTTATTCAACCATATGGAATGCATTAACCACATGAACAAATAGGACATATAATTAGTCGAAAATCATATGTGAATAGATTTACGCCCTCCATTTGGGGTCAGCAGATTAATGAATATTGCGGTATTAATGTGCCGTTTATGGATTATGGATAACCAACTTATGTTATTTATGGATCACGATCAACCAACTTTTAGCCGTTTACGGATCGCGGGTAACCAACATATGCTAATGCTCCATCCCCATCGTGAAGTGATTATGTCCATGTTATTTATCAATCCGAATAATTATTAATGTCAGTTTTTAGGTGATCAACCAATCTCGCAGACAATCAATCCTATAATATCTTAAACAAGCATAAGTTAATCACCTGGTTCCAATATTCTTGACACAATTTCTCACCTCATCAACAAGCATACATAATCCCCCATAATTCCCATCATGCAAATCCATTTTTATCTTTTGCCTCATATTCTAATGCAACTAATCACTACAAACACAATCAAGGAATGAAATTAGGAAGTAATACTCACTTGGCCATTGGTCGCCGATCTCTTAGTAATAATAGTCTGGTGCTAACGAATCCTTGAGGATCCAAGTCATCTAAACGAAAGAAATACCCAAATGAGTATTTCAACACATATATAATCCATTTTATTTCATAAAAACTATTAAGTTCATAATGCTTGTCATTAATGGAAATTCCAACTTAAAACGCCATAACTTGGTTATTTTAACTTAGAATTTTGCAAATTATATACTAATTCCTATTACTTCGAAAGATCTATCTGATTCTAATATAATATCTCAATTTTAAAAACTTTTAAGTTTCGAAAAATTCAGATAAGTTCTGTTCGGTAGCTAAACATCCATTTTCGAAATTGTTTTTGTGAAGAGTTATGATGTTTCTACCATCCATGCCAATTATGCATGCAGTATTAACAAAGTACTATCATGAATGACATGTTGTGAGCTTCCTATATGTATGTTCTTGATTATATTCTACTAGAGAACATTTTTAGAAAGCTTCTACTTAACTAGATGTCAAGAATACCTAGCTTAGTGTTACACGACAGAGTAAGAGGATAACAAGTTGTCCTCAAAAGTTTATAGATTACAGTTGTAATTAGTTAATAAGTAGTTCATACAACTAGCAGCATGCGTGTAATAGTTAGAATACAGCTCATACAGTTCAAGATCTGTTATGTAACATGCGTGTAATAGTTAGAAGACAGCTCATACAGTTCAAGATCTATTATGCATGTAACTAACTCAGATCTCAGATCAGTTGTAACAGAAAGGAAAACATATGAATAAATACATAGCAAGGGAAAAGGAAGAGTATTCCCCCTTTTTGTGAAACACATTTGTGTTGTGGAGCATTCTGAGGCTCGAACTCAGGAACATCTTGTAACAGATTGTCTCAATCTAGCCACCATTTCTAGATAACATCATATTACCTGCATATTGTAACATTGATAGAGAGTGAGCGAAAGAGTAAAGTAAAACAAAATAACAATTAGGGTTTCTGAGTCTTACCAAGGGAGAAACGAGAGGGAATTCGAGAGTAAAGAGGAAGACAGAGTGAGAGTTTGACAAAATATTAGGGCAACGTGAGTGGGCTGGGTTAATTGGTGGGCCAAGTCCAACAATTTGGTGCTCTCGTTCATCTGCAAAGGCAACTCGATCGCAAGAAGAATTTGCCAAGTTACAAAGTTTGGTGTATTCTTTAGCAGATACTATGGAAGCCATGCAAGTACAGATGCAAGAATCAATGAAATCTACTTCTATGATGCATCAAAATATTCAAGAATTGAATGTTACTGTCAATTCTTCGATGCAGCAAGTAGGTGAAAAGATTGATAATATACGAAATCAGAATAAGCAAAATGTTGGTGTACAATAGGATAGTTCTGGAGTGTCTCATTCATCATCTTCCATGGTCGATTCTTTGATAAAAGGCATTAAGTTGGAAATTCCGAAATTTTCTGGTCAAGATCCATTGGGATGGATATATCAGACGCAGAAATTTTTCAACTTTCATAAAGTTCCCGAGGAGCAGCGTTTAGACATTGCTACATTTGCAATGGAAGGAGAAGCTTTGTAGTTTGTTCAATGGCTTGAACAAAATAAACAGCTTAGTACGTGGTCTCAACTTTTGCAGTCTATTAAGACTCGTTTTGGTCCATCAGAATATGAAGATTTTCAAGGTGCTTTATCCAAATTGATTCAACGAAAATCTGTGTGTGAATATCAGAAAGATTTTGAGGCTTTGTCAAATCAAGTTACTGGTATTTCTGAATCTTTTCTTTTGAGTTGCTTTGTGTCAGGCTTAAAACATCATATGCGAAGGTGCAAATTGCCCGACCAACTTCTTTACATCATGCTATCTGGCTTGCCAAGATGCATGAATCTAAATTTTCAGATACTTCTTTTTGCACTCAACCTTTCCAATCAGTTTCAAACACAATTCCACATACTCTAGCCACTAAATCCTATCCAAACACTTCACCTTTACACACAACCTCAAACACTTTACCATTAAACACGACCTCAAACACTTCTACTTTACAATTTTCCAAACCATTTCCAACAAATCACAAATCATTACCTATTAAGAAAATGACACAAGCGGAACTTCAAGAGAAACGGGACAAGGGTCTTTGTTATTACTGTGATGAAAAGTATTCTAGACAACATAAATGCAAAGCCAAATTTATGTTATTGTTGGATGAAGGGGGTAAGGATTCAGAGTGTCTTGAGGAGGAAGAGTGTGAGGAAGTTCAGTTGGATGAGGGGACCATTAGTTATCATGCATTAGCAGGACATAATGTACCTCGTACACTTCGATTTTGTGGGAAAGTACAAGGACAAGATATTTTTGTCCTAGTTGATTCAGGAAGTACGCACAATTTTGTGCAAACGAGAGTAGCGAAACATTTGGGTTTATCTGTTGTCAAGCTGGACAGTTTAATGTGATGATTGGTAATGGAAGTAAGTTGTCTTGTGAAGGAAAGTGTGAGAATGTGGATGTGAATATACAAGGATTGCTTTTCCAAGATACATTTTATGTCCTTCCTATACAGGGAGCAGCCTTTGTGTTGGGTGTGCAGTGGTTGCAACAATTGAGACTAGTAACAATTGACTATAGTACACTTACTATGCAATTTGTTTACAAAGGGTCTATGGTGGTCTCAAGGGTGATGATCAGCATTTATTGTCTCAAATTTTCACAATCAACTTCGTAAGTTGATTCAACAGGATGCTCATTTCTTATTTTCAATTGGTGGCTCAGGAGGTAATTTCTAATTCATGTTGCATTACCACCAACCATAGAGATTTAGATCATCTATTGGATAGCCATGCATCAGTTTTTCAAGCACCTTCATCATTGCTCCATTAAGGACTATTCAACATAGAATTCAATTGGTAGAAGGAGCACAAACTGTAAATGTTAAACCATATAGATATACCATTTCCAGAAGAATGAAATTGAGAAACAAGTACATGATATGTTGGAACTTGGTATTATTCAGCATAGTAATAGTCCTTTTTAGCCCGGTGCTTTTGGTTAAAAAGAAAGATGGGACATGGCGTTTTTGTGTTGATTATAGGGCTTTGAATCAAGTGACAGTAAAGGATGTTTCCGATTCCAACAATTGATGAATTGTTGGATGAGTTACATGGTGCTTTTGTATTTTCAAAATTAGACTTGTGATCAGGCTATCACCAGATTCGTATGCATTCTACTGATGTTGAAAAGACTGCTTTTAGGACACATCAGGGTCATTATGAATTTTTAGTAATGCCCTTTGGTTTAACTAATGCTCCAGCTACATTTCAATCAATCATGAATTGCATTTTTCAACCTTATCTTCGTAAATTTGTCATTGTATTTTTTGATGACATATTGGTTTATAGCAAGCATATGACTGATCATTTGAGTCATTTGGAGTTAGTTTTGAAGACATTACAACACCATGAGTTTTATTTGAAGGCTAGTAAGTGTCTTTTTGGACAAAATACTATTGACTATTTAGGACACATTGTTTCTCAACAAGGTGTGAGTCCTGATCCATTGAAGGTACAAGGAGTTCAGCAATGGCCAGTTCCAAAGTCAGTTAAACAACTAAGAGCATTTTTGGGTTTATCAGGCTATTATAGAAGATTTAATAAGGGATATGCTCAAATTGCTGGACCATTGACAGATTTGTTGCAAACAGACCGTTTTGCATGGTCAGATGCAGCAAGTGATGCTTTTGTGAAACTTAAGGATGCATTAGTTAAGGCACCAAATTTGAAATTACTCGATTTTACTAAACAGTTTGTTATTGAAACAGATGCTTCGGGTATGGCTGTGGGGGCTGTTTTGTTGCAGGAAGAATGTCCAATTTCTTATTTTAGCAAGAAATTGCGTATTCATTTACGCAAGGCATCTGTTTATGTGAGGGAGTTGTATGGCATTGTGGAATCTGTTCGGAAGTGGCGACAATATGTTTTAGGGACACATTTTTTGATTCGCACAGACCATAGGAGTTTGAAAGAAATTTTGACTCAGGTAATTCAAACACCTGATCAGTAGAAATATTTGTCCAAATTACTTGGTTATGATTATTCCATTACCTATAAAGCTGGCAAAGAGAATATAGTAGCTGATGCTTTGTCAAGACAATATGGAGAGGAGGGACAGAATTTTGGATTGTCTGCACCTTGTTTTTCAAGTTTAAATGTGCTTAAACAAGAGTATAAGACTATCCCAGCATTCCAAGCTATTATTTCTAACTTAGCTGCAGGGTTGTATCATAAATATCCTTTAACTTGGAAAAATGGATTTTTGTATTTCCATTCCAGGTTATTTTTGGTAAAATCCTCCAGTATGGTGCCTCTTGTTTTAAAGGAATTTCATACAACCCCGATGGTTGGTCATTTTGGATTTTTGAAACCTTTAAGCGGATTTCTTCAGAGTTTTTCTGGGAAGGTATGAGGAATGATGTTGAGCAGTTTGTAAGGAACTGTTTGATTTGTCAACAGGTGAAATATGTTACTAGATCACCAGCTGGATTTTTAGTTCCATTATCTATTCCAGAAAGAGTATGGGAAGATGTGAGCATGGATTTCATCACATGTCTTCCTAAATCTCAGAATTATACTGTTATTCTGGTTGTGGTGGACAGATTGTCCAATTATTGTCACTTGGGGGCTTTGGATGAACATTTCACTGCTTCTAAAGTAGCAGTGCTGTTCTTGCACATGGTGATTAGATTACATGGTATTCCTCGGACTATTGTATCTGATAGAGATCCTGTCTTTATGAGTAAATTTTGGAAAGAATTATTTTCTTTAAGCGTACAAAATTGTGTATGAGTTCCGCTTATCATCCACAATCAGATGGCCAAACGGAGGTTTGAACAGAACTATTCAACAATATTTGAGGTGCTTTGTAATGGAACAACCTCAGAAGTGGGTTAAATTCCTTCCATGGGATGAATTTGCCTATAACTGTTCTTATCATGAAGGGGCAAAGAGTACACCATTTGAGGTGGTTTATGGAAGACCTCCACCAACAATTCCAGCTTATATAAGGGGCACATCCAAGTTAGATGCGGTTGATCAGGAATTAACCACTAGAGATCAACTTTTCCTCTTTGAAGGACAATTTAAGGGTGGCTCAACAGCGGATGAAGACAATTGCTGATGCTCATAGAACTGATGTCACGTTTGATATTGGAGATTTGTTGATGGTAAAGCTCAGGCCATATAAACAACTTTCAGTTGCTAGCAACTTTCACAAGTTGTCTAAAAGGTTTTATGGGCCATTTCGGGTGCTTCAGAAAATTGGACAATGTGCTTATAAGGTTGAGCTTCCACCAAATTCAAAAATTCATAACGTTTTTCATGTATCTTCCTTAAAGAAGTATTTTGGGTCTTCTACAGCTTCTTTGGAGTTACCTCAAGAAGCCATAGATAATAATCCCATTTTGGAACCACTAAGTATTATTAATTCTAGAATTTTGGTGGTTCGAGGAAACCCTATAAAGCAAATCTTAGTTCAATGGCGGGGATTACCATTGGAAGATGCCAATTGGGAAGACTATGACAGATTCTGTCAGATTTATTCTCATTACAACCTTGTGGACAAGGTTGTATTTTCAGAAGGGGAGTCATCTGTTACACGACAAAGTAAGAGGATAACAAGTTGCCCTCAAAAGTTTATAGATTACAGTTGTAATTAGTTAATAAGTAGTTCATACAACTAGTAGCATGCGTGTAATAGTTAGAATACAGCTCATACAGTTCAAGATCTGTTATGTAACATGCGTGTAATAGTTAGAAGACAGCTCATACAGTTCAAGATCTGTTATGCATGTAACTAACTCAGATCTCATATCAGTTGTAACAGAAAGGAAAACATATGAATAAATACATAGCAAGGGAAAAGGAAGAGTATTCCCCCTTTTTGTGAAACACATTTGTGTTGTGGAGCATTCTGAGGCTCGAACTCAGGAACATCTTGTAACAGATTGTCTCAATCTAGCCATCATTTCTAAATAACATCATATTACCTGCATATTGTAACATTGACAGAGAGTGAGCGAAAGAGTAAAGTAAAACAAAATAACAATTAGGGTTTCTGAGTCTTACCAAGGGAGAAACGAGAGGGAATTCGAGAGTAAAGAGGAAGACAGAGTGAGAGTTTGAGAAAATATTAGGGCAACATGAGTGGGCTGGGTTAATTGGTGGGCCGAGTCCAACACTTAGCAACACTAGTTTTGTGTTCTTGACAAATTACACTTGTTTTAGAGATTTTCCTTAATAAAATTTATTTATTCTTGCTAAAATTAAGTCTTTATTGTATCCATGCCTTAAGGTCTTCATTTTTCAACAAAAATCCTCATTTTACACTTTGTAAACAAGTGTTTAAATATGGACTATTCCTAGATCCGAATTTTGTAAAAAAAAGATTTTTAAGTTATTTTCTTTAAGAAAAACTCATTTGATACTTTAAAATTAAAGGCTCAATTATTCCTATCCCCTAAGGACTTCATTTCCTTATTAGAACTTCCATTTTGGGTTTGAAAAATAGGTGTTTTCACACCATCTTTTCCTAGTTACGAATTTCATGTTACTAACATAAGATCCAAATTTTCTACTTTGTAGATATTTCTTGTTTGATAATTTTCTCTTAGTAGATTACCATTAACTTATCAAAATCATCTCCTATTGATACCTATTCCATAAGCCCTTCTTTTTTCACATAAAACTCATGTTTTGGGGTTGAAAAATAGGTTTTCAAAATATAACTCTTTTTCCATCCGAATTTACAAAAGTTTATTTTGATGAAACAAAGTTTGTTCTTAAGCTTTTTGGCTCATCTTCATAAATATCCTAACTTTTAGAAATAACAAAACATTCATTTACATAAGACAAAAATCTTTATGACCATTTATTCATCTTAAACACAATAAATGCATGAGATCTCAAATAACATGTAAAAGATGGGTGTTTAGAAGCTAGATCTAAGTGTGATGATTATGTTAGATGCATGAAATGAAGTATACTACTATGATAACAATGTAGTAGCAAGATTCCTACATAAAATCATCACTGCATGAACCTATATTATGATCAAGACAAAATAGGAGCTTAAAACATAAGATCCACAACTTGTGATGGCTTGATCATTATGTTCTAGTGGTTTCACATCCCTAGCATGAAGCTCATGGGGATTTTTATGAATCCACACATGAATGATCTTGCCATTACATGTTTTTGAAGTGATATTGTTTAGATCTATACCTATTAAGCTTTGTAAAGCAAGAGGATTGAAGATAAAAAAAGTGTGTGTGAGGTGTCTGGGGAGGGGGCTCACGGCACACAAGAGGAAGAGAGGGAGTTTATAAAATTTTTGCAAAAGTGAAATGAAGAAAGAGAATGAAAACATAAAAGAGTATTTATAGAGAGGGGTATTAGGGTTTGTGTGTATAAAAATAAAAGAAGAAAAATAAAACAAATGAGAGGGAAATGGGAGGGGGTCACGCTGGCCATGGAGAGGAAGAGGGAATTGAGTGTTGTGTAATTTTTTTCAAGTTAATTTGTGTACTAAAATGTGTTAGAAAAATAAATGTAAGGAATGATGAATGAGGTAAGGTTAGATTGTAAGGATGTAAGAGTAGGGTATGGCTTGTGAGTATGAGTAGGGTATGGTTTGTACTTGTGAATAGTAATGAATAGTAGATTAGACAATTAAATTATCGGTTAGTAAAGAAAATACGATAAAAGTTATAACTGTAATTTATAAATAAAAAATTATAATAAATACATATTTGAATTCCTTATTAAATTCCAGTTTTAAAGAGTATTCCAGAAATTTTTCTAATTTTGAGTCTCAAGGCCGGTTTTCCGGAACAGATTCTGGTCGGGTTCGAAACAGTAATTTCCCGAAAACTGATCTTTTATGTTCGATATATTCTTTAAAACTATAATCTAGATCAACTTGCTCTCAAAAGTTATATGGTTTATTCTCGTGAAGCCGAACTTAGGGTTCCTAGGTTTCTTTCTAACCTTAGCTATTTCGGTTTAGGGTTTTAGTTTCCGATTCAGCTCTCGAAGTTAAGCTTGGTTTACAAAGAAAGCCGAGGCTTACATTTAGAGAATTTACAGACTTTATGAATCTCCTTACTAAGCCTTTTCCCTCCAAAGGTATAGTAATAATGCAATGAACTCACTCGATGACATGCATGAATCAATTTAATTAAGTACTCATGGCATGTGTTAAATATTTTATGGATGATCATAGAATTTGCAGAGACAATTATTCACGCTAGATCAAACATTCATCATAAGCTGTAATCCCCAAGTTTTTCATAAATAGAATTAAAGTAAGAATTTTGTGTTGGATTGTGTATGGTAGTATTTGTTATTAAAATGAAATGTAATAACATTTTATAAAATCAATTTAGTAAGAATAGAAATTTAAATTCATCATGATTTGATTGAGGAAATTGTTAGTTATGCATTTCTTTATTCTTTTAGATTTTGATTTCGTAAAAAATAAAATAAAAATAAATTCTAAATTACCTATAGTATTGATATAATTCTATAAGAGATTATTTTGTTGAATATAAATTATAAGTATTGTGTGACTAAACTTTGTTTGAGTCACGTGCTCACTGTGTAATTCTAATGTTTTGGAAATATATGTTAGTGTAATATGTGTGGTTTTAATCTTTTGGTTGCCAAATTTAAAGCTTGAAGACCACCACAACTCCCATGCACACACACACACTTGATTAAGTTTGAAAAAGCCTCAAAAGTCAAATATGAATTTATATATGTGCATGTGTTCATCTTTTAAAGAGGCAGAAATTTTCCTCTTCCTCGCCCTCTCCTCTCTTTCAAAACCGATGGTTACACCCACACACACACACCCCACATATCAACTTCAATTTCTTCATTTTAAATTGTCAAGAAAAGCAAGATAAGCTTCCATCTTCAAGACTAAGCAAGTTTAAGTAAGTGTTTCTTATTTTATTCTTGTTATTTGCTTGTTTGAGTAGTTATAGGTTAAGAGTTGTTGTTGGTTTATGACTCATTTTGGAAGTTCATTAGTTTGGTTATGAGTTTTAGTTATTGATATATGAAGTAAGGTGATAGAAAAGTGGAGTTAAAGTTTCAATGGCTGAAGTGAATAGTTGGATTGATAGTTGGAGTTTGATGTGGTTTTAGAGTGAGTTAGAGGATTTAAAGGAGTAGATGGTGAATTTGAGTCTTGTATCATGATATACAAGTGTTTTGGATGAAAACAAGACAATTGGAATTGGTTAAAGTGCATATATTGCATGAATTATGTGTGAATTTGCTGTAGTAGTACTACGACCCATGGTGATTTCCAAATGGTGAAATCTGGGCCACTATGGGGCGTGGTGAGGGGTATAGTGAGTTCTATTTTCGTTCACCCTACCACCACAGGGTGGTAGCAAGGGGCTTGGTGGCTACTGGTCATTTTTTGCTCCTTAACATGAGGCGTGGTGAGGCTTATGTAATGCTCTGTCCAACACGACCCTTGGCAAGGGGCGTGGTGGGGGTGTGGTGGTTTCGAAGTGTTTCTTTGTCTCTTTTACCTTTAGAATCTTGCTTTTATCCTTCTTGTCTTTGCTAAGTAGAGAGTAATACAGGTTATCTATCTTATAGGAACCCTGGAACACGAGTTAGACTTTCCTTTGGGTTATTATGACGACTAAGGAGCATGCACGGGTGAGTAACTTGAATTCTAGCACTTTGTTTGTGCTTGTAAGTAGTGGAATATGGTTTAATTGTAACTATAAGGAATCAATTGCATGGGGATGGGAATTATTACATGGTATGTAATGTATGTTTGAATTGTAATTCTTAAGAATCGAAGTGACAACTACTTGTTTGAAATTACTATATAGTTGCCTCATTGAGTGTTTGTGTCATACCCCGTAGGATACCCTAAACGTAATAGTCCACCGTATGCTATATAAGACTTAGGAATTACTACCACAAATATTCCAAAGTCTCTTACAGATGCAAGACGTACCTTTACGACAATATACTACATGAACCAATGGAGATAAATAGTTTAATTTGACATAATATAAACATTAGAATATAAACCATGAGTCCACATAATTAATTACAAAAATTCTAGGGGCATTCTCCCGCAAAAGAATATTAAGTTTAAAAGTGGTATTTTACAGTCATTTGGTAAGTATTAGGGTTTTCTATGGAAGTCTATACAAAATTAAACACAAACTTTTAAAGGAAACTCCTATTTTCGGTACCTGCTCGGTAAGATGTATCGGCCTTAGCCATATATATGAAAATTGCAATAAGAAAAAGCTATGGGGGTGTAAGCTACACTGGCTTAGTGAGTGAATACTTCGATAAAGACATTTATAACAAATCATTCAATCAAGTTATTTATTCAACCATATGGAATGCATTAATAGCATGAACAAACAAAACATATGATCAGTCGGAAATCATATGTGAATGGATTTAAGCCCTTCATTCGGGGTTAGCAGATTAAAAATACTGCGGTACTACTGTTGAATTAATATGCCGTTTATGGATCATGGGTAACCAACTTATGTCGTTTATGGATCACGATCAACCAACTCATTTATGTCGTTTATGGATCACGATCAACCAACTTTTAGCAGTTTATAGGTCACGAGTAACCAACATATGCTAATGCTCCATCCCATCGTGAAGTGATTATGTCCATGTTATTTATCAATCCAGATAATTATTAATACCAACTTTTAGGTGATCAACCAATCTCACAGACAATCAATCCTATAATATTTTAAACAAGCATAAGTTAATCACTCGGTTCCGATATTCTTAATACAATTTCTCAACTCATCAATAAGCATACATAATCCCCCATAATTCCCATTAAGAAAATCTATTTTTATCTTTTGCCTCATATTCTAGTGCAACTAATCACTACAAACACAATCAAGAAATGAAATTATGAAGTAATACTCACTCTGCCATTGGTCGCCCGTCTCTTAGTAATAATAGTATGGTGGTAACGAATCCTCAAGATCCAAGTCATCTAAATGAAAGAAATGCCTAAATGAGTATTTCAACTCATATCTAATCCATTTTATTTCATAAAAACTATTAAGTTCGTAATTCTCGTCATTAATGGAAATTCCAATTTAAAACAGTCATAACTTGGCCATTTTAACTTGGAATTTCGCAAATTTATACCGATTCCTATCTACTTCGAAAGAACTATCTAATTCTAATATAATATCTCAGTTTTGAAAAATTTTAAGTCTCGAAAAGTTCTGATTAGTAGCCAAACATCCATTTTCAAAATTGCTTTTGTGAAGAGTTATGATGTTTCTACCATCCATGCCAATTATGCATGCACTATTAACAAGTTACTATCATGAATGGTATGTTGTGAGTTTCTTATATGTATGTTCTTGATGATATTCTATTAGAAGAGCATTTTCAGAAAGCTTCTACTTTACAAGATGTCATGAATACTTAACTTAGCAAGACTAGTTTTGTGTTCTCGACAAATCACACTTGTTTTAGAAAATTTTCTTAATAAAATTTATTTATTCTTGCTAAAATTAAGTCTTTACTATATCTATTCCCTAGGTCTTCATTTTTCAATAAAAATCCTCATTTTACACTTTGTAAACAAATGTTTAAATATGGGCTATTCCTAGATCCGAATTTTGTAAAAATGATTTTGAGTAATTTCTTTAAGAAAGACTCATTTGATACTTTAAAAATTAAGGCTCCACTAATCCTATCCCTTAATGACTTCATTTCCTTAATAAAACTTCCATTTTGGATTTAAAAAATATGTGTCTACACACCATCTTTTCCTAGTTACGAATTTCATGTAACTAACATAAGACCAAAATTTTCTATCTTATAAATTTTTTTGTTTGACAAATTTCTCTTAGTAGATCTACCATTAACTTATCAAAATCATCTCCTATTGATACCTATTCCATAAGCCCTTCATTTTTCACATAAAACTCATGTTTTGGAGTTGAAAAATAGGTTTTCAAACTATAGCTCTTTTTCCATCCGAAAATACAAAAGTTTTTTTGATGAAACAAAATTTGTTCTTGAGCTTTTTGGCTCATCTTTATAAATATCCTAACTTAAAAAAACATTTATTTAAATAAGAAAAAAATCTTTATGGCCATTTATTCATTCTAAACAAGACAAATGCATGAGATCTCAAATGATATGTAAAGGATGGATGTTTAGAAGTTAGATCTTAGTGTGATGATCATGTTAGATGCATGAAACGAAGTATACTATTATGCTAACAATTTAGTAGCAAGATTTCTACATAAGATCATCACTATATGAACATATATTATGGTCGTGAAAAAAATATGTGCTTAAAACATAAGATCCACAACTTGTGATGGCTTGATCATCATGTTTTAGTGAATTCACATCCTTAGCATGAAGCTTATGGGGATTTTTTGTGAATCCACACATGAATGATCTTGCCATTGCATATTTTTGTGGTGATAGCATATAGATCTATACCTATTAAGCTTGTAAGAGAAGAGGACGTGAAGAAAAAAAAAGTATATGAGTGTGGAGAGGCTCACGGCAAGGAGGAAAAAAAGAGGGAGAGTTTGTAAAAAATTCCAAAAGTAAAAATGAAGAAAGAGAATAAAAGTGTAAATGAGAAGGCATAAACTGGTATATATGGAAAGAGGTATTAGGGTTTGTGTGAATAAATAAAAGGAGAAAAATAAGACAAATGGGAGGGAAATGGGAGGGAGGTGGCACCGGCCAAGAGGGGGAGAGGGAGAGAAAGAGTATTGTGTAATTTTTCAAAATTAATTTGTGTAATAATATGTGACAATTTGCATGGGAAAAGAAAATGGTAATGAGTGAAGTTTAAGGATGTAAGAGTAGGGGCATGGCTTGTGAGTGTGAGTAGGGTATGGGCTTGTACTTGTGGATAGTAATAAAAAAGTAGATTAGATAATTAAATTACTGGTTAATAAGGAAAATACGATAAAAGGCTATAACTATAATTTTTATAAACTGAAAAATTATAATAAATACATTTTTGAATTCCCCATTAAATTTCGGTCTTAAAGAGTATTCCAGAATATTTTTATAATTTAGAGTCTTGGGGCTCGGTTTTTTGGAACGGATCCCGGTCGGGTTCAAAATAGATAATTTCCCGAAAAGATCTTTTTATGTTTCGATATATTCTTTAGAACTATAATCTAGATTAACTTGCTCTCAAAAGTTCTATGGTTTTATTCTTGGTGAAGCCGGACTTAGGGTTTCTAGGTTTCTTTCTAACCTTAAATATTTTGGTTTAGGGTTCGGTTTTTGATTCGATTCTCGAAGTCAAGCTTGGTTTACAAAGAAAACTGGGGCTTACAGTTTGAAGTTGATATGATCACTTGATAATATGGAACTAAGTTTAATAGACTTCTAATATTAATATGGCATGCATTTCATAACATCATATTGCATTAGCATGGTATTCTTATCACGTATTAACAAATTTGATTCTGTGGTAATGCTTATTAGGACTAGTGAGTCTGCTTCTAGGTTGCCATAGGGTTGTCAACTTCACAGAAACTAAGCAGGCTTTGAAGGAGGTCGTCTGTGTCGAAGTTGGCTTAAGAGTGTTAATACTTAGTGAGATTTCTCAAGTCTTATGGCATGTAGAAGTTCTATTTTGAAAACGAAAATAATTTTCTAAAAGATTGCTCTTGTCTTGTGGGGCTTTGGTAGAGACTATTTCCCCAGGCGGGTTAGGTGAAGAGAAAATCCTTCTACTTTGGTGTTGAGTTTCTCATGGGCATGAATTACTAAAATTATCCTTCAACCCCTAGGGAGGACGTAAATCCCCATAGGTTTGAATTCCGGTTATTCAAACCACGTTTGTTGCATATGATTGATCCATGCATTGCATATGATTGCTAATTCTACTTATTTGATCTTAATGTTTGTGCTAAGATTTTGCTATTCATTAAGCTTTCTGTGCTCACACTCTCTTAGACTGTTGAATTACAGGGTTTTAAGCAAGAAGACCAAACCAAGCTCAAGTGCGGGAGGTAGACTTTTTTGATCATGTGTTTTTTCAAGGCGAAGAACATATATGTAATAAAGACTAGTTATGGTTGTAATAGCTTAAGTTAAGTTTGTTTATCTTTATAGCCTTTTTGGTTATGGGGTTCGGTTCAAGCCCCGTAGACCTTGGTTTGTAAAGCTTTTATGAAGTTCTAGATTTGTTATATGTTCCTTTGTGGTAATATATATATATATATATATAGGTATGCAATATCTTTCTCACTCAAATAGCTTTCGATCATGTTTTCATTGTCCACGCCAAATGGGGAACATTAGTTGTATAGTGTTTATGTAACTTTCTAGAGGCTTTAGTTAGTTACATGGCTTACCATTACGACTAAGGTACCTTGTAGGGGTGTGACATAAGCAATTTCCACCTTGATATACTTAATCGTAGTTTCAACCAAGTATGTAAAGCACATGCATTTTTCTATTTTATCTTTTCCTAATTCTAATGCTACTAATTTTACAAGCAAAATCATAAGTGCAAAAATGTAAGTAATAAACTCATTCAGCCATTTGTGCGAATATTTCTAGTCAAAATAATCCTCGGGACATAGGAACTTGGTCTCCACATCACCTAAACAAGAGAAATATCTAAAATGATTATTTCATGGAAGTTCTACTTAAACTTGCAACTCTATTCTACTAAGTTCGTCAAAATTCGCATAGAATGAAATTTCAACTTAAAATGGCCATAACTTGCTCATTTTAACTCGGAATTTCGCATATTATATATCGTTTCCTTCCTACTAAAAAAGATCTATTCATTTATAAGGTTATTTTCTACATAAAAGGTCATTTAGGTCTCTAAAAGACATGGTAAAGAATCAAAATGAAAATCCTAGCCTTTGTAAAACAATTTTCTAAACTCATCTTTGATAAAAATCTTTTAGCAAAAATATAGATATGTATATGGTTGAAAAATATTTTGGGTAGATATATATAGACTCATATTATATGGAAAAATTCTAATGGTATTGTCTCAACGATTATTTTTTGTAAAACAATTTATCTTAAGGTGTCGAAACTTGAAACTTAACAAATTCTATTCTAAGTGTTTGGATAGACTTTATAATTTCTTAGGTTATTATAAATAAGCATATTCCTATTTGTTTCCCAAATTTCTCATCCAAAACAAATAAATTTCTCTTTAACTTTTATCTTCTACAATTTTCCTTTTGGTGGCAAAAATGGAGTTTCCAAAGTTTTTATTAAGTTGTTGATAAAATATAATAATTTTGAGTTATATATATATTTTCCTTAAAAAGGTTTTGTTAAATAAGTTTCTATTCTCTTATAATTTTATTTATTAACTACTTTAAGAATAAATTTTATTTTTAAAACTTGGTCTTTTAATTTCCTTTACTAATTTTATTTGAAAAGAAATCATCTTTGTAAGTTGTTGATAAAATCCATTGTTTTTGAACTCATCATATTTATATTCTTTTTACCCTTTTGAAAATAGGTTTATCATTTGGAAACTTGAAAATCATTATTTTTCTAAGTGGATTTATAAATTAGTGAGTTGATTTTATCTTAATTTTGAAAACTAGTTTGCTTCTTGGTTTTTGTTATGAAGTTGGAAAGACTTTAATCTCAAGCTTTTTATGAAAAATTTGTATATCAACAAATTATTTTTACTAAGCCTTAGGTTATCTTATTATGAAAAGAAAGTGCTTATTTTCCTTTATATCTTGGTAACTATCTTTGTTGTCATTTAATAAAACTTTAGGAAAGTTTGAGAAGATGTTACAAAAATCCATTTTCTAAGTTGTTGGTGACAAACTGCTTTATTTAGTAACTAGTTATATAGTAAAAGAGTTTTATTTTCATGTTCCTCTATTAAAGAAAAATTCCACTTTAAATGTTATTGAGACAATATCATTATGATTATGCATGTATATGAGCATGTAATATGAAAATGATAAAAACATAAGAAAAAAAATAAGAAGCAAGATAATAATAAGCAAGATAAGAATATCAAGTATTAAGAACCTTAACTTTATCAAGGTAACCCGGTCAAGTATTGGGAGCCTTAGCTTTATCAAGGCAACTCGAGACTAAGAATAGACTAGTCCTAAAAGAAAAAGAAAAGAAAAAAAAGAAAAGCAATAATAAAAGCAAGTTAGAGGGTTAATGAGCATTTAGACTCTAAGAAATAATATATATATATATATACTTATATATAATAATATATAGATGGTTAGGTTAGAAGCATAATAACAATAATAATGACATGATATAATCATATTAACAAGATAATAAAATCGAAAGTTCTTGGCATGTGCAAGAACAAAGTATGAACATGTTGTTGCTTCTATAGCTCATATGAGTTTTAAGAAAGAACACTATAGTCATGCTATGAAATGATTTAATTTTAATTTCTATGTAATTTCCATGTATATGTTTTATTTGTCTTAATTATTGAACTATATGAGAATGTTGATTTATGAGAGTCATGTTTGGTAATATTAATATTTGAGTAGATGAGTTAGTAATAGTTTAAATGTGTCCAAGTTAGTATATCTTGAACATTACACATGTGTTATTTTGCATGTGTAATGAAATTAATGTAATTGTTTTATATATATTAATGTGTGCATAGTATAATTAATATTTGTGTCTTTATGCATTAATATGTTTGTGTTATGTTTAAATTTATAAAACCAACTTTGATTTGTCTAAGAAATAGTTGACAGAAATTTTACTCAATTAAGCTCATTTTTCATGCCTAAATTGCACCCAAATAAGCTCTAAATTAACCAAAATTCAACCCAAAGTCTTAAATGCCTTAAAAGTCAAACTTAAGATATTGATGAGTCAAAAATTTGCTTAATTAAAGCCTCTTTTGGTAGCCCTCCATTTCCATACGAATTTCCATTTTCTTTCTTTCCTTTCCTCTTTTTCTTTCCTCCAAGTTACAAGCCCTAAACCAAAGAATAACACCAAGCTTTTTGAATAAAAAATCTCTCCAAGCTAAGGCTTACTTATGTAAGTTAATACAAGTATAGCTTTTGTTTTTTTTCCTTTCTTATGGTATCTATGTGAAATCTTTAGTAGAATGAGTTTAATGTCTTTTGAGTTGTTTGGCTCAAGCATTGATATAGGTTGGATTGTGTTTTGTTATTGTGTGAATTTGTTTATGTGTTGTAGTAGTTATATGAAGTGTTGGGAAAGAATAATGTTGATTTGAGTAGTTGAAGTTGAGGATGAGTGGAATGGGATTTGAAGTGATTTAATGTTCTAAGTTGCTAGGATTGATTAGTGTAGATATGAGATAATATATGAAGTTAAAAATGAACTTGAAGAAGGATTAAAAGTGTTGTAGGTTAGAAATTTTCAAAGTGCAAAACAGGGGAAATAAACTCTTTTCGAATAGGTCTATTTTTGAATGTACGCAGGCATCTGGCACTTAAATGCCATCGATGTAGAGGCGGTGTTGGAAGTGAACAGAATCGATTTTTTTTTAAAGCCGCTTCGAATGTCGTCGGCTTTTGCAAGAAAACTTTGCCAACGTTTATTTTTCAAAGTGTACGTTGGCCTTTAGGGCTTCAACATTGCCGGCGTATGGGCGGTGTTGGATGCAAACAGAATCAAAATATTTAATGCCGGGTGAAATGCTGTCAGCGTATATTTCCCACGCTGCTGGTGTTTATTCAAAATTTGCCTACGTAGGAGGGCTGCGTATCCCCTGAGTTTTTCAAATTCAAACTTCTTCAATCTTCAATCCTTACTTCATATATGATCTCCTAATGAATATATAGGCTAGATAAATATGTTTATGCATGAATTAGATATTAAAACTATATGCAAAGCTTATTGAATCTCCTTGTATAATTAATCTAGGATTGTGATATAATATATATATATGTGAATTCTACATTCAATTATTGATTTTTTTAATATTCTTATTTCAGTTAAAGGTTCTTCGCTTAGTTCCACTCCGAGTGAATATAGTGATATACTGTCACGCCCCAACGGGTACCCTAAACGTGACAGTCCGCCACACTCAATATTAAAGCTTAAGTATGACAACCTTAGTCATTCCAAAAGCTTTTATATTAAGTGTAAGGCTTACTTTCACAATTTTAGAGGACCATATATGGAATTATGTAGCTTAAGGAGATATAAAAACATATTAAGAAAAGAAGAATCACAATAACTATTTGTTCATGGCATAATTTTACGAACTTAAGAACAACTCCCTAAATTACTAATCCATTATACACATATTAACATGCTAAGCTAAGCTACTCTTTATTAAAATTCTAATATACAAAAGGGATTACCTGCCCACAAGGTCCACGTGGCCTTAGCCATAAGTACGGGAACTGCAAAAGATAGCTATCGGGGTATAAGCTAATAAGCTTAGTGAGTAATTCCCAAAATTCATACTCGAAGTAGATTATCAATCAAGTTTATTATTCAAACGTATGAAATGCAACAACCACGTGAGCATACAAGACATATGACTTTCCGGGAATCATATGTTGAATGAATTTACGCCCTTCATTCGGGGTTGGGTATTCAGGCCAATTACAGCCACCACTTTTAAAAACACTTTTATAGGTCTTACCGGCTCCTATACGCCATCAAAAATTTTGTAGTTATTACAGGCTCCTACTAGCCACCAAAAAGATTTTGTAGTTATTACAGGCTCCTACTAGCCACGAAAAACTTGTAGTTATTACAGGCTCCTACTAGCCATCAATTTAAGTAGTTCTTACCGGCTCCTACTCGCCACTTACATGATATACCGGTTATGTCTACCACCACTATTATACACTTGTCCCACCAATTGTATAGTAGCGAATGCAATGTGACTCAACATATGAAGTGCATGAATAATTTCTTTAATTAAAGTCTAGTAGTTACATTTAACTTCTTTCAAGTGATCAACCAATTTCAAACAATTCAAGATATAATGTACATACAACTTTATTACAAACAAATTGAGTTTCGATATACTTAGTATTCCTTCAACATATTATCATACACTTCTTTTTGAGTTTGCTTAGATTCTAGTGCAACTAATTTTACAAGCACAAGCAAGAGTATGAAAAATAACGGGGAAATAACTCACGATGCCATTGCCGTCTATTTCTCTTAAGCGGATGAGTCGTTCACACACTCCACTAAATCGTAATAGTCCTCGGGGTGAAGAAATCCTTCCTCGGGATCACCTAACCAAAGAAAATACCCATAATGAGTTTTTCTTGAAGATTTTCTTGAATTTTGACAAAACAATGTCAAAGAACGTCAAAGTTCGTATGAAAGAATGTTCCAACTTAAAATGGCCATAACTTGGTCATTTTAACTCGGAATCGCGCATATAATATACCGATTTCTATCTACTCGAAAAGATCTACCCATTTCTAAAATTATTTCCCACAAACAAAGCCACATAGGCTCGAAAAACTGGTGACAAAATTCACCACGGATTTTCAAGTAAAAACAACTTTGGTTCAAGAAATCAAAATTTGTTTGATAAATACTTAGTTATCTATATAGTTGAAAAATTCTCTTTTTATAACTATATAACTCATATTTAAGCATGCTCAAGTGTCTTGTTGTCCAAATTATTTTTCTTAAGTAAAACAATGTCGGTTTGAAGCTTTTCGGAAATTGTTTTTGTGAATTTCTTTGAAATGAATACCTTGTTTTCTTTATTTTCTAAAAACGTTTTATGTTGGTTTTATTTATCTTTTTCTAAGTGACTTTTATAAAATAAAATTTCTACTTTCTAAGTTATACTAATAATATTTTTGAAGTTTTCTAGAAAATATTCTTTTCTTCATTTTCTTGTGTAAATTCCTTTGTTTACTTGTTTTGGCAAAAATCTTTACTTGATATTTCTCATTTTTTTCTCATGTCTCTATTCGAAAACAATTACCCATGCATGAAAATTTGGTTTCCTTATAAAAACAAAGTGGAACATTAAGGACTTTTTGTAGAAAAACTAATTTCTATAATTTATTATTTTTCTTGTAACTTGAAAAGAATAACTTTATTATTTTCAAATCATAAATTTTCTTTGCCTATTTGTTTGCAAAGGTCTTTATTAAAATTTCCTTAGTCATCCATCTTATTCTCTTTCTTTATGAAAAGAACCATTTTTGTCAAAAATATTTTCTTTTGAAAACAAGTAGAGTAACAAAGATTTAAGTAGCTTTTAAGTAAAAATAGTTTCTAAATTCATAGTGAATTCTTTTTGTAACTTGAAAATGAATGAGTTTTTTTTGTTATCTTATATTTTATGTTTCACAAAACTTATTCCTAAGTGACAAAAAGTCTTCTTTTATTTCATTATCTTTAGAAAATAAACTTTTGGACAACAATCTAAATGAACATGATTATGAGAAAATAATAAACAAAATAACATAAAGCATAAATAATAAAATCAAGTATTGGAGTCTTAGCTTTTTCAAGGCTCCCGGGACTAAGAAATAAACTAGTCCCATAATAAAATAAATGAAAGAAAAGCTTGTTTTGACTTGATGAGGACAAGTCTAAGACTAGAGACTAGTCTTAAAACAACTTGAATAAATAAATTGCATTGAAGTAAATAAATTGCATGAAAGGTAAATAAATTGCAAGATTATGAGCTTATATGCTCTAAAGAATATGTATATAGTTATATAGATATAGTAGATAGTTATGAACATAAAAGAGACATAATGAACAAAAAAAACATAATGAATATAAAGGAAACATGAACATAAAGGAATTGTGGTTATGAACAAAAACAAAGTATGAACCTATTGTTGCTTTCTTAACCTTCATGGTTTTAGAAAACATACACTAAGCTCATACTAAGTAGATGAACATGGAGACTTCTTGAAGAACTTTTACCTAAAGAAGATGAGCTTAAAGAGAACTTCTTGAAGAGCTTCTTGGAGAGAAATTCTAGAGAGATTTTGAGAGAGTAATTTTAGTGTAGAAGTGGTGTGAAAGAAGTGAAAGAGAAGGGGGGTATTTATAGGATTTTGAGGAGTGATTTTTGTGTGATTAAAATAAATGCAAATTTAAAACAATTTGAGGAGGGAGAGAGAGAGGGGCGCCGGCCATATGGTGTAGAGGAGGAGTTGATTTATTTTTTTGACTTTTTGGAAAGATAAAAGATGTAATATGTAAGGTAGATGTGAAATAAAGTTATGGGAAAGGTAAAAAGTTAAGATAATAGGTTATGTAGAGTGTGCAGGTGTAAGAAAAAGTAGAGATAAAAGAATAGTGTAGAATAGTAATGAATAGTGTAATGTAAAGTAGATATGACAATTAAAGTACCGGTAGTAAGAAAATCGTGTATAATAGCTATATTGTTATTTTTTACTTACCGAAAAATTATGAAATTGATATTTTTGGAAATACTTATATTTTTAGAGTCTAACGGTATATTCGGAATATTTTACTATTCCGGGCTTCTGGACATGTTTTTCGAGAACTGTGTCCGATCGGGTTCGAAGGACACCGAATTTCGCGAAACTGAAACTTTTATAAAACCTATGGTTATTACGGACTATGAGCTAATTATCCCAACTTCGTTTTTCGGCCAAAGAAAACGGCAATGCGGATTTAGGTTGATACGGTAAATTAGGGTTTTGTTGACCTTTAGGGTTTCGTTTGACTTCCGGTTAGGGTTTTGTGCTAAATCGATTCCGAAAATTTAGGGGTTTACATATACTATCGAGTTCAAGTACGCAATAGCTTGTTTGTTCTTTGCTAGGACTAGGCATCCCTAATTTGATTTGATTCAGTTCGGCTTGATGTTTTGATGAACTGGATGTCTATTACACTGTTTAATCTGGTCCGAAGAGCAACAAACCTGTCATGATGCAATGACATGTTAGTTAGGCGCTTAACCTAAGTCATGATGCAATGACTTTACCATGATGTAATGGTATGCTATGATGCAATAGCGATTCATTTTGGTTAAGCGGGTAGCCGATAGGGGAAATAGTATCCGAGTAACGTTTACTTAAACTTAGGAGGAAATACCATGGTTTAGTTCAAAGTCTATGGGAACTTGTGAACTAGGCTCATGTTGTGGACTGAGTTTAAGTAGAGCCAGGCAACGACTTTTGAACCCTAAATGAAGCTATTTTCTTTATGGAATAGATATAGGAGATATAAGTATTCAGGGACTGCTTATATCAACCTCCTGAGCAGCTGCTGTTACTCAGGACCCCTAAATTCCTAGATGATCGGGGTTTGAATACCTCCTGTTGTTCTGTAAAGAAAACTTAATAAGATAATCACTTGTCTTTGATGCATTCTTATTGGATTTAAGTTTGTCTTGATAACTTATTCTTGTATTATGTTATTATGTATTGGGCATTTGGCTCACTTTTGCTGCTTTGCAGGTAATGAAGGCGAGTTATATGATGATTTGGGTTACGGGTTAGCCTTGAGAAATTCATGGATGAGTGGGACGAATAGGACTCGAATACTGGATTTTTGGAGAAGCTTTTGTTAAAGCAAAAGTCTTTGTATAGAAGGCTTGATAGATAAGCCTAAGATGTAAAGACCTTAAGATCTCTTATGGTTACTTTTTATATTTAGAAAACTGGTAACTTTTGTAGTGTCTTGTATTGGCACTAAATTGTACATGATGTATATATATGTATAGATTGCTTTTATTAGCAATCTTGTTTGTTAAAAGTTGTTTATAAAGTTTTAGTAGATTTAATCAATCAATTTTCATAAACTGTTAGTTTAGGATAACCTTATATATAATGTGAACATGTATATGTGGTTGGAGACACGGTACTCTAAATCTCGGGATTTAGTGGGTCGGGTCTTTACATGCTAAGTTACATAACATGGATAAAATAAATGGTTGGAATTTTACCTATAAATGTTTTTGTGGTAGGAAGAATATAATGAAGTAGGATTATGTGGTTAATGATATGTGTAGATAGTTTATGTATAGAGAAGGATTTTGTGAGGAATTGTTTAAAGAGAGTTTTGGTAGAGAGGATTTGGAATGAATTTAAAAAGTTTGTTATATGAAATGGAGGTGTAAAAAGAAGTGGAGGGAGAGAGAGTTTTATAGTTGAAGATGGAGGGAAATTAGATGTAATAAAATAAATTGAAAAGAAGATAAATAGAGAGAGGGAGGGGGAGGGAAGTGCACCAGCCACGGGGGAAAGAGAGGGAGAGAAATTATTTATTTTTTAATTTTGTAAGAAAAGTAAGTAATGTGTAAGAAATGATGTGATTAGAGATGTATTGAAAAACTAAAAAGTAAGAAAATAGATGTATAGATAGTAAGAATAGATAATAAGAAAAAGTAGAGATAGATGAATAGTAGAGAAGTACAATGAATAGTAAACAAGACTAATAAGTTACCAGTAGTAAAAAAAATACGTGTATACTTGTGATATCTGTAATTTTTAGTTATTGAAAATTATGAAACTAATGTTTTGGATTCCTTATATTATTACCAATCTAATGGTATTAACAGAATATTTTACCGTCTAGTGTATCAAGCGAGTTTCGAAAATTAATCCGTTCAGCTTCAAAGAACTAGAAATCGGCGAATATGATATTTTTATACTTCCCTACATTATTATGAACAATTATAGATCATTAAATTGATTTCATTGTCTAGGGTTTAAAGCGTGGGATTGCCAGATTTAAACTCTAGAGTTTTGGCATAAGTTTTTGTTGACTAGAATTTTCGATTGACTTCCAGTTCTAGGGTTTGAAATGAAGATTGTCATAAAATCTAGGGGTTTATACTTACAATCTACTTCTTACATCCTATATACCCATTCTTTCAATTTTTCATTTCCAATACAAATTTTTACATAACTTCTCTTATACTTCATTTAGTTCTCTTTACCAAAATTAATTTTTATCTTTCTCTCCCTCTCCCTCTCTCTAAGGCCAGCACTAATCCCTCTCTATCTCCTCAATTTTTTTCTAATTTATTTTATTACATCTAAATTTCCTCCACATTCTCTTTAAATACCCTTGTCCCTCCACTTCTTTTACACATCTCATTTTACATACCAAAAATATACCAAAACCTCTCCTCACTTTTCTCTTTAACAATTTCCTCTCAAACACTCTCTACTCTCCATTTCCCTTTAGGAAAAATCCCAAAACACATCCAATTGTTTCTTTCAACTTCAAACTTTCATCAACTTTAGGTAAAAATTCCTAAAACCTCTCTTTTGCTTATGTGTAATAACATGAATAATGTGTGTGTTTTGATTCTATGTAAAGCCTATGATGCTAATGCTAGGGAATGGAATCATGAAAAAAAAAAAAAACATGTTTTTCATGTCTTTTTCGTCTTCATAATGTGTTCTTGATATATTATGTTCATGATTCTAACTTAACTCTTTATATGTTATTATGTATATGTATGTATCTATATTTCTTAGAGCCTAAATGCTCATTAATCTATCTCCTTATTTAATATTTTATTACATTCTTTATTATCTATTTTTTGCAAATAAATAAGACTAGTCAATCTCTAGTCTTAGACTTGTCTTAATCAAGTCAAAATGAAGGGGACTTGTCCATAATCTAAGTCTCGGGGAGCCTTGAATAAAAATCTAAGACTCTCATATTTTCTTTTTCTTTTCTTGGCTTATTTCATGAGACTGGTATTTTTTCGAGTCTTGGAAAGCCTTGAAATTAATCTAAGACTTTCAAAATTTTCTCTATTATGCTTTTCTTATTTCTTCATGGAACTTGTCTATTTCTAAGTTCTGGGGAGTTGATAACAAGTTAAGACTTCCATAATTGTTCCTATATTTGTCTATTTGATTTTCTATTCCTTTATTTTCTATGTGAGTTATATTTATCTCATAATATAATTATTAAGTTCATATTCATGCATGAACATAAAGTGATGTTATTGTCTTAGTAAAGTTTTCAGAATAAGATTATGAAAATCTCCTTTTTACATGAAAATGAAACTAAATCATCAAAGGCAATGATTTTCAACACTTAAGAGGATATTTGTCCAACTACATTTTACCAAAATGTTAAAACAAATATATCATAAATTTTAATGTTGATAATTCTTTGTTATATGAATTATTCTTAAAAACTTATTTATAAGGAATATGTCAATACTTTAGTAAATTCTAAGGAACAAAACAAAATTTCCAAGATAAGTTTAAAAATAAACTCACTAGTTAAAATCCTCTTAGGAATAAAACCAGTAACCAACATAAGGAATCAAGTTTTCAGGAAGTAAATGTATTTTTATGAAGCTAAGAAAATATAAAAATAATAGTAATAATAATTAGCCACACACTTATAACAAACTAAAAATTCTAGTTTTCTACTAACAACTCAAAAAGAAGTTTTGTAAACTTAATTTTGAACTTCTAAAATAAATTGCTTTATGAAAAATCATTGTTGAGGCAACATCACTAAGATCATGCATATAATTATACTAAATGATTTTAACTATAAGTATCTATGTGCTTGCTATAGGCTAATTAGATGATGTAAAACTTGTAAAATTGTAAGTTTGAAGGCTGGAACTTTTCGGTTCGGATCTGTACCAACCCATTCTGAAACACAATCAAACTTAAATATTAAAAATAACCTTAGAAATAGATAGAACTTTCTGAATAGGTAGAAAATGACTACTAATTTATGAAATTCCGAGTTAAAATGAGCAAGTTATGATCGTTTTAAGTTGTAATTTCTCCCTACTCGAATTTTAGTGTGAATACAAAACTAGACTAGAAAGTTTAAGTAGAACTTCAATGAAATACTCATTTTGGATATTTCTTTCGTTTAGATGAAGAAGCTTTGGAGGATCCATATTAGAGGACTATTACGAGTAAAGGATTTTTGGCAAGAATGGCTGAGTGAGTTTAACTCCTATTTTTTCGTACTTATGTTTGTGCTTGTAGTTTAGAGGCACCAAAAGTAGGAAAAGATAAAAATAGAATATGCATGAGAATGTTGGTTGAAAATATACTAAGCATATTGAGACTCAAATTGTTGCTAATTAAATTTGTATTCTATTATCATGATGAGTGGCTGAAGTTCTATGATCACCTTAAGATAGATAATCCACATGTTAAGAAATAAATTAATTTGCTTCACGCATATCATGAAGTGAGTCACATTGCATAAGCTACTATACCTTAGATGGGACAAGAGTATAGTAGTGGGGTTCACAGGGGCTTGCAAGTTTGCTAGGGTAAAAAGGAGCTCAAAAGAATTATTTAAGGATGGGTGAATAGGAGTTTGAAAGAACTATTTAAGGATAGAGCAAGTAGGAGCCTGAAAGAATTACATAATGGAATTATAAAGTAAGGTTGTAGAGGGTCTGAAATGCCTAACCCCGAATAAAGGGCATAATTCCATTCAAACATATGATTTCCAGTTGATCATATATATTGCTTGCTCACGTATTTGATGCATTTCATATGCTTGTCTAAATATTACTCATTTGATTTTCTTTCCCTTGTTAAGAGTACGACGATTTGAGACTATTCTCACTGAGCTAGTCGAGCTTACACCCTAATAGATTTTTGTTGATGTAGGACCAATATCTCTTATATATGAGATCTCCATATATCTGGTGAGATTAGGCTTTTGTGAAAGCTTTTGGGGGAAATCTTTTTGAAGATCTTAGAATAGATTTCCTTTAAAATATTTTTGATTCTAGTGTTGTTTTAATACAAGACTAAGACTATATTTTGATCCTTGGAGATTTATCAAGGGAATGCCCTATGTTGATGTAAAGACCATATTTGGATGATCTTGAAGTTAAATATTTATCTAGATTCTTGAATACTTATTTATTTTCTCAAACTACTTATCCCACCAGTGTCTTATTATTGTGATGTATGCTTACATATGGTGTCGAAACTTTCGCATGACTTCAATAAGTCATTCTTAAGCTTTAATACCATATGTGGCGGACTGCCACATTTTGGATATCCTTTAGGACATGACTTGTGTCATGCCCTGAAGCGTAAAACGTGGGGCCACCACATATATAAAGAAGAATAACCACCTCAGTCATGCGAAAGTCTTAGTATTACATGTAAGGCGTCTAGCACGGTCATAGGAGACGCTTTTGGAAAGTATGGTCTAAGCAAGTAAAAATGAATATACAAGAATCCAGAAATAAAATATATCATAATATTAATAATCAAAGGTCTATTACATGATTCTTAGGGGCATACCCCTACTAAATCCCAAATATTGAAATATCTAATAGTCTTTAAAATAATTTAATACTACTCAAAGATTTCAAAGGAATTCTAATATAATTCATCAAGTAGATTTCCTTCAAAAGCTCCAAAGAAAACTTACACGGATAAGAGGAGACCTCGGGTAAAAAAACAGGTGTTCATGAGAATGCAAATATCTATAGGGGCATAAGCTTACAGGCTTAGCGAGTAAATCCCGAAATTTATACTTAAAGTAAAATATCAATCAAGTTTATTAAGCAAGCAAATGGGATGCAAAACACGTAAGCATACCAGACATATGACTTTCTAGGAATTATATGTTGAATGAATTACGCCCTTTATTCGAGGTTTGGTATTCCGACCCATTACGGCCACTACTTCTTTTAAAAATATTTTTATAGATCTTACAGGCCCTTATACGCCATCAAAAACATGTAATTATTATAGGCTCCTACTAGCCACCAATTTATGTAGTTTTTACCGGCTCCTACTGTAAACCCCAGTATTCTCAGTAGCTAAATAGACCCCAAGAGTTGAAAAGCGAAACCCTAATCCAGTCCAGTTTAAGTTTAGTGAGAGAAGCTTAGGAACCCTAAATCCGACTTTCCTTCGGTTTCATAATAAAAGAAGTTTTATAAAGTAAATGAATGCGAATTATTGTTCTAAAGTATATTTTAAACTTTTGAAAATTTTAAATTCGGGAATTTTTCAATTCCGAGCCTTCCCGAGCTCAATTAAGGAAAAGCATGCCCCGGGACCACGAACTCAGATAATGTTCCGGAATATTCAATAGAACCGTAATTTTATAACGATTTCAAAAATATCAATTTTATAATTTTCAGTTTATAAAAATTACAGTTATAGCTTTTTCCCGTGTTTTCGTTACAACCGGTAAAGTAGATGTTTGTCTACTATTCACAAGTACAACCTACACCACACACTACCCATACCCTATTCTTACATCATTACAACTACTCATTACAATTTTCTTTTCCAAGAAATTTTGTTTCCTAAATAATTATTACATTTATTACATTTTAATTACATAAATTACAAATTTATCAAATTTCAACACACACACACACACATTCCTCCCCCCCCCCTCTTCCCTTTTCCCTCTCATTTTGTTTTATTTTTGTTTTTTTATTCAATTAAACCTTAATGCATCTAATATATAAGCTCATTTTCTCTCTCTTCCTCATTTTTCACTTGTTCAAATTTTTACAAAAGTGAAAACCTCTCTTCTTTTCCTCAGTGTGCCGTGACCCACCTCCCTCTCACACTCACACACACACAACTCATTTCATCTTCAAATCTTCTTTAGGTGATGATTCTAAACCTTATTCCTACATTATCTTGTAATGGCAAAGCTATTCTTGTGTGTTTTTCACATTTAATCCTAATGAGCATATGTTAGGGACATGAAAACACTTATACAAGAATATCAAGCCATCACAAGAAGTGGATCTGAGTTTAAAAGAGTTTTTGATGAGATATTGTGATGTTCATGCATGTAAAGTAGGAATCTTGCATAGAATTTATGTTCATGCCATGAAACTCATGATTCATGCACTATATATGGTAGATCTAGTGTTTAGACATCCATATCTTCATCTACATTTATGTTCATACGGTTATTTTGATTTTCATGCATTGATGATCATAAAAATGTAGCCTTGCCTATGTATAGATATGTTAGATGGTAGATCTTCATGTATAAAAGACAAGAAGCTTGAAAAAGAAAATATTTTGTTAGAAATGCTTAGTTGAAAATTCGGATGATTTTGGAACCCTACTTTAAAAACCACCAAAACCACTTTAAAAATCATATTTTCAAAAAATGGAAGGTATTATGTAATAGATACCCTTAAGGAATGATTTTCATGAGTTTGGATGAGTTTAGAAATGAGAAAAATGTAAAACAAGTAGTGGAGTTAGAATGAAAAATATTGAGATAGTGATTAGTAGTCAAATTCGTATTTTAGGATGATGCCTACATAAACACTTAGTATCCAAGCTTAGATGGGATGTTTTATGAGTCCAATGGAGTCCTTACACAATAGATATAATGAAACTTTCAATTTTTGATGCATTGAACAAGTTTCTCATAAAGAAAATGCAAGAAAGGGAAATTTCGAAAATTCAGATTTTTATGAAAAGCTTGTTTAAAAACATATTTGCCAAATAAAAAATTAGGAATTCATTCATATACCATCTATACATGAATCATCAACTAGGAACATTTTTATCAAATGCGAAACAATTTTTCGGAATCGAAAAAGTTACGGAACAGATCTGATCCCACTGTTCCGTGACCTTAGTGTTTTCAAAACTTGAAAATAATATTAGAATCGGATAGATCTTTCAAAGTAGGTAGAAATCGATATAAAATTTGCGAAATTCCGAGTTAAAATGACCAAGTTATGGCCGTTTTAAATTGGAACTTCCGCAAATAGCGAGAATTCCGATTTTGTGTAGTTTAGGTGCATAGTTTGAATTAGTTTAGTGATGACATTCTTATTAGGTTGTTCTTATTTGGTAGGTGATCCCGAGCAAGACGATACCCTACCACCCGATTACTATTACTAAAAGACCGGCGTACCATGGCCGAGTGAGTACTACTTCCACTCTCAATTGTTGCTTGTTATTGTATTGATAGTGGCATTAGTTGTTTAGGCAAAGATAAAACTTGATATGCATGATGGCGCATATGGGAATTATATACTTGTCTACTATTGATATGTGAAGTTGAACTTAAGGAATATCGAAACCGGATGTTAAGCTGCTGCTTGTTTAGTTAGAATTTATATTGATTGTCTGCGAATAATTGTTGGCCACCTAAAAGAATTGGAATAATCCGTATTGGACCTCAATTATATCGGACTCATTCATATCACGATGGGATGGAGCATTAGCATTTGTTGGTTTTTCGTGACCCATAAAACGAATATGTTGGAATCGTGATCCATAAAACAAAATTTGTTGGTTAATCATCATCCATAAAACGAATATTATTTAGTTGACCGTAAGCTTAAATGGCATCGTACCACGGGATTCGTTAATCTGCTAACCCGGGATGGAGGGCACAAGTCCATCCACATATGATTTCCGGTTGGTCATATGTTTGTTGAACTCATTTGTCTGATGATCCATTTGCTTGAATAACACTTGTTTGAATGATTTGTCTTAATTGTGATATGGAAGTTCTTACTTACTAAGCTAGTTAGCTTACGCCCTATAGTTTTTACTTGTTGCAGCACAAGTTCATTTGGCTTAAGCCGAGGCAAGCCACAGCTCAGGTACCGGAGATAGGAGTTTCCCTTAGAAGTTTACTTCGATTTTGTTTAGATTTCCGTTGGAAACTAAAGGACTCTGGATGACTGTAATGGACTTGATATTATTTTGCGGGGGAATGCCCCTTAGATTTTTGTAAAGTATATATATGTGTTTTGGTTTATTATCTATGGCTAATGAATGCCACATTAAACTTTTGAACTCCATTGATTGAGTATTTTATTGTCGTAAAGGGATGCTTTACATCTATACAAGACTCCCGAAGGGCTCGGATAGAATTTCGAGAGTCTTATATAGTAGTGGCGGGCTGTGGGTGGAGAGCCTGTGAGAAACCGAAGTAGTGGAGACCCAAGTGAGTGAACCTGAAGTAGGTGATGAGAATGAAGTGAGCCCGAGGGAAGGGCAAGGAACGGAGGAAGAGGAAGAAAGCGAAGACCAAGAGCCTTTAGTCCGACCTGCTAGGAAACGGAGGATGACTACGAGGGAATACCTTAGTTTGTTCGTCCGACAGGACGATGGTGGTTCTTCTAGTAGGAGACGACCTCCTAGTTCGACCTCCGATGATAGTGATGAGTAAAGGCTGAGATGATAGCTAACCCATGAAGTCCAAGTGAAGTCCTTGTTTTTCTTATTTTGTAGTAGGCAATGCGGGATGCCAATTTGCCTTAGGATTTCGAGATAGTCTAGTATTTTGTTCTTTCTTTTCCTTGTATTTCTTTGTTTTCGGAAATAGGGAAAAGGTTTAGAATCGATACTAGAGTATAGCTAGCCAAATTTTGTGGACAGAAATCTTTGATGTAATATTTTGTATGGCTCGCCAAAGTAATGAAGGATCATGTTTATTTCAAAGGAAAGAAAGTGTGGAAAGCATGCATGCTAGACATTAGACATAAAGAGCATTAACCGCATATAAATTGTATGAGCATTCATTCATTCATGCTATTATTGTGAGATTGCAACTTGTTTCTCTATGAATGAATTCTTTTGTTCTCCTTATGATTGTATGAAATTTATGAAATTCAATCCTTTTGAAATTGGACTTCCAAATTCCTGCAAAATTTTGAATCTTGTTGATAAACTAAATTCCTCAAGAAATTAAACGTCCTAAGAACACTAAAAATTTATTAAACAATGTGTAACAGACGAAATTGACGGATTCGAAATCGGGAGTAGGAATCTCTCCCGAACGAAGCTAACCAACCGGCCATACCTCTACCTAACCCTCAAGGAGTTGCGCCTCAGAATCAGTGTGATGTGTTAAACGTGATTGGACAATTAGCCAATCTCTTGATACATTCATCCAGAACCAATACCCGGTTCAAAACTCACACCCAGGGCAGAGTGTCTAGGATTTTGCCCCACATCCACCACCTATGGATCAGAGGGAAGCGACTACTGAAGCACCGGCTCCACAGGAGGAGCATTCCTATAACGTGCCCTTGCCACCACCCCCACCATACAGAAGACCTCATCGAAGCTCTTTATCGGACTTCATTAAGAGTAACCGGTATTTTGATGGAGCGTTTGGTAAACCAGACGAAGCCGAGGATTGGCTAGCTCAAATTGAGCGATCTTTTGCTGCATATGAGATTCCACCTTACTTACAAGTGGAATATGGAACTTATATGTTGAGATATAACGCGAAGGTCTGGTGGGACTCCAAGAGGAGGAGCTTACTTTCCCTGGTTACATGGGAATCTTTTCGCTGGGAATTCTTGGATAATTACTTTCCCTCCAGCTTGAGAGTAAAGTATAGTGCTGACTTCCTCCATGTTAAACAAAAGGGGAGAACTGTGGAACAGTATGACTGAGTTCGTCCACTTGCTGCAATATGCACCTGAGTCTTTCAGGGATAGTGAGGAGTTGAAGAAGCAAGTATTTTTGGGAGGCCTAGTGAGGAATTGCGGATCAAATTGGAAGAATTTGGAGTAAGGACCTACCTTGAGATGGTAGAGAAGGCCCGAGTGATTGAGGGGCTAGAAAAAGGAAATACCAAGAACCTGACTAGAGGGTATTTAGAAAAAGGCCGTTTGACGCCTCAAGTTCAGGGTTCAAAGGAAAGAGGTACAGACCGTACCAAGGGTTTAAGGATGATTCTAGTGGAAAGCCGACCCAGTTTAAGACCAATGTCACATGCTGGAAATGTAAGGGGATGCATGCTCCTAGGCAATGCCCGTTGTTGAAGAACAAGTGTTTTTCTGTGGAGATGCTGGTCACATGGTTTATACGTGCCCGAAAAAGATGGCCGTGACTTACTTTATTTGCAAGGAGAAGGGGCACTTGGCCTCTGAATGTTCCCAACGAAAAGTGTAGCTGCGCGACCCTTTGGGACTTCGAGCAATACCAACACTATGAGGTCGGGAAATAAAAGTGGGAGCCGTGCAGCATCGGCAATGCATGGGATGAGGCTATATAACTTCGAAGGCCAATGGATGGTAGAGGAAGATGGGGATGAGGAAGTGGAGTTGGAAGCCATGGATCAAAGTAACGGCACGGATGGCGGCCTAGTGACAGGTTAGTAACAGAAACCCTCCTAAGTTAAAATTTAATTTATTAATTTGAATTATTGTCTGGATGAAATTAAATATGTTATGGGAAAGATGGAAGTAAGAACCCTATGTAGGTAGCTTTGAGTGTTTTAGGGTTGATAAGTGATGGATGTTTGTTGACCTCAGGACACATATGGGTGAATAGCGTGGAGGCTTATGTTTTATTTGACATGGGAGCGACACATTCATTCATCACCACTAGTTTGGTTAACCAACTTGGATTACCTATAGCCACAACTATTGTTAGTTTAAGGATTAAGACACCTACTGGAAGCATTGTGTCAACCCAGGAATTGATAAAGGACTGTCCATTGGAAATTCACGGACACCACTCCAAGAGTGACTTAATAATATTGGAGATGAATAAATACGAAGTTATCCTCGGAATGAGTTGGCTAAGTAAGGTAAAAGCAATAGTGGATTGCCAAAAGAGGACAGTGTGTTTCTATGATCAATCGGGAAAAAAAGTAGAATTTGTGGGAGAGACCCTAGTCCCAAGACGGTTTGGGTTAAACTCTTTTGAGTTAATGATGGAGGATGAAGAGATAATACCGATTGAAGGTGTTTTAGATGAAGAGGAAACTCGTGAAGAAAGGGATATACTGGTGGTAAATGAATAATTGGATGTGTTTCCATAAATTTTGCCGAGATTACCACCAAAGAGAGAAATTGATTTTGAGATCGTTTTAGCTCCAAACACCGAACCGATATCCAAAGCACCATATCGGATGGTACCAGCTGAGTTAAAGGAGTTAAAGACATAATTGCAGGAACTTTTGGATAAAAAAATCATAAGACCAAGCGTGTCGCCATGGAACACACCTGTCTTGTTTGTAAAGAAGAAGGATGGATCAATGAGGCTATGTATCGATTATCATGAGTTGAACAAGGTAACTATCAAGAATCGGTACCCTCTGCCAAGAATTGATGATTGTTTGATCAACTGCAAGGGGCTTGTGTGTTTTCACGCATTGATTTACGTTCGGGATACCATCAGTTGAGGATAAAGCCTGAAGATGTACTAATGACGGCTTTTCGTACTCGTTATGGACACTACGAGTTTCTGGTGATGTCGTTTGGGCTAAGTAATGCACCAGCTGCATTTATGGACCTTATGAACAGAGTTTATAAGCCACTTTTGGATAAATGTGTGATAGTCTTCATAGACGACATCCTAATATATTCGAAGACCAAGGAGCAACACGAGGAACATCTTCGTTTGGCGTTGCAAACCTTAAGGGACAACAAGTTATACGCCAAATTGTTCAAATGTGATTTTTGGTTGGACAGAATATCTTTTCTTGGACATGTAGTAACTGGTGATGGGATATCAGTTGACCCCGAAAAGATCAAGGTGGTAGTAGAATGGAAACCGCCACAAACAGTTAATGAAGTAAGAAGTTTCTTGGATTGGCTGGCTACTATCGCACGTTTGTGAAGGATTTCTCAAAGATAGCCAAGCCACTGACTCAATTAACCTAAAAGAATGAGAAATTTGTTTGGACAAATAAGAGGGAACAGAGCTTCCAGGAATTAAAACGACGACTGGTATCGGCATCGATCTTGGTTTTACCGGACCCAGAAAAGTCCTATACGGTGCATAGTGACGCCTAAAGGAATGGCCTTGGATGTGTATTAATGTAGGAAGGGAAAGTTATTGCATATGCTTCTCGACAATTGAGACCCCACGAGCAGAACTACCCTACACACGAACTGGAATTGGCCGCAGTTGTCTTCGCCTTGAAACTATGGAGACATTATTTATATGGACAAAGGTGTGAGATATACACGGATCATAAAATCCTTAAATATCTGTTCACACAAAAGGAACTAAATATGAGACAAAGGAGATGGCTAGAACTGATAAAAGATTATGATTTGGGAATAAATTACTGTCTAGGGAAGGTTAATGCAGTCGCAGATGCCCTAAGTCGGAAAAATCACGGGGAAGTAGCCGCCTTGATCACAAATCAAAGGGATCTGATTAAGGAGTTTGAAAAGTTAAAGATTGAGTTCATAGACCAAAGTGCTGAGCTTGAGATAGCCAACCTGGCACTAGAACTGACCCTAATGGAAAAGATCAAAGAAGCCTAAAGGTGTAAGCCCCGGAAAATTTCAGTAAATAATTTCAAAATGAACTTCGAAAATAAACCTTAAAAATCACTCCAAATTAAAACCGAATTTCGATAAATCCTAAATTACGAACGAATCCAAAAATTTCTCAATCTGAGAAAAATCTAAAATAAAAAAGGACTTACAAAAGTCCTTAAGTCCAAAAACCATACGTAAGATAAACTTCTTACCTAATCTATAATTCATAAAAATCGGGATAAAAATATAACACAGTGATAATTTGCTAAAAAGCAAGTTAATCCATAACTGACAATTTGAAGGATCAGGAAATCATCAAAGGCCAATTCCATAAGTAGCTTTGGCACGATTAAGAAAACTTCATCTGCCAATAATAGAATATAGACTTTGGAAATTCCCCAAACGACCAGACTAATAATCCTAAGAGACGGAAATCACAATAAAGCCCTAACGATCAAATCAAACCCCCAAGAATCATAGAACGAGTTAGAAATTAAAAATCTCGTAATCTTAAGAAGAAGAATCCAAGAAACAAAATAACAAATTAAATAATCCTAAAGTTAACCAATTGTTTCATAAAACCTTAAAATCGAAGCAAAAATAATTCGAAAACAAAACACTATGAAGATCCTTTTTCAAAACAAATTATAAGAATCAAGATTTCCCCAAAATCATTCCAAAAATCGATAATTGACTCAAACTCAAGAAAATCATATCTGGTAACCATTACCGATATAATTCCGAATATAATAATTCAACTCAAGATTTCCGAAAGCAATAAGAGATATTAAATGCTTATAAAAAATAAAATTCAAAATAAATTTCTCAAACTACATACGTTGTATAAACAGAAAATCTCAGTTTCCAATTTGGCAATATCTAAACCAGAAAAATCACCCGGAAACCCTAACCGGAATACAATAGTATAAGTTCGGCAATCTAGCGCCCTTAACTCTAGAGGCCGAAAGATAGTTTTTAAATAAGTAAATAGCTCGTAGTAATATAAGTTTGTTCACAAATATCAGATTGGTAAATTTTTGACCTATCTCGAACCCGTTCGGATACAGACTTTGAAAAGCGTGTCCCGGGACTCGAGATAACAAAAATATACCATTAGTACCGTTAGACTCGTAATTCCATGAGATTTCTAAATATATCAGTTATATAATTTTTCGGGTTATAAAAGTTACAGTTATAACCTTTTTATCGTATTTTCATTTAGACCGGTAATTGATTATTCTTTTGCACTATTCATTTTATTTCATTACACAATTTTATTATTATTATTATTATTATTATTTTTATACCCTGGGTTCCTAGTAATCAAGTAAACTTCGGAAACCGAAAATGAAACCCTAAATCAGTTTAGTTCCAAAGCGTTATGAGAAAGACCTAGAAACCCTGAATCCGGCTTTTCCACGATTTTCCAAATAAGAAACTTTTATAAGCAAAATTAATTTTTATATAGTTCTTGATTATATTTCAAACCAAGAAAAGATCAGATTTCGAGAAAATTTCAATTCCGGGTCATCCCGAGACCCATTGTAGAAAAGCGTGCCCCGGAACTAGAATTCAAAAATTTCTTTATGAATACTCATTTGAGCCGAAATAAAATAAGGATTCAAAAATATATTTTTTCATAATTTTTTCGGCTTATGAAAAATACAGTTATAGCCTTTTTATTCGTATTTCCTTACTAACCGGAAATTAAATGTCTTGTCAACTATTCCTCACTATTCAAAAAGTACCACCTATACTACCTAGTCTACCTATTAGCCTACTCTATAAATTCAAACCCTTACCATCACTCAAATCAACCTCTTTTCTCTTTACTTTTTGTCCCTTAAACTTCTCATACAAGTTATGACAACTTACACATCAAAGACAAATCAATCAAAACAAAATAAAATCAAACTTTCCCCCCCCCATGAATAGTGACCGACGTGAATAGTCCCCCCTCCATGCTTCAATTGAAATTTTCTTTTACTTCTTTAACCTAAATCCACTCCATATATAAGCTATCTTTCTCTCTCTCTCCTCATTCTTCACTTTCCAAAGTTTCACAAAGTGAAAAACTCTCAAAAAGCTCTTTTTCTCTCCCCATTTCCCTTTGGCCGAAACTTGAAGCCCCCACACACACACTCACAATTTCTCATTTTTCTCTTCTATCTTCCATCCATTTCAAGTAAGTAATGATCCACTACTTCCAACTCATGAAACTTTGTTATGGCTAAGTGATTTTTGGTTGGTCTCAACTAACTCCAGTTCCCATGATCTGTAGTAGGAACCAATGAGATAACAATACAAAATCCCGAACCATTTCAAAGTAGATCTATCTTTTAAAGGAGTTTCTATAACCAAAAACTTTACTTTTATCCATCAAAAAGTCTTTTAAACAAAGATCTTTTATAAAAAATGGTTTTTATGTTTTCAAAACTCATTTAAGCATTTCATATAGTAGATCTACCATTTTACTACTCATGATCATGTAGCATTTTAAGTTTCCATTTCTATCTTGTGTTTATGTGCATTATTCTCTTTAATGCTTTTGTCTTTAGTAAATCACCTTCCTAGTATGTAGATCTATGGTTAGATAAGTTAATAAAGTCAAAAAGGAAAACACTTTTCAAAATATGAACTTGTGTAAATTCGGATCACTTTGAAAACCAAGTTAAAAACACTTTTATCAACTTCTAAATATAGATTTTACAAGATAAATGAAGCTTATGGGTAATAGATAATGTATATAAGTATATTTCCTGAGTCTAAATGAGTTTTTACTAAAGAAAATGTTGGAAACAAGGAATGAAGTCCATAGAAGTTTTGAGCTAAAAGTCATATAGATGAAATTCGTAATAATGGATGTATGGTTAGAAAACACTACTTTTCACTTCAAAAATGGTAATTTTTCTTAAATAAATGAAGTCCTTAGGGTATAGGTATAAATAAATACTTAAAGTTTTGAGTATAAATATATTTTTCTCAAAGGAATCAACTTGAAAGTGGAATTTTCTAAAATTCGATTTTTGGAAACCCTATAGAAAGACCCACTTAAAAGTTTATAAATGTGAATTTTATTAAAGAAATAAAGGCCTTAGGATAAACAACTAATAAGGGTCAAAATTTCTTTAACAAAGTGGAGTTTTCTAAAGAAAATCCTTGTAAAATGTAGATGTGGTCAAGTGTAGTGAATTCACATACTAAACTTTGGTATGAAATGGTTTCTAAGAAAAGTTTATTTTCAAATTCTTTAAAACTAAAAAAGTTATAAGACATAGACTCATTAGAGTTCATATCATGACATTCTGATAGGGAAAATCATTACCATGCATTTAGTTTCATTTTACACTTAGGAATCTCAAGTGCATTCATGAAAACCGCATTTTTCGGAATTTATATTACCGCTGTACAGATCTGATCCCTCAATACCGAGGCTAGATATTTTCAAAACTTGATTTAAACTTCGTATTTAGAAAGCTCTTCCGAAGTAGATAGAAATCGATATAAAATTTGCGAGATTCCGAGTTAAAATGACCAAGTTATGGCCCGTTTTAAGTTGGAATTCCCGCTTAGGACGCGAAATTTTACGAATTGATAAGTTCGTATGAATTGTTGGATTAGTTTAGTTGAAATACTGATTATAGTATTTCTTCCTTTTTAGGTTATCTCCGAGTTCGACGATTCCCTACCACCGGACTATTATTACTAGAAGACCGGTGATCCAATGGCTGAGGGAGTTTTCCTCCTTTGTTTTGTTACCTTGATTGTGCTTGTAATTAGTCGCATTAGAATTTTAGGAACAAGATAAGAATCGATGTGAATGGGGATGGGATATATGATGAGAACTGTGATGAATGTATGCCAAGGAATACTAAAGCATATCGAAATCCGATTTGATTGGATAACTGCATGATTCATATTATTTATGTGTATGATATTGCCTGGTCACTCTAAAGAAATGTATAAATATTTTGACCTAAGCAAAAAGTAAATTGATCATGCATCGCATCAGACATATTGCATTTGTAGCGTGCTACTCCTACGCAGGTCGATCGGTATGGTCCCGTTGATGCCTCGTTTGAATAATGAGCCCTGGTGCCAGAGCTCATTCTCGGTACTAAGGCGCATGTGGATGCATCCTTGGATAGCCTAGCCGAGTCGAGTGCTAAGAGCCGAGGGCTTGGGACTAGCAGCGGTCCGTGTAGACTCAATAACCATTCCTAACCCAAGATACGGAGGGCGTAATCCGTTCTGTGTGTGGTTCCGGTTAACCCATGCATAATTGCTTGCTCACGTGTTTGTTCATGCATAGCATATGATTGATTAATAACTTGTTTGTCATGGTACAGAATTAAGGGAATTCTCACTAAGCTAGTGTAGCTTATACCCCAATAGTTTTTAAATGAGCAGGTTATACCAAGAAATGCTAATGGGGACCAAGATGTTGAATCGAGAATGACTTCGGATTCCGGCAAGATATAAGAATGCTTGAAGTTTTTGGCTAAGCTTTACGATTCGCTTTGTAATAGTTTTATGTAGTGAAGTCTTGGATGAATGTAATTGAAAGTTTGATGAACTGTATTTTGAAGTATAGTGTTTTGTAATTGGAGTATAGTGGATTGTATTTCCTTTACAATGTTTACTCAATTGTATCAACATAAAAATGTAATCATTCCGATTTGTCTCCTTTATGTGTTAGACGCCTTATACATAGTATGGAAGCCTTCGCGTGACTGAGGCGGTCATTCTTAGGCTTTAATATGTGTACGGCGGACTGCCACGTTTAGGGTACCCTTCGGGGCGTGACAAAAGTATGACGAAGTGATACAAAAGATTAAAGGGGAAACCCAAGTAGAAATTACCTTGACTTTGCAATAGATGATGAGGATGTGATCAGAATGAAGGGAAGGTTGTGTGTACCGGAGGATGAAGAGTTGAGAAAGGAAATAATGAGTGAAGCTCATAACTCCGGTTATACCATGCATCCGAGAGGTACCAAGATGTACCAAGATTTGAAAAGCCGCTATTGGTGGAATGGCATGAAGCGAGATGTGGCAGATTATGTAATGAAATATCCGGTTTGCCAACAGGTGAAAGTAGAGCACCAAAGACTGGGTGGATTGTTGAAGCCTTTACCCATTCCCTAGTGGAAGTGGGATAAGATATCTATGGATTTTGTGTGTGGTTTTCCCAAGACTCCTTCTGGTTGTGATGTTGTATGGGTGATAGTGGATCGGTTAACCAAGTCGGTGCACTTCTTACCCATAAATATGACTTATTCAATGGAAAAATTAGCCAAGATCTACATCCGGGAGATTGTATGGTTACATGGCATACCTGCAGGGATTATTTCAGATAGGGACCCAAGATTTGTGTAAGCCCCTAGATTTTTCGATAATATTAGCAAACCCTAAGAACCAGAATTTAAAACGAAACCCTAAAGTTAACCTAGTTATGTGAGTAGTCTAGTGAATCTAGATCCGGCAATCCCGTGTTCATAAACTCTAGAAAACGAAATTGAAATAATTATGGATTATGGTTCGTAATTATATAGGAAAGCCTAAAAATATCGGATTCGAATTTTTCTAGTGTCTTTTGGATCCGATCGGGATCAGTTTTCGAAAACCGTGCCCCGGTGCACTGGATAGCAAAAATATTCCGACAACACCAATAGATTCGTAAAAATATAAGGTTTTCAAAAATATCAGTTTTAGAATTTTTCGGTAACTAAAAATAACAGATATAGGCTTTTTACGCGTATTTTCTTTACTACCGGTATTTTAATTGTCTAGTCTAATATTCATAGTACTTTTCTACTATTCATTACTATTCACTTATCTATACTTTTTCTTACACTCTACCATACCTATATCTTACAATTTACCTTCCCTATACAACTTTAATCACATCATACCTTACACATTACTTCTTTTAATACAAAACAAACAAAACAAATCAATTTTCTCCTCCCTACAAGTCAAACCGGTGCCCCCTCTCTCTTCCACCATCTCATTTTATTTTCTTTTCCATTTTATTTAATTACATCTAATTTCCAATCCAAAAATCTATAAATACCCCCTTCCTCTTCCATTCTTTCACACAACAAAAATTCATACTAAAACTCTCCCAAAATCACTCCACAAAATTCCTCTCCCAACATCTCTCTCAAGTTCTCTCTTTTCCTTAGAAAATCCCTTCCCACATAATATTACAACCCATTCTTTTCTTCTTCAACCAACACATAAAGTTTAGGTAAAAACTTCTCTTATTTACTCATCATGTTCATATAACTTAATATGAGTTTAGTGTATGTTTCTTAGACTCATTGAGTTAAAAGAAGAAACAATTTATTCATGTTTGTTTTTGTTCATGTTCTATTTTCTTTATGTTACTATTATGTTGATATTGTTATTATTGTTTCTAACCTAACTTATATAAGTATTATGTATAATATTTATTTAGAGCATATAAGCTCACTTGTTATTTATTTATTTTCAAGTCTTGCAATTTATTTATTTACTTGTTTTATACAATATTAAGACTATCTTTCTAGTCTTGGACTTGTCCATATCAAGTCAAAACAATTTTATTTCTTTGCTTCTCTTTCTTTGAGGACTAGTCCATTCTTAGTCCTGGATACCTTGATGAAGCTAAGGTTCCCAATACTTACTTTTACTTTTATGCTCTTATTTATCTTATTATGTGTTTTTATATTTTTCATGTTACATATTCTCATTCATACATGAATATGTTGTTATTGTCTCAACCATAATAAAAATGAGTTTTCTTAAGTAAATAAAAATGAACTCTCTCTAAATATAAATTTTGTCACATAAGAAATTATTTTCCTTAAAGATTTGAGATTTTATCTTAAACAAATACTTCCAAAGTTAGATAAGTTTAGCTCTAAGTTTTAGTAAAATATGGGTTTTTACAAGAAATACATAAATAAATTCTCTTTCAAATAAATAAGAAAGTTTCTTTAGACCTAAACAAAGGATTTCTTAATTCAATTGTCGAAGTATTCCACCAACACTAAAATCTAAGTTAAAATTAACTTATAAGATGATCTCTTTTAAAAGTGGATCTAACCATAAAGTATTTAGAAAGACTTTGTTTTCCAAAACACTAGAAAAAAAGATTAAGATTTCTTTTGAAAATTTAACTAAGAAAAGGAGTTAAGAAGGAAATCCTCACTTATGATAACTTAGGAAATTTTTGAAAAAATAAAATTCTTTCAAGCCTTAAGCTCATCTCACTTCAAGACATTTATTTTACAAAACCATTGTTGAGACAACACCAAATTCATGCATATAGTTTGAGATTATACATATATGTATATACATATATTCAAGGGATTTTTCAACCAAACAATATAACTATATTTTTGTACAAAAGCCCTGAGTGAAGAAAGGTTTAAAAACTCTAGTTTTTGAAGTTTGGAAAATTCGTATCAAATCTGTACGCTACTAACTCCGAGACCTAATAACTTCTTTTGATAAAAATAATCTTAGAAATAGATAGATCTTTTTGAGTAGGTAGAAATCGGTATATAATAATGCGAATTCCGAATTAAAATGAGCAAGTTATGGCCATTTTAAAGTTGGGATTCCATTCCATACGATTTTATTCCGAATTCTTTAAGATAGAAGTATAGAATTTGAATAGATCTTGAATGAAATACTCATGTGGGGTATTTCTTTTGTTTAGGTGTCGAGGATCACGATCTTGTCTTCCCCGAGGATTACTTTGACTCCTAGAGCGCTATGGACGAGTGAGTTTCCTTTACGCTTATGTATTCGCGCATGTGCTTGTAGAATAGAGCACTAGAGGCTAGGAAAAGATAAAATTGATACATGTGGGATATTATGGGAATGATGTATGTGATTCGTTGTGTGCGATCAATGAACGGTAAGTATATCGGGACCCGATCTGTGATTGATATAAATGTTTCCATGTATGTATTGTTATGTGTGCAAATATTGTTTGATCGCTTTAAATGATTTAATGTCATATTGAAATCCTCATATAATAAATTGCTCATGCATATCGCTTAGAATATCATTTCGAAGTTTTGCTACTACTACTCAGCGTGGGACCGGAAAGGTAAGCTGCCTAGCTACATCTTGAGGGTTAGGACGTACGGGGAATACGACCTCAAGGTGTAGCCGAGCCGGATCGATCGCTTTGGGCATGGAAGGCCCGGGGATTAGTAGTACGTGTAAACCCCGGTAATTCTCAGTAGCTAGAAAACCCCGGGAGTTGGAAGCGAAACCCTAATCCGATCAGATTGAGTTTAGTGAATGAAGCCTAGGAACCCTAAATCCGGCTTTCCTTCGGTTTCATAGTAAAATAAATATTATGGGGTAAATGAATTCGAATTGTTGTTCCAAAGTACATTTCAAACCTTTGAAAGTTTTAAATTCGGGAATTTTTCAATTCCGGGCCTTCCCGAGCCCAAATATGGAAAAGCGTGCCCCGGGCCACCGATTCAGAATAATGTTCTGGAATATTCATTAGAACCGTAATTTTATAAGGATTCCAAAAATATCAATTTCATAATTTTCCGAGCTATAAAAATTACAGTTATAGCTTTTCCCGTGTTTTTGGAACAACCGGTAAAGTAGATGTCTTGTCTACTATTCACAAGTACAACCTACACTACACACTACCCATACCCTATTCTTACATCCTTACAACTACTCATTTCAATTTCTTTTCCAAGAAATTTTGTCTTTAAATCAATTAACACATTTATTACATTTTCATTTACTAAATTACAAAAAAATCAAATTTCAAACACACACACACATCCACAAGGATGTGGCCGGCGCCCTCCCCTCTTGCTCCCCTCTCCATTGAGCTATTTCACTTCTTTTAAATTAACTAAACCCTAATTCTCTTAGTATATATACTAAATGTTCTCTCTCTCTTCTTCATTTTCTTCTCATTTAAACTTTTGAAAAAGAGAAAAACTCTCTTCTTTTTCCCCTTGTGCCGAGTTCTTCCCCTCCCCATCCTCACTTTCCAACTTTGTTTCCTCTTCTTTCCTTCTTCAAGACCTCTTTGGTATGTATATTTAGGTTTGTTCATCCTAAATCTTGTTATGGCAAGAGTATTCTTGTGTGTTTCTCATCTAAATCCCAATGAGCATGAGCAAGGGACATGAAAACACTACTACAAGAATCTCAAGCCATCTCAAGAAGTGGATCTAATGTTTAGAATGAGCTTATGTAAAATATCAACTTGTTCATGCATGTAAAGTAGAGATCTTGCTCATAATTGTTGTTCATGCCATGAGATCCATGCTTTATATACATATGTAGTAGATCTAAGGTTTAGACATTCACAACTTCATGTACATGCATGATCATAGGTTCATTTTGTTTATATGCTTTGATGATCATAAGAATGAAGTCTTGTTCATGTATAGAGATGTTAGATAGTATATCTCCACATATAGATGGCAAGAACATTGAAAAAGGAAGGGCTTTGTTAGATATGAAAAGTTGAAAATTCGGATGAAATGGAAACCCTACCTTAAAGACCCCCAAAATCAACTTTAAACTCATATTTCATAAGAAAAATGGAGGGTATGTGTAATAGACATGTTAAAGAATTATTTTCATGAGTTTAGATGAGTTTAGGCATAATAAAAATAAGGAAAACAAGAGGTGAAGTTAGAATGAAAAATGTTGACTTTAAATGTGTAGTCAAATTCGTAACTTTGTGTAATGCCTAAATAAACACTTAGTATTTAAGTCTAAAATGGATGTTTTATAAGCTAAATGAAGTCCTTAGATAATGTATACATTGAAGCTCCAATTTTTAATGCATTAGACAAGATTTCCCTTAAGAAAAATGTAAGAAAAGGAAATTTGGAAAATTCGGATTTTCACAAATAGCTTATTTAAAACATGTTTACCAAATGAAAAATGTGAATTTTTATGCATGAATGGAGGCCATGACTAATATAGACTTTGAGAACCTATTTTTAGTTGAATAATAGTAGATTACAAGATTAAAAACAAAGAAACCCTAAGGAGTATAATATGGAAGGTAGCTTCTATAGATTAGTCTTTATGAAATTTCCTCAATACTTAAAAGTTCATGAGTTATTACCACAAAAGTATTATGACCATGTATATTTAGGTCTATCATGGCATCTATATTAGAAATTCATTCCCATATCATTCATGCATGAATCATCATCTAGGAATACTTTTTATCAAAAGCAAAGCAATTTTCGAGATTGGATCAATTGCGGAACAGAACTGATCCCACTGTTCCGTGACCTTATATTTTCAAAACTTGGATTTAATACTTGAAATAGATAGATCTTTCGAAGTAGATGAAGATCGATATAAAGTTTGCGAAATTCCGAGTTAAAATGACCAAGTTATGGCCGTTTTAAGTCGGAACTTCCAATAGCGAGAAATCCGAATTCAACTAGTCTAGATGTATAGTTTGATTTAATTACATGGTGAGAATCTCATAGGATTATTCTTGATTGGTAGGTGATTCCGAGCAGGACGACTCTACCTCCCGATTATTATTATTAAGAGTTTGGCGTCCATGGCCGAGTGAGTTTACTTCCACTCTCAATTAATGCTTGTGATGTAATGTAGTGGCACTAGTGATGTAGGCAAAGATAAAAGAAATTGTATAAGCATGATGGGGTATATGGGAATTATTTATTTATGTTGTGATTGAGATATGTGAAATGGAGCTTAAGGTATATCGAAACCGGGTGTTAAGATATTGACTGTTTACTAGAATCTTATGATGAATGTCTGCGATACTTGTTGGTCACTTAAAAGAATTGAATTAATGACTATTCGACTCCGACTATAAATTGAATTCATTCATGTCACATGGGGTTGGAGCATTTGCATTGTTGGTTTCGTGACCATAAAACGAATGTGGTTAATCGTGATCCATAAAACGAATGTGGTTAATCGTGATCCATAAAACGATTAATTAGTTGACCGTGAGCTTAAACGGCGTCGTACCGCAGGATTCGTTAATCTGCTAACCCGGGATGGAGGGCGCAAGTCCATCCACATATGATTTCCGGTTGGTCATATGTTTGTGATTCATTTGTTTGATGCATACACTTGCTTGAATAATTACTTGTTGACTGAATATGTTTAATTGCGTTATGGAAGTATTACTCACTAAGCTAGTTAGCTTACGCCCCTAGTTTCTATCTTTTGCAGCATGAGTTTATATGGCTTAGGCCAAGACAAGCCACAGCGCAGGTACCGGAGATAGGAGTTTCCTAGAAGTTTAATTCATTCTTTTTGTATAGACTTCCATTGGAAACTAAGGACTCTGGATGACTGTAATAGACTGTTATTCTTTTGCGGGGGAATGCCCCTTAGATTTTGTAAACTTAATTATGCGTTTTGATTTATTATCTATGGCTAATGAATGCCTCGTTAAACTGTTTAACTCCATTTGTTGAAGTATTCTATTGTCGTAAAGGAACGCTTTACATCTACTTAAGACTTCCGAAGGCCCCGGTAGGGAACTCGAGAGTCTTACTTAGTATGTGGCGGGCTGTTACGTTTAGGATACCCTACGGGGCGTGACAGTTTAAGTTGGTATCAGAGCACTAGGTTATAAAACAAGACAATAGAATTAAAAGAAACCGGACCTAGAAATCTAACTACTAGGTTAAATGGAGTTAAAAACGTTTTCTTGCTGAGTCTAATTAGTAGTATTGTTTGATGTAGGTCTCTCTGGGTGAGACTAGGGAAAGGGCAAGGAATTTTACAAAGAGAAATGATGAAACGATGGTAGAATATAGACTGAGGCTAAGAGAATTGTGTGAGATTTTGCCTTAGCCCGACATCCCCGGACCCTAGGGGAAATGTACAGGTTATGGAAGGATGGGCTGAGATATACCAGATGGGCTTCAGTAGTGGATCAATTGAGTTATGATCCTATGGGAAGAAGGAGCTGGACAAAGTTAGAGACAATCTATACTTAGAGAGGATCATGGTTGATTACGGGCGTGAGCCCATGACGAGAGAAGCCACATTTATCTTGAAAGGTGGAGGAACCGAACCCCTCCAGATTTTAGGGTATGGATCCCCATAGGACCCTTATATGTTTATGCTCATGATAACTTATATGATCACCTGACTGGAATTAGCTGATGCATGGAATCACATCACCTGGCATGCAATCTATTTGGACATCCTCCCCCCCCGTAATAGCTCCACCTCCAGCTATTGATATAGGTATGCAGCTGAATGGAGCGCCTGTGATTGGAGAGAGAAGAGGAAGAAGAGGAGGAGGAGGATCCCGAGGAGGATCCGAACTGGGAACAAAATGAGGTACCTAGGACCCCTACCCCGCCTGTTGAACCAGAAGTGCAGGTAAACCCAGAACCCGATCAAATTATATGGGATTTTAACCGGATGTTGGAGATACCAGAGAGTGGGAGGGTAGAACCCGAGGTAGATTCCAGGCTATGGAGAGATGTGTATGTGGAGGGTGAGAACCCACCTGTGCTTGACCTAGCAGTAGTAGAACCCGAGGCCCCAGTGCCTATGGAGACTGAAAATGTGGCAGATGAGCCTGTGAGAGAGCCTGAAGTAGAGGTGAACCGCCTAGGTGAGCCCGAGATAAGAGGTGAGGAGGAAGAAGTAAGCCCGCAAGAGGGGCAAGGGACTGAAGAAGAAGAAGAAGAAGAAAGAAAGTGAGGATCCGGAGCCTCTAGTCCGACCCGCTAGGAAGCGGAGGATGACCACCAGGGAGTATCTTAGCTTGTTCGTCCGACAGGACGATGGTGGTTCTACCAGCAGGAGACGACTTCCTAGCCCGACCCCCGACAGCTCTAGTGATGAGTAGAGACCGGGATGTTAGCTAACCCATAAAGTCCAAGCGGAATCCTGATTTTCTTATTTTTGTAGTAGGCAATGCGGGATGCCAATTGCCTTAGGATTTCAGGATAGTTAGTATTTTATTTGTTCTTTTTCCCTGTATTTTGTCATGTTTTCGGGAATAGGGAAATTGATTAGAATAGGAAGGAGCTTAGCTAGCCAAATTTTGGGAACTAAAAGTTGATGTAATATTTGTATGGCTCGCTAAAGAAATGAAAAGGATCACTTTTGTTTTAAAGAAATGGATTGTGAAAAGTACGCATTCTAGTCATGATACATAAGAGAACATTAACTGCATATAGATTGCATAAGCATTCACTCATTCGCATTATTGTTGTGAAATATCAATTGTTACACTATGTGTGGATTCTTCTATTTCCCTTGTGTTCTTTTAATTATTCCTTATTTTCTTTTATGGATTGATATTTGACTCATCTTATGACTTTATGGAATTATGTATTCCTTTTTCCTTCTAGTTTAAATTCCAGATTCGCAACTTCTGAGCTTGTTATTAATCTTATTCCTTTGAAACCTAAAAACCCTAAAGTACTAAAAATCCATTAAACATTGTGTAAACAGACGAAACCGACGAACTCGGAACCAAGGACAAGGGTCTAATAATGAAGCCGATCAACCGGCTATACAACAACCTGACCCCCAAGGAGTAGCACCCCAAAACCAACAGGGCGATGTGCTAAATGCGATTGGGCAATTGGCCAATCTCCTGAACACCTTCATCCAGAATCAAAATCCAGTACAGAACCCACACCCAGTCAGAGTGCCGGGATTCAGCACCACATCCGCCGCCCGCAGATCATCGGGAAATGACTGCGGAGGCACCTGCTCCACAAGAGGAGCATCCTATAATGTGCGGTTGCCGCCACCCCCCCATACAGGAGACCCCACCGAAGCTCTTTACCGGACTTCATTAAGAGCAACCGGTACTTTGATGGGGCATTCGGCAAGCCGGATGAAGCTGAGGATTGGTTGGCTCAAGTGGAACGTTCTTTTGCTGCATACGAGATTCCACCTTACTTGCAGCTAGAATATGGGACGTATATGTTAAGATACAATGCTCGAGTCTGGTGGGACTCCAAGAGAAGGAATTTGACCTCCCCGGCCACCTGGGAAACCTTTCGCCGGGAATTCTTGAATAATTATTTTCCCTCTAGCTTGAGGGTGAAGTATAGTGCGGATTCCTTCATGTAAAGCAGAAAGGGAGAACAGAGCAATATGAAACTGAGTTTGTTCACCTGCTGCAGTATGCCCCTGAATCTTTCAGGGATAGTGAGGAATTAAAGAAGCAGGTATTTCTGGGAGGCTTGGACGAGGAACTGCGATCAAGCTAGAAGAGTTCGGAGTAAGAACCTATCCCGAGATGGTAGAAAAGGCTCGGTCATTGAAGGGGCTAGGAAAAGGAAGTATCAGGAGCCCGAAAAGAGAGTATTCGGGAAGAGGCCGTTTGATGCCTCGAGCTCAGGGTTCAAAGGTAAACGGTACAGGCCGTACCAAGGGTTTAAAGAGGAGTCTAGCAGCAAGCCGACCCAGTTCAAGACCAATGTCACATGTTGGAAATGTAAGGGGACACATGCACCTAGGCAATGCCCGCAGTTGAGGAACAAGTGCTATTTTTGTGGCGATGCTGGCCACATGGTTTTTACGTGCCCGAAGAAACTGGCAGTAACTTGCTTCATTTGCAAGGAAAAGGGCACTTAGCTTCCGAATGTTCACAACGAAAGAGCGTGGCCACCCGACCCTTCGGAGCCTCGAGTAATACCAACCCCTTGAGGTCTGGTAACAAGAGCGGAAGTCGAGCAGCTTCCGCGATGCACGGGATGAGGCTGTACAATTTGAAGGCCAATGGATGGTGGAAGAAGACGAAGATGAGGACGTAGAGTTGGCAGCTTTGGATCAAGCGAGAATTTGATGGTGGCCTGGTGACAGGTTAGTAACAGAAACCCCTCCTAAGTTGAAATTAAGTTGTTTAAATTGATTTATTGTTTAAATGAAATTGTATATATTATGGAAAGCTGGAAGTAGAGACCCTATGTGGATAGCCTTAAGAATATTTTAAGGTTCATATGTGATGGGTGTTTGTTGACCTCAGGACACATACAAGTAAATAGCGTGGAAGCCTATGCTTGTTTGACACGGGAGCGACCCACTCGTTCATCACCTATAGTTTGGCCAACCGACTCGGATTGCCCATAGCCACAACCACGGTTAGCTTGAGGATTAAGACCCCCACGGGGAGTGTGTGTCGACCCGAGATCTGATAAAAGACTGTCCATTGGAAATCCATGATCGCCACTCCAAAAGTGATTAATTGTTGGAAATGAATAAATACGAAGTTATCCTCGGGATGAATTGGCTAAGTAGAGTAAAGGCAATAGTGGATTGCCAAAGAGGACTGTATGTTTTTATGATCAATCGGGAGAAAAAGTAGAATTTATGGGAGAGGCCTTAGTCCCAAGAAGGATTGATCTAAGCTCGTTCGAGTTGATGATGGAGGATGAGGAGATGATACCGATTGAGGGTGTCTTGGATGAAGGGGAAACCGTGAGGAAAAGAATATTCCAGTGGTGAATGAATACTTGGATGTGTTCCCAGAAATTTTGCCGGGATTACCGCCAAGAAGAGAAATCGACTTTGAGATTGTGTTGGCTCCAAATACCGAACCATATCTAAAGCGCCATACCGGATGGCACCGGCTGAGTTAAGGAGCTAAAGACGCAGTTACAAGAACTTCTGGACCAGAAATTTATAAGACCAAGTGTATCGCCATGGGGCGCACCCGTCTTGTTTGTGAAGAAGAAGGACGGATCGATGAGGTTGTGTATCGACTACCGGGAATTGAATAAGGTGACTGTCAAAAATCGATATCCCTTACCAAGAATCGATGATTTGTTTGACCAGCTGCAAGGAGCTTGTGTGTTCTCACGTATTGACTTACGTTCGGGGTATCATCAGCTAAGGATTAAGCCTGAGGATGTGCCTAAGACAGCTTTTCGTACTCGTTATGGGCACTACGAGTTTTGGTAATGTCATTTGGACTGACTAATGCACCGGCTGCATTTATGGACTTAATGAATAGAGTCTATAAGCCGCTTTTGGATAAATGTGTGATAGTCTTTATAGACGACATCCTCATATATTCAAAGACCAAGAGCAACATGAGGAGCATCTCCGTTTGGCATTGCAAACCTTACGAGATAACAAGCTGTACGCCAAGCTGTCCAAGTGTGACTTTTGGTTAGACAGGATATCCTTCCTCGGACATGTGGTAACGGGTGATGGGATATCAGTTGATCCCGAAAAGATCAAGGCATAGTGGATTGGAAGCCACCACAAACAGTTACTGAAGTGAGGAGTTTCTTGGGATTGGCTGGCTACTATCGCAAATTTGTGAAGGATTTTTCAAAGATAGCTAAGCCGTGACTCAATTGACTCAAAAGAACGAAAAATTCATTTGGACAGACAAGAGAGAACAAAGTTTTCAGGAACTAAAGCGACGACTGGTCTCGGCACCGATTTTGGTTTTACCAGATCCGGAAAAGTCTTACACGGTACATAGTGATGCTTCGAGAAATGGTCTTGGATGCGTCTTGATGCAAGAACGGAAGGTCATTGCGTATGCTTCTCGGCAATTGAGACCGCATGAGCAGAATTACCCTACGCATGATTTGGAACTAGCTGCAGTTGTCTTTGCCTTGAAGTTATGGCGACATTATCTGTATGGACAACGGTGTGAGATATACACAGATCATAAAAGCCTTAAATACCTGTTCACACAGAAGGAGTTGAACATGCGGCAAAGGAGGTGGCTGGAATTAATAAAAGATTATGACCTGGGATAAATTACTGTCCAGGGAGTAAATGCAGTCGCGGATGCCCTAAGTCGGAAGAATCACGAATAGCCGCTTTGATTACAAGTCAGAAGGAGTTGATTAAGGAATTTGAGAAATTAAGGATCGAGTTCATAGATCGAAGTGCTGAGCTTGAGATATCTAACTTGGTGCTGGAACCAACCCTCGTAGAAAGAATCAAAGAAGCACAGAGGTATGACGAAGTGATACAAAAGATAAAAAGGGAAACCCAAGCGGGAAAGTACCTTGACTTTGCCGTGGATGAGGAAGACGTGATCCGGAATGAACGGAAGGCTGTGCGTACCAGAGGATGAGGAGTTGAAGAAGGAAATAATGAGTGAGGCACATAACTCCGGGTATACCATGCATCCGGGAGGCACCAAAATGTACCAAGATTTGAAAAGTTGCTATTGGTGGAATGGGATGAAGCGAGATGTGGCAGATTATGTAATGAAGTGCGCAGTATGCCAACAGGTGAAGGTAGAGCACCAGAGACCGGGCGGATTGCTAAAGCCCTTACCCATTCCTGAATGGAAGTGGGATCAAATATCCATGGATTTTGTTTGTGGCTTTCCCAAGACTCCATCGGGTTGTGATGCAATATGGGTAATAGTGGATCGTTAACTAAGTCGGCGCATTTCCTACCCATAAATATGACCTATTCAATGGAAAGGTTAGCCAAGATTTATATCAGAGAGATCGTAAGATTACATGGCATACCTGCAGGGATCATCTCATAGAGACCCGAGATTTGTGTCCAAGTTTTGGACGAGCTTGCAAAGAGCTTGGGTACTAAATTGCATTTCAGTACGGCTTACCATCCTCAGACCGACGGACAGTCTGAGCGGACGATCCAAACTCTAGAAGACATGTTAAGGGCGTGTGCCCTGGAATTCAAAGGGAATTGGGATAGTCATGTACACCTAATCGAGTTTGCCTATAATAACAGCTATCACTCCACTATCCAGATGCCTCCGTATGAAGCTTTGTATGGACGGCGTTGTAGGTCCCCTTTGTTTTGGGATGAAGTGGAAAAGGTAGCAATTGGGCCGGAATTGGTACAGGAAGCCGCGGATAAAGTGAGGTTGATTCAGCGGAAAATGAAGGAAGCCCAGGATCGACAAAAGAGCTGGGCAGACTTGAAAAGACGAGAGCTTGAATTTAAAGTGGGTGATCATGTGTACCTGAAGATAAACCCGATTAAAAGTATCAAGAGGATGCGTACACAAGGGAAATTAAGCCCGAGATACATTGGACCTTTTGAGATCTTGGAAAGAGTCGGAGACCTGGCGTATCGGCTAGCCCTACCACCTAATTTGTCCGGAATTCACAATGTGTTCCATGTGTCAGTTTTGAGGAGATATGTTGCCGACCCAGGAAGGATTCTGGAATTGAAACCAATCCAGTTGAAGGAAAACCTGACATATGAAGAACACCCGGTAAAGATATTGGATAGGAAAACTCAAAGGCTACGAAACAAAGACATTCACTACGTGAAGGTGTTATGGAGGAATCATGCCTTTGAAGAAGCAACCTGGGAAGCGGAAGATGAAATCCGGAGAAAGTACCCCGAGATATTCGAAGGACAAGGTACGTCAGTCCCGTTTTGAGGACAAAACTCTATTTAAGGTGGGGAGGTTGTAAACCCCGGTAATTCTCAGTAGCTAGAAAACCCCGGGAGTTGGAAGCGAAACCCTAATCCGATCAGATTGAGTTTAGTGAATGAAGCCTAGGAACCCTAAATCCGGCTTTCCTTCGGTTTCATAGTAAAATAAATATTATGGGGTAAATGAATTCGAATTGTTGTTCCAAAGTACATTTCAAACCTTTGAAAGTTTTAAATTCGGGAATTTTTCAATTCGGGCCTTCCCGAGCCCAATACGGAAAAGCGTGCCCCGGGCCACGGATTCAGAAAATGTTCCGGAATATTCATTAGAACCGTAATTTTATAAGGATTCCAAAAATATCAATTTCATAATTTTCCGAGCTATAAAAATTACAGTTATAGCTTTTCCCGTGTTTTCGGAACAACCGGTAAAGTAGATGTCTTGTCTACTATTCACAAGTACAACCTACACTACACACTACCCATACCCTATTCTTACATCCTTACAACTACTCATTTCAATTTTCTTTTCCAAGAAATTTTGTCTTTAAATCAATTATCACATTTATTACATTTTCATTTACTAAATTACAAAAAAATCAAATTTCAAACACACACACACATCCACAAGGATGTGGCCGGCGCCCTCCCTCTTGCTCCCCTCTCCATTGAGCTATTTTCACTTCTTTTAATTAACTAAACCCTAATAATTCCCTTAGTATATATACTAAATGTTCTCTCTCTCTCTTCATTTTCTTCTCATTTTAACTTTTGAAAAAGAGAAAAACTCTCTTCTTTTTCCCCTTTGTGCCGTGAGTTTCTTCCCCTCCCCATCCTCACTTTCCAACTTTGTTTCCTCTTCTTTCCTTCTTCAAGACCTCTTTGGTATGTATATTTAGGCTTTGTTCATCCTAAATCTTGTTATGGCAAGAGTATTCTTGTGTGTTTTCTCATCTAAATCCCAATGAGCATGAGCAAGGGACATGAAAACACTACTACAAGAATCTCAAGCCATCTCAAGAAGTGGATCTAATGTTTAGATGAGCTTATGTTAAAATATCAACTTGTTCATGCATGTAAAGTAGATCTTGCTCATATATTGTTGTTCATGCCATGAGATCCATGCTTTATATATCATATGTAGTAGATCTAAGGTTTAGACATTCACAACTTCATGTACATGCATGATCATAGGTTCATTTTGTTTTATATGCTTTGATGATCATAAGAATGAAGTCTTGTTCATGTATAGAGATGTTAGATAGTATATCTCCACATATAGAGGCAAGAACATTGAAAAAGGAAGGGCTTTGTTAATATGAAAAGTTGAAAATTCGGATGAAATGGAAACCCTACCTTAAAGACCCCCAAAATCAACTTTAAACTCATATTTCATAAGAAAAATGGAGGGTATGTGTAATAGACATGTTAAAGGAATTATTTTCATGAGTTTAGATGAGTTTAGGCATAATAAAAATAAGGAAAACAAGAGGTGAAGTTAGAAGAAAAATGTTGACTTTAATGTGTAGTCAAATTCGTAATTTTGTAATGCCTAAATAAACACTTAGTATTTAAGTCTAAAATGGATGTTTTATAAGCTAAATGAAGTCCTTAGATAATGTATACATTGAAGCTCCAATTTTTAATGCATTAGACAAGATTTCCCTTAAGAAAAATGTAAGAAAAGGAAATTTGGAAAATTCGGATTTTCACAAATAGCTTATTTAAAAACATGTTTACCAAATTAAAAATGTGAATTTTTATGCATGAATGGAGGCCATGACTAATATAGACTTTGAGAACCTATTTTTAGTTGAATAATAGGTAGATTACAAGATTAAAAACTAAAGAAACCCTAAGGAGTATAATATGGAAGGGTAGCTTCCTAGAATTAGTCTTTATGAGAATTTCCTCAATACTTAAAAGTTCATGTGAGTTATTACCACAAAAGTTATTATGACCATGTATATTTAGGTCTATCATGGCATCTATATTAGAAATTCATTCCCATATCATTCATGCATGAATCATCATCTAGGAATACTTTTTATCAAAAGCAAAGCAAATTTTCGAGATTGGATCAATTGCGGAACAGAACTGATCCCACTGTTCCGTGGCCTTACTATTTTCAAAACTTGAAAATAATACTTGAAATAGATAGATCTTTCGAAGTAGATAGAGATCGATATAAAATTTGCGAAATTCCGAGTTAAAATGACCAAGTTATGGCCGTTTTAAGTCACTTCCGCAAATAGCGAGAAATCCGAATTCAACTAGTCTAGATGTATAGTTTGATTTAGTTACATGATGAGAATCTCATTAGGATTATTCTTGCTTGGTAGGTGATCCGAGCAGGACGACTCTCTACCTCCCGACTATTATTATTAAGAAGTTGGCGTCCAATGGCCGAGTGAGTTTACTTCCACTCTCAATTAATGCTTGTGATTGTAATGTAGTGGCACTAGTGATGTAGGCAAAGATAAAAGAAATTGTATAAGCATGATGGGGTATATGGGAATTATTTATGTTGTTGATTGTTGATATGTGAAATGGAGCTTAAGGTATATCGAAACCGGGTGTTAAGATATTGACTGCTTTACTAGAATCTTATGATGAATGTCTGCGACTACTTGTTGGTCACTTAAAAGAATTGAATTAATGACTATTCGACTCCACTATAAATTGAATTCATTCATGTCACGATGGGGTTGGAGCATTCGCATTGTTGGTTAATCGTGATCCATAAAACGACTTGTTGGTTAATCGTGATCCATAAAACGACTTGTTGGTTAATCGTGATCCATAAAACGAATTATTAGTTGACCGTGAGCTTAAACGGCGTCGTACCGCAGGATTCGTTAATCTGCTAACCCGGGATGGAGGGCGTAAGTCCATCCACATATGATTTCCGGTTGGTCATATGTTTGCTGAATTCATTTGTTTGATGCATACACTTGCCTGAATAATTACTTGTTTGACTGAAGTATGTTTAATTGCGTTATGGAAGTATTGCTCACTAAGCTAGTTAGCTTACGCCCCTATAGTTTCTATCTTTTGCAGCATGAGTTTATATGGCTTAGGCCAAGACAAGCCACAGCGCAGGTACCGGAGATAGGAGTTTCCTATAGAAGTTTAATTCATTCCTTTTTGTATAGACTTCCATTGGAAACTAAGGACTCTGGATGACTGTAATAGACTGTTATTCTTTTGCGGGGGAATGCCCCTTAGATTTGTAAACTTTAACATTATGCGTTTTGATTTATTATCTATGGCTAATGAATGCCTCGTTAAACTGTTTAACTCCATTTGTTGAAGTATTCTATTGTCGTAAAGGAACGCTTTACATCTACTTAAGACCTTCGAAGGCCCCGGGTAGGGAACTCGAGAGTCTTACTTAGTATGTGGCGGGCTGTTACATTTAGAATACCCTACGGGGCGTGACAGTACGGTTCGTTGGAACCCCAAGACGCGCGCAACTTTCAGGAAGTCGTTCGGGACCCAGTTCAAAGCATTCCCTAATCACCGATGGAGGGGTAAATCCATCAAACATACGAAACTGGTTAGTCGTATGTAATGTTTATCATATGGTTGTTGCATTCATATGCTTGATTAATAAACTTGTTTGATTGTTGTTATGAGTACTATTGCGTAAGGAATATCTCACTAAGCTAGTCATGCTTATACTCCTATAGACTTTTGATATTGCAGGATTATCTTTTGAACCCAAGACTACCTTGATTTCCCGGGTAGAATCCTTATTTTGAGAAGCTTTTGGAGGAACTCTATTTTGAAATTATAGAATAGATTTCTTCTAAAATCTCCTAGCTTTAGTTATGTTATATTTAGAACCATGTTATTATGAATTATCGGGAGAATGCCCCTTAGAGGTTGTAAGACTTTATGTTTCTATGATATATGTTAAGTGTTATTTTGTATGTTCCGCTGCCAATATCTTAAATGCATTACTTCAACGGTCTCCCTTTGTTGTGAATGTACGCCTTGTACCGATATGGAAGCTTTCGAGTGACTGAAGTAGTCATTCTTGAGCTTTAATATTGCGTACGACGGGCTGTCACGTTTAGGGTACCCGTTGGGGCGTGACAATTTGTGTCCAAGTTTTGGACAAGCCTGCAAAAGAGTTTGGGCACCAAGTTGCATTTTAGTACGGCATATCACCCTCAGACCGATGGACAGTCTGAGCGGACGATCCAAACCCTGGAAGACATGTTGAGAGCGTGTGCCTTGGAATTCAAAGGGAGTTGGGATAGTCATGTGCACCTAATCGAGTTTGCTTACAATAATAGCTATCACTCAACTATTCAGATGCCACCTTATGAAGCTCTGTATGGACGATGCTGTAGATCCCCTCTGTTTTGGGATGAAGTGGAAAAGATAGCTATTGGGCTGGAATTGGTACAAGAAGCTGCCGATAAAGTGAGGGTAATCCAGCGGAAAATGAAAGAGGCTCAGGACAGGCAAAAGAGCTGGGCAGACTTGAAAAGAAGAGAACTCGAATTCAAAGTGGGTGATCATGTGTACCTGAACATAAGCCCGATTAAAAGTATTAAAAGAATGTGTACACAGGGAAAGTTAAGCCCGAGATACATTGGACCTTTTGAAATCTTGGAAAGAGTCAGAGATCTGGCATATCAGCTAGCCTTGCCACCAAATTTATCCGGGATCCACAACGTGTTCCATGTGCAGTATTGAGAAAGTATGTGGCTGACCCAAAAAGGATTTTGGAATTGGAATCAATTCAGCTGAAAGAAAACCTAACATATGAAGAACATCCCATCAAGATATTGGGTAAGAAAACTCAAAGGCTACGGAACAAGGATATCCATTATGTTAAAGTATTATGGAGAAATCATGCTTTTGAAGAAGCGACTTGGGAAGCTGAGGAGGAAATCCGAAGGAAATTCCCCGAGTTATTTGAGGAACAAGGTACGTCAGTTTAGTTTTGAGGACAAAACTCTGTTTAAGGTGGGGAGGTTGTAAACCCTGGTATTCTCAGTAGCTAAATATACCTCGGGAGTTGAAAAGCGAAATCCTAATCCAGTCCAGTTTAAGTTTAGTGAGAGAAGCTTAGAAACCTTAAATCCGGCTTTCCTTCGGTTTCATAATAAAAGAAGTTTTATAAAGTAAATGAATACGAATTAATTTAAAGTATATTTTAAACCTTTGAAAATTTTAAATTCGGGAATTTTTCAATTCCGGCCTTCCTGAGCTCAATTACGGAAAAGTGTGCCCTGGGACCACGAATTCAGAAAAATGTTCCGGAATATTCAATAGAACCACAATTTTATAAGGATTTCAAAAATATCGATTTTATAATTTTCCAGGTTATAAAAATTACAGTTATAGCCTTTTTCTCGTGTTTTTGTTACAACCGGTAAAGTAGATATCTTGTCTACTATTCACAAGTACAACCTACACTACATACTACCCGTACCCTATTCTTACATCCTTACAACTACTCATTACAATTTTCTTTTCCAAGAAATTTTGTTTCCTAAATAATCCCCCCCCCCCCCCCCCCCCCCCCCCCCCCCCCCCCCCCCCCCCCCCCCCCCCCCCACCCCCCCCCCCCCCCCCCCCCCCCCGCCCCCCCCCCCCCCCCCCCTCCCCCCCCCCCTTTTTCCCCTCTCATTTTGTTTTATTTTTGCTATTTTTATTCAATTAAACCCTAATGCATCTAATATATAAGCTCATATTCTCTCTCTCTCTCATTTTTCACTTGTTCAAATTTTTACAAAAGTGAAAACCTCTCTTCTTTTCCTCTAGTGTGCCATGACCCACCTCCCTCTCACACTCACACACACACAACTCATTTCCTCTTCATTTCATCTTCAAATCTTCTTTAGGTGATGATTCTAAACCTTATTCCTACATTATCTTGTAATGGCAAAGCTATTCTTGTGTGTTTTTCACATTTAATCCCAATGAGCATATGTTAGGGACATGAAAACACTTATACAAGAATATCAAGCCATCACAAGAAGTGGATCTAGAGTTTAAAAGAGTTTTTGATGAGATATTGTGATGTTCATGCATGTAAAGTAGGAATCTTGCATAGAAATTTATGTTCATGCCTTGAAACTCATGATTCATGCACTATATATGGTAGATCTAGTGTTTAGATATCCATATCTTCATCTACATTTATGTTCATATGGTTATTTTGATTTTCATGCATTGATGATCATAAAAATGTAGCCTTGCCTATGTATAGATATGTTAGATGGTAGATCTTCATGTATAAAAGACAAGAAACTTGAAAAAGAAAATATTTTGTTAGAAATGCTTAGTTGAAAATTCGGATGATTTTGGAACCCTATTTTAAAAACCACCAAAACCACTTTAAAAATCATATTTTTCATAAAAAATGGAAGGTATATGTAACAGATACCCTTAAGGAATGATTTTCATGAGTTTGGATGAGTTTAGACATGAGAAAAATGTAAAACAAGTAGTGGAGTTAGAATGAAAAATATTGAGATAGTGATTAGTAGTCAAATTCGTATTTTAGGATGATGCCTACATAAACACTTAGTATCCAAGCTTAGATGGCATGTTTTATGAGTCCAATGGAGTCCTTAGACAATAGATATAATGAAACTTCAATTTTTGATGCAGTGAACAAGTTTCTCATAAAGAAAATGCAAGAAAGGGAAATTTCCAAAATTCGGATTTTTGTGAAAAGCTTGTTTAAAAACATATTTGCCAAATGAAAAATGTGAATTTTTATGCATAAATGAAGGTCATGGTTAGTATAGATATTGAGAACTCATTTTTATTTAGATAACAAGTAAATTCCAAGAATAAAATCATAAAAACCCTAGGGGATGTAAAGTTGGAAAGAATAGCTTTTTATAAGTGACCATTATGGAGTTCTTCATAATTAGGAGTTCATAAGAGTTCATCATCAAAGATCATCAAAACTATGCATATATTGAGCTCATTACATGATATTCACATTAGGAATTCATTCATATACCATCTATACATGAATCATCAACTAGGAACATTTTTATCATATGCGAAACAATTTTTCGGAATCGGAAAAGTTACGGAACAGATCTGATCCCACTGTTCTGTGACCTTAATATTTTCAAAACTTGAAAATAATATTAGAATCTGATAGATCTTTCAAAGTAGGTAGAAATCGATATAAAATTTTCGAAATTTCGAGTAAAATGACCAAGTTATGGCCGTTTTAAATTGGAACTTCCGCAAATAGCGAGAATTCCGATTTTGTGTAGTTTAGATGCATAGTTTGAATTAGTTTAGTGATGAGATTCTTATTAGGTTGTTCTTATTTGGTAGGTGATCCCGAGCAAGACGATACCTACCACCCGATTAGTATTACTAAAAGATTGGCGTACCATGGCCGAGTGAGTACTACTTCCACTCTCAATTGTTGCTTGTGATTGTATTGATAGTGGCATTAGTTGTTTGGGCAAAGATAAAACTTGATATGCATGATGGGGCATATGGGAATTATATACTTATCTGCTATTGATATGTGAAGTCGAACTTAAGGAATATCGAAACCGGGTGTTAAGCTGCTGCTTGTTTAGTTAGAATTTATATTGATTGTCTGCGAATAATTATTGGCCACCTAAAAGAATTGGAATAATCCATATTGGACCTCAATTATAATCGGACTCATTCATATCACGATGGGATGGAGCATTAGCATTTGTTGGTTTTTTCGTGACCCATAAAATGAATATGTTGGTTAATCGTGATCCATAAAACGAAATTTGTTTGTTAATCGTCATCCATAAAATGAATTATTATTCAGTTGACCGTGAGCTTAAACGGCGTCGTACTGCAGGATTCGTTATTCTGCTAACCCGGGATGGAGGGCGCAAGTCCATCCACATATGATTTCTGGCTGGTCATATGTTTGTTGAACTCATTTGTCTGATGCATACCATTTGCTTGAATAATCACTTGTTTGAATGGTTTGTCTTAATTGTGATATGGAAGTTCTTACTCACTAAGCTAGTTAGCTTTCGCCCCTATAGTTTTTACTTGTTACAGCATGAGTTCATTTGGCTTAGGCCGAGGCAAGCCACAGCTCAGGTACCGGAGATAGGAGTTTTCCTTATAAATTTACTTCGATTTTGTTTAGACTTCTATTGGAAACTAAAGGACTCTGGATGACTGTAATGGACTTGATATTATTTTGCGGGAGAATGCCCCTTAGATTTTTGTAAAGTATATATATATGTTTTGGTTTATTATCTATGGCTAATGAATGCCACATTAAACTTCTGAACTCCATTGATTAAGTATTCTATTGTCGTAAAGGGATGCTTTACATCTATACAAGACTCCCGAAGGGCTTGGACAGAATTTCGAGAGTCTTATATAGTATGTGGCGGGCTGTTACGTTTAGGATACCCTATGGGTCGTGACACCTACTCGCCACATATATGATATACCGGTTATGCCTACCACCACTATCATACACTTGTCCCTCCAATTGTATAATAGTGAATGCAATGTGACTTAACATATGAAGTATATGTGTAAATCTTTAATTAAAACATAGTCGTTATATTTTAATTTCTTACAAGTGATCAAGCAATTTCAAACACTTCAACGTAATAATACTCATACATTTTATTACAAGCAATTTGTGCTTCGATATACTTAATATTCTTTCAATACATTATCATACAACTTCCATTTTATCTTTTCTTAAATTTAATGCAACTAAATTTACAAGCACAAACATAAGCATGAAAAATAAAGGGGAGTAGACTCATTCAGCCATGATGACACTTTCTTCTTATGGATGAATCGATCGGTAATCCCTCTAGTCGAAATAATCCTCTGGGTATGAACACTCCTCCTCGGGATCACCTAATGAAGAAGAATACCCTTAATGAGTATTTCTTGTTGATTCTATGGTACTTTTCAAAACTATGTCATAAGATCGTTAAAATCCGTATAGAGGGTAATTCCAACTTAAAATGGCTATAACTTGGTCATTTTAACTCGAATTGCACATATAATATACCATTTTCTACCTATTTGAAAAGATCCATCCAATTCTAAAACTATTGTCATCCAACTAAGTCATTTGAGCTCTGAAACAGCGGTGATCAGATTCACCGCGAATTTTTGCAAAATTTACTTTTCCTTCTTTTTACAAAAACTTGTATCCAAGATTTAGATATTATAATGGTTTGAAAGACCATTGAAAAGTATATACATATATTTATTGACTCATATCAAATGCATGAATTTAATGAAGATGTCTCAACTATGAATTTTTGGTTAAAGTAAAGCCTTCTAAGAATCTTTGGAAAAGAAAAACTTTTAGCTTGTGAGAAAATTTCTCATGTTATTTAAAATGAGTATTTTCTTATCCTTAATTTCATTTCTTTTGTCTATTGAAATTTTAAAAGAATGATTTTTGTTTTTTTAAACTCCTTATAGTTTAGTTTCTAATACTTTTTGAAAGTAGTAATGATTCTACATTGAAAGAAATGATTTTCTAAGTTGTTCATTAATCTTATTCCTTAAGATCATTCTATTTTTATGAAAGGAAATTTCTTAGTGTTTGTCAAACTAGTTTAATTGAAATTCAAAGTATTGATGAAAAGTGAAGTTTCAATAAAACTTTTGTTTAAACAAGAATTTGAAAATTTTACTTTTAAGAATACCTTTCCACTTTACAATTTTACTAGGTGTAAGTGAGTATTATCTAAGAATTCCTATGTTCTTTAGTTTCTAAATTATGTTATGAGTTCCACTAAATTTATTAGAAAAGATTTACTAAGATGGATCCTGAAGTTTTCAAAGAAAAATCATTTGTTTCATGACAACATTTATTTTTGGAGAAAAACTTCTATTTTAAGAAAACCTTTCCTTCTTGTTGAGACAAAATCAATATGTTCATGCATGATCATGAATATAGAATTATAAAAATATAAGAAAAACATAATAAGTAATAAGCAAGTAAAGAAGTATGTCAAGTATTGAGGAACCTTAACTTCATCAAGGTATTCGGGACTAAGCATGGACTAATCCCAAAAGAAATAAGGAAAAGATAGCAAATATTGTTTTGACTTGATGAGAACAAGTCTAAGACTAGACACTAGTCTTAAAATAACATGAAATAAATAAATAAATTGCATAATTTGGAAGTAAATAAATAAAAATAAGCTTATATGCTCTAAAGATTATATATAAGTACATAATTATATCTAGTTACATATATATAAGAAATTAACATAAAATAAAAAATAATATGAGCAAAAGTAAAATAACAACATAGAAATATATGAATACATATTCATGAGCAAGAGCAATACATGAACATAGTGTAGCTTTTATAACATTAAGTTTAGAAAACTCACATCATGATCATGTAAAGTTACATGACATGGTAAGAAAGATTTTAAGAAAATTTTTACCTAAAGTAGTGTTTGTAAAAGAAGAAGATGGTTTTGAGAAGGAAATTTTAGAGAGTTTTGGGAGGGTTTTTGAGAGGGGGATTGGAGAGAGTTTTGGAGTGAAATTTGTGGGTAGAAGATGTGTGAATGAAGTGAAAGAGGAGGGGGGGTATTTATAGGAAATTGGGGAGTGAATTTTGAGTGTTTTAACTAAAGAAAAATTGAAAAAAAAAGAGAGAATGAAGGGGAGGGGGCGCTGGCCACTTAGTGAGAGAGAGGGAGAGCTGATATTTTTTTTTGTATTAAAAGTAATAATATGTAAAGTAGATATTATATAAAGTTATGAGAAAGGTAAAAAGTAAAGATAATAGGTGTATGGTGTTATAAGAGTAGGTGTTAGAAAAAGTAGAGATAAAAGAATAGTATAGAATAGTAATGTATAGTGTAATGTAAAGTAGATGTGACTAGTAAAATACCGATAGTAAGAAAATATGCATACAAATACGATATCTGTTATTTTTAGTTATCGAAAAATTATGAAATTGATATTTTTGAAATCCTTGTATTAAATCGGTCCTAACGGTGTAATCGAAATATTTTATTATTCCAGGCTCCTGGACTCGCTTGTCGAGAACTGATCTCGTATGAGTCCGAAGGACACTCGAAATCTGCGAATCTGATATTTTTACGTTTCCTCTAAATATTACGAACTATTATCACTAATTATCTCAACTTCATTTTCTAGGGCTAAAGAACATGGGAATACCGAATCTAAATTTTAGGGTTTGTACTAGACTTTTTGTAAACCCCAAATTTTTGGAATCGGTTTAGCCTAAAACCCCAAACCGGAAGTCAACCAAAACTTTAAAGGTCAAAAAAACCCTAGTTAGACGTAATAGCTTAAGTCCGGTAATCCCGAATAAGCAACTCGATAAGAGTAAGTAGGAGTTTAGAATATAGAATAGTACGTAATTATCTAAGGAAGCGTAAAAAGATTAGATTAGTAAAATTGCAACTCATTTCGAACCTGATCGGACACAGTTCTTGAAAAACTTGTCCAGGAACTCGGAATAGTAAAAATATTTTGAATATACTGTTGGACTCGTAAAAATATAAGGTTTTCAAAAATATTAGTTTTATAATTTTTTGGTAAGTAAAAATAGCAGATATCGCAATTATATGCGTATTTTCTTACTACCGGTACTTTATTAGTCATATCTACTTTACATTACACTAGTCATTACTATTCTACATTATTCTTTTCTCTCTACTTTTTCTTACACCTACTCTTACAAACACTATAACCTATAACCTTTACTTTTACCTTTCCCATAACTTTATTTCACATCTACCTTACTTATTACTTCATTTAATCCACAAAATACAAAAAAATAAAACACTCCCTCTCTCCTCTCAAGCATGGCCGGCGCTTCCCATGCCTTTCTCTCCCTCAATTTGTTTCAATTTTCTTTTATTTTAATCACATAAAAATTCACTCATCATTTCCTATATATACCTCCCTCCTCTTTCACTTCTTTCACACATTTACTACCCACAAATTCTCTACAAAAACTCTCTCAAATTCTCCTCTCAAAACTCTCTCCAAATATCCTCCCAAAACTCTCTCAAAATAATTCTAAAACTACTTTCTACCTACAACAAAACCCATAACCATATAACACTACCAAAGTCTTCTTTAGGTAACCATTTCCTATTGTTTTTCTTCTTCTCATGTCATGTAACTTTACATGACGATAGTGTAAGTTTCCAAAGATTAAATGTTATAGAAGCTATACTATGTTAATGTATTTTTCTTGTTCATGAAAATTTATATATGTTTATGTTATTATTTTGTTCATATTATTGTTATTATATCTAAGTATTATTATCTATATATTTATACATATTCTTTACAACATATAAGCTCACTTGCAATTTATTCATTTTATGCAAAGCAATTTATTTATTTCATTGCAATTTATTTATTCCTTGTTATTTTAAGACTAGTCTCTAGTCTTAGACTTGTCCTCATCAAGTCAAAACAAATTTTTCTTTCTTTCATTTTATTTTTACTTTGGGACTAGTCTACTTCTTAGTTTCGGGAGTCTTGAAAAAGCTAAGACTCCCAATACTTGACTTTATTATTTATGTTATTTTGTTTGCTATTATTTCTCATAATTCATGTTCATTTAAATTGTTATCCAAAATTTCAAGTTCTAAAAATAATTGATAAAAAGGAGATTTTAACATTTAGAAATAAGTATATGTGAAGTATAAAGATCTATGGTTTAACAAAAATAAAGTTATTTCTTTTCAAGTTACAAAAAGAACCCACTATAATTTTAGAAACTACTTTTGCTATAAAAAGCTTCTTAAATCACTTATTATTCCACTTTGTTTTTTTTAAAGAAAATAAATTTTGGTACAAGAATGATTTTTATGAAAAACATAACATGAGGAAAGGGTGAAGAATTTTCAAATAAAGATATTTGCAAACAAATTAACAAAAAAAATTGTATAGGAAAAATAAATAGGAAAAATAACACTATTATAGAGAACTTAGAAAGAAGAAGATTTATTTTCAAAAAGTTATAAAGCAAACATAAAACATCCTTAGAAAACAAAAGAAACAAAATATTCATTTCAAAAGATTTATAAAATTAATTCTTGTAAACTATGTTTTTCTAAAACTCCAAACCGACATTATTTTACTCAAGAAACATGATTGGACAACAACACTTGAGCATGAATAAAATATGAGCTAAGTAACCATAAAAAGAGAATTTTTCAACTATATAGATAACTAAGTATTTATCAAACAAATTTGAATGAGTAAACCAAAATTGTTTTTGAGTTAGAAAATTCGTGGTGAATTTTATTGCTATTGTTTCGGGGCCTAAATGGTTTAGTTTGATAAAAAATAGTTTTAGAATAGATATATCTTTTCGAGTAGGTAGAAATCGGTATATTATATGTGCGATTCCGAGTTAAAATGACCAAGTTATGACCATTTTAAATTGCAACTTTCCTTTATAGGAACTTTAGCGTTCTCATGACATTGTTTTGTCAAAATTCAAGAAAAACATCAAGAAATACTCATTATGGGTATTTTCTTTGGCTAGGTGATTTCGAGGAAGAATACCTATATCCTGAAGACTATTTCGATTGAGTGGAGTGTGTGAACGACTCATCCGTATAAGAAGAATAGTCGACATGGCATGTTTATTTCCTTTAAATGTTATACTTGTTGTGCTTGTGATTTAGTTGCATTAGAGCTAGGAAAAGACAAATGGATATGTATGTAAAATAATTCTTTGAAAGAATCCTAAGAATATCGAGGTTGGAATTGGTTTAAATGTTTGTTTTAGTATTACACTTGATTTGTATGAGATTCTTTGATCGCCCTAAATTTGATAATAATAACATATGATATCATAAATAAATGGATTCATGCATACCATGAAGTGAGTCACATTGCATTGGGTTATTATCCTTGGGTGAGAAGGATAGTAAGCTTAGGTTGAAAGCAACACTTGGCGGAGTATCCGAAAGTGATTAATTAGCGGTGTTAAGGAAATACTTGGCGTAAGATCCAAAAGCAAGGCTCAATTCAAGTAGACTTCACATGCTTGGCGACATTGGTCGAAAGCATAAATCTTTTTAACTAAAACTACTTGTTTTGAGGTTACGTATCACCAATGCAAGCCCTAGAAAATTTCAATAAATAACTCCAAGATGAACTTCGAAAATAAACCCTAAAAATCACTCCAAATTAAAACCGAACTTCAACTAATCCTAAAACACAAGCGAATCCAGAATTTTTTGAAACTTGAGAAAAATAAGAATCCTTAAAAAAAAAAAAGAACTCAACATACTTCAATTCTAAAACCACTATATACGACAAATTCTATATGTAACTGTGACTTATAAAATCGGGTAATAGAGAACCAAAAAACAAATGATTAAAAAGTAAATAATGATGAAACTTTCTGGAAATAAAACTCAATTCAATAATTCCGAAAATGTTAAGAGATATTAAATACTCACAAAAATAAATTTCTCAAACTAAATATGTTGTATAAACATAAAATATCAGTTTCCAAATTGGTAAATATTTAAATCGGAAAATCACCCGGAAACCCTAAGTGGAATACAATAGTTTAAGTCCGGCAATCTAGCGCCCCTAACACTAGAGTCCGATATGTAGTTATAATGTGTAGAATAGCTCGTAGTAATATAAGTTCGCTTAAAAATATCAGATTGGTAAATTTTTGACCTATTTTTAACCCGTTCGGATACAGACTTCGAAAAGCGTGTCTTAGGGCTCGAGATATCAAAAATATACCATTAGTACTGTTAGACTCATAATTTCATAAATTTTCAAATATATCAGTTATATAATTTTTCAGGTTATAAAAGTAACAGTTATAACCTTTTTATCGCATTTTCATTACTACCGGTAATTAATTAGTCTTTTGCACTATTCACTTTTATTTCATTACACAATTTTATTATTCTTATAAGGCCTTATATTTTTAGATAAATATTTTATATATTATAGAAAACTTTGTTTTTCTAAAATTTAGTTCGTTTCGGGTTTTTACGGGATCAGATTCTGTTTAAGATCCGATACTAAAAATAAAATAAATTAATTTAATAATTGAAAAATATTTGAAAAATATTTTTATTTTCATAAAATAAGTTTTTAGAATTTTTCGGGTTATAAAAATATCATTTATAGCCCATATTCGCGTATTTTGATCATATCGGTAACATATTTGTTGAAATACTAAAATAATTCAAATAATTATTTAATTTTATTCATGAAAATTCTGCCACTTATTTAAAAATATTTTTCTTAATTTTATTTTATATATTTTCCCAATAAAAAGTACTTTTTCAACCCATACTTTAAGTACACTTCATTTGTCACTTCTACACATTAATCAAGTTTTCTTTCACTCATTTCACACTCCATTTCCCCACAATGGCAGCTAACCACAGCCCTATTAATAGCCTCTTTTCTTTTATGTTAATTATTTATTTAATGATTTGAAGCCTCTTTTAGTTAGCACATTAAATGATGTAAGTTACATTTTCAAATTTCAAGTTACAAGGCAATGTAACCTCTCTCTCTCTCTCTCTCACCCAAATTCACGTGAGCCTCTCCCAAAAATTCTGCCCTTGTTTTATTTTTTTTCTTTCTTTCTTTCAATTAAATGCACTCCTTTTCTCTCTCTCTTTCATTTACATTTTTTCCCTTTACAATTCCTTATCTTTTTCCTCTCTTTCTTCTTCATTTTGCCCTTGTTCTTTCAAAAACACAAGCTGCCCCTATTTCTTCCATGAGCTCCCACACATATTTCTTGAAGATTTTTAAGTAAACTTTCTTCTCAAAGTTTCCATAGGTGATATAGGTAAAGTATAGTGAGGGTTTTATGCATCAAATGACATTCCATAAGCTTAAAAGCTAAGGATGATGATGCCAAAATGAAACACTCCTCTTCTCTATGATTATTCTCTTGTATTACTATTATTTTCTTGTTAAAAGTAGTTATATTTTGTAGATCTAACTTTTTGTAGCTTTGATTTTTGTTTATGCCTTAGATCTTGTTATTTGAGTTATTATTTTTGTTATTGCTTATGATTCATGCATTTATAACTAGATCTAGTGTTTTGGTTTCATAAAAATGCATTAGACTTTTGTTTTATGTTCATGAACAACTTGTAGTAGCATGATGATGGTAGGAAAGTTTTAGAAAGCTCAAAATCTATTTTATTTTCAACAAAAATCATTTTTGAAAATTCGAATGAAAATGGAACCATATTTAGAAAAGTTATTTTTTAACTTCAAAATGTGTATCTTTCATTTAAAATGAAGGGCTTAGGGTATAGACAACATAAATGAATGATTTTGATGAGTAAAGTTTAGATCTATGAGTTTATAGTTTACTACCATGGGTTTCTTTTAGATTTATGTTCATATTAAGTGTAGATCTTGGTTTTGAACTTAAACAAAAATGGTGAAATTCGTGTTTAGGCAAGACCCCCATTTAAAAACCACTTTCCAAATGTCAAAATGAAATTTTTATTTGAGATAATGAAGGCTTAATGTATATATATCATCAAGACTTCTTTTTACAAGATTCAAAGATGATTTTCAAAAGTTATTTTAATAAAAATCTCATTTTCGGATTTAGGTCAAGATATTTTAAAACATTTTTTCCAACTCAAAAATGAAGTTTTTATTCAAGAAATCAAAGGCTCTTAAGATAGGATATGCAAAGAATGATTTTTCCTAAGTTTAGATAGATTTTATCAAAATATATGTCCAAAAATAAATTTGATAAATTCGGATCTCAACCAAGACCAATTTTGAAAACCCATTTATCAACTCCAAAACTCATGTTTTATGTGAAGAATGAAGGGTATAGGTAATAGGTATCATTAAGTAGTGATTTTTACAAGTTGAAATGAGTTTTGATGAGATTAAGGAGTAAAACAAGAAGTATAATCAAGATGAAAAATTTTGAGTTGGTAGTCAACTTGTAAAATTCGTAACTTTAGATGATGCCCATGAAAACACCTATTATCCAAGCTCAAAATAAAAGCTTTATGTAATAAATGAAGTCCTCAGGTAGTGGATATAGTAAAGCCTTAAATTTTAATGCATTACACAAGTTTTTCCCAAAGGAATCATTCAAAAAGTGGATTACTAAAAATTCGGATTTTTGAGTAAATCCTATTTGAAAACATAATTGCAAAGTGTAAAATATAAATTTTTATGAAAAAGTGAAGTCCTTAGTGGTTATGTATGGTTGAGCCTTAATTTTCTAAGTGTCAAATGATTTTTACTTAAAGGAATCACTCAAAAGCTAATTTTTACAAAATTCGGATTTTGGAATCAACTCTACTTGAAGACATGTTTACAAAGTGTAAAATGAAATTTTTGTGTAGAAATGAAGGTCATAAGTAATAAATATAATGAAGACTCAATTTTAACAAGGATAATTATATTTTCTTAAGAAATAAAACCAAAACAAATGGAAATGATCAAGTTAGAAAACTAAATTTTTCATAAGTAGTTGTTATTGTGGTCTTGCAAAATAAAAAGTTATAAAATTTTCTTTAAGCAAAAATCATCAAGATCAGGTATACATTAAACTCATCTCATGTCATTCATGTTAGAAATCATCAATATTGCATGTATGGCTAATCTATATAGTAGGAACATTACAAACATTTACAAAACTATTTTTCGGAATTGAAATTGCTACTGTTCTGATCTGATCCGACTTTTCCAAAGCTTCAAAGTTTTAAAAACTTAAATATAATAGTAGAGTTAGATAGATCTTTCGAAGTAGATAGAAATCGATATATAATTTGCGAAATTCCAAGTTAAAATAACCAAGTTATGACCGTTTTAAGTTGGAATTCTGCTTAGAACGATAATTGCGAATTTGATAGTTTGTATAAGATAGTTTGGATTAGTTAAGTGATGAAATACTTATTAGAGTATTTCTTCCTTTTTAGGTGATCCCGAAATCGACTATTTCCTACCACCGGATTACTTTTACTAATAGACCGGTGATTCAATGGCCGAGTGAGTTTTCTTTTTATTTTGTTACCTTGTTTGTGCTTGTAGCTAGTTGCATTAGAATTATAGGAACAAGATAAAAATCGATATGAATGGGGATGGGATATATGATGAGACCGTGATGAATGTATGCTAAAGAATACTAAGCATATCGAAACCACGATTTGATTGGATAACTGCACTGTTCATATTATTTTTGTTATATGTATGATATTGGTTCGTCACTCTAAAGAATGTATGAATATTTTGACCTAAGAAAAAATTTAATTGGTCATGCATCGCATCGGACATATTGCATTTGGTAGCGTGCTACTCCTACGCAGGTCGATCGGTATGGTTCGATGATGACTCGTTTGGATAACGAGGCCGATATCGGAGCTCATTCATAGGAACTAAGGCGTATCGAGGATGCATTCCATTGTGAGCCTAGCCGAGTCGAGTGCTATGAGCCAAGGGATTGGGGACTAGCAGTGATCGTGTAGACTTCAATACCATCCCTAACCCAAGATATGGAGGGCGTAAATCCGTTCTGTGTGTGGGTTCCGGACACCCATACATAATTGTTTGCTCATGTGTTTGTTCATGCAGAGCATATGGATGATTATAACTTGCTTGTTATGGTACAGAATTAAGGGAATTCTCACTAAGCTAGTGTAGCTTATACCCCAATAGATGTTTGAATGAATGGGTTATCTCGAGAATGCTAAATGGGGACCGAGATAGTTGGAGTCGAGAATGACTTCGGGATTCCGACAAGATATAAGAACACTTGAAGTTATTAGCTAGGTTTTATGATTTTCCCTATAATAGTTTTATGTAGTAGAATATTTTGATGATTGTAATTGAAGTATAATGTTTTGTATTTGGAGTATAGTAAATCAAATTTCCTTTACATTGTTACTTAAGTTATATCAACATAAAATGTATCACTCCAATGAGTCTCCTCCATGTGTTAGACGCCTTGTATATATTATGGAAGCCTTTGCGTGGCTTGGGTGGTCATTCTTAGGCTTTAATATTGTGTATGGCGAACTGCCACGTTTAGGGTACCCTTCGGGGCGTGACAACCAAACCCCCAATGGAGGGCGTAAATCCATTCAACATATAGTTCCCTAGAAAACTATATGCCTTGTTTGCCCATGTGTAAGTTGCATCTCATTTGATTGCTTAAAAACTTGTTTGAAATTTTGTTACAATAAGTTATTTATGGAAATAGTTCTCACTAAGCCTGTTAGCTTATACCCCCATAGATATCTTTTGCAGTTTCCTTATCTGTGGTTGAGGCCACGAGGACCCTGCAGTCAGGTAATTTCTTTTTGGATAAGGAAATTCTAGATGAAGTTTAGTGTTGGATAAGATATATAATATTCTTGTGATAGATTTGTGAATAAGGGAAATGTCCCTAAGTTTGTAAGACCATTGATATAAGTAAATGAATATTATGAATCCTCTTTTCTTAATATGTTATTATATCTTCTTAAGCTTCATAATTCCATGTATGGTCCTCTAAATTTGTGAGAGCACGCCTTACACTTAATATCAAAGCTTTTGGGAGTGGCTAAGGTTGTCATACTTAAGCTTTAATATTGAGTGTGGTGGACTGTTACGTTTAGGGTACCTCTTGGGGTGTGACACTTTTGTTGATCTTTAGGGTTTCGATTGACTTTTAATTCTAAGATTAAACTTAAATTAATCGAAATTTTAGGGGTTTACAACTTGCATGAATCATGAACCATCATCATAAATTACTATGATATAATATGTACAAATATAGCTTTGCCTATGAATGTTTCAAACATTCAAATGAAGTGGTTCTACAAAAATCGAGGCTAAAATGAGGATGATGTAGCCTTTTAAGGTAAGATTTTGATAAATCAATTTTCTACTGAGAATAAGCCTTCTAGATTAGAAGATTAAGCAAAGTTTAGTGTGAAACACGCATTTCGGGTATCTCCTTTTGGTTAGGTAAGGAAGGAGAAGACTTGCCATTCCTTGAAGACTACTTTGATTGAAAAACTTCACAATGGCCAAGTGAGTTTTCCTTGCTTTATGTATTTATGCTTGTACTTGTAGTATAGAGCATTGGAAGTTAAGCAAAAGACAAAAATTGATTGCTTGAGGAATGAGGAACTTATGCATGTGTTTTGTTGTATTGAAACATAAATCGGTCGCTAAATGCCTTGCATATTTAGTTTCAATTGATTGTGTGTTTGTGATAATTACTTGGTTACCCTCGAAAGAAATTAAACTCGGATTGGAAAGTTGTAAAAGTGGATCATGCATGGCATAAAGCGAGTTACATTGCATTGCACTACTATTCCTACGCATAAGGTTGGTACGTAAAGGTACCTAGCTCAGTATGAGGAACTACTACATTCAGGGAATACGGTCTCATTGAGAAGCCGCGCTAGATCGCATGCTAAAGGGAATTAGTAGTGGTTGATTTTCGAAACCCTAGACGGATGGATGGACTCGAAAGTTCATCATTCCCTAATCCTTGATATGGAGGGCATAAATCCATTTTGCTCATGACACAGGTAAATCATGAGTATATGTGTGAGCATATAGTTGATGCATTGCATATGGTCGCCTAATTAACTTGTTTGTCTTAGTTGATATAAATACGTAATTGTAGGATTATCTCACTAAGCTAATTGTAAGTTACCCCCTTATAGATTTTTGTTATATATGGAGAACAATGAATACCTATGGTTGTATTCAAGACCATGATTCTCATGGGTAAGGATGGGAGTTCTCTTTGAAGCACTTATAGTAAGGAACCTTTTAATCGGATTTTGATAGGTTGACATTTTAAGGGAAAGCTATGTAAATTTTATTTATGGAGACTCATGGGGAATGTCCCTATTGATTTTTGATGTAAGGATAAGTATGAATTTAAGTTATGCAATAGTTATTTCTTAATTCTAGCTTGTTAAAATGATGCCATTGCGTTAAATTGCATAGCTCCAATGGTAACTCTCTTGGTGAAGGTAGGCCTTGTGCATGATATTGAAGCTTTTGCATAAGGTTATCACTCTTAATCTTTAATATTGTGTACAAGACTGTCATGTTTATGGTATGCCACATACCCCGAAGGATACCCTAAACGTGGTAGTCCATCACATAAAATATCAAGACGTAAGAATAACTGGCTTAGTTATGCAAAAGTCTCGATATTATATGTAAGTCATACAATACGGTAATAGGAGACGCCATTGGGAAGTGTGGTTTAAGCAAGTAATAATGAATAAATAAGAATCTAGAAATAAAGTTAACTCACAAATAACAATAATAGTCCATTACATAAGTCTTAGGGGCATTTCCCCGCTAATCTCCAAGGATCATATATAAATTACTAAGTCTTTACAAGAAAACCTAAATACTTTTACCAAAAGATTTTAAAGGAAATCTATTCTAAGTCTTCGAGTAGATTTCCCCTAAAAGATCCCAAAAAGAAGACTCACTCAGATATGCGAAGACCTTAGATAAAGGAACAAATGGTCCTATGTATACAAAAATCTATATGGGTGTAAGCTTTATGAGCTTAGTGAGAATATTCTTAATTAACATACACGAAACAAAGATATCAACCAAGTTTATTATATAAGCAAATGAAATGCATCAAACACGTGAGCATACAAGACATATGGTTTTTTGGGAACCATATGTTGAATGAATTTACGCCCTTCATTTAAGGTTAGGCATTTTAGTCAACTACAACCAACAATTTTTAACAAACACTTTTCGCAGTTCTTACCGGCTATTATTCGCCACCAAAAACATGTAGATCTTACAGGCTCTTACTCACCATCAATTTGTGTAGTTCTTACTGGCTCTTACTTGCCACATACATATTCTACCGGTTATGCCAACCACCACTATCATGCATTTGTCCCACCAATTGTATAATAGCAAATGCATTGAGACTCACTGAAGTGCATGCATTAAATTTTATTTAGGGTCTAGCCATTTATATTCAATTTTTTGCAAGTGATAAACCAATTTCAGACACTTCAATATGCTAGTAGAACATACAATTCATCATAGACAATTCATGGCTCGATATGCTTAAAATTCTTTTACTAACATTATAAGTCACATGCACTTGCCATTTTATCTTTTTGCTATATCCAGTATTACTATACTACAAGCACAATTGTAAGTATGAAAAACAAGAGAAGTAGACTCATTCAGTCATGTCGTGATGGTAGCTCCCTTAATTGAAATAATCTTCGGCATAGTACACATCCTCCTCCTCGTTTCCTAGACAAAGGAAATACCCAAAATGAGTATTCCATTGAATTTCTAATTCTATCTTCTAGTTGCGGTAAAATTTGTATTAGTGGAAATTCCAATTTAAAATGGCCATAACTTGCTCAATTTAACTCGAAATTTTGCATATTATATATTGTTTCCTACCTATTTGAAAAGATCTATCCATTTCTAAGGTTATTTTTGTCATAAAAATTCATTTGGATCCCAAAAAAGCGAGGTATAGATTCAGCATAAAAATCTCAGCTTTCAAAACACAAGTTTTCAAACCTTTCTTCATCCAAAAATTCTTGTATAAAAATATAGATATTTATATAGTTGAAAAATCTTTTGAATATATATATATATATACACACACACACACACTTAAACTCATATTGTATGCATGGATTTAGTGATGTTGTCTCAACAATGATTTTTGTAAAACATTGTGTCCTAAAAGTTGGAAAAAGTAAGGACTTGAAAATTTACTTAAGTTTTTTGGAAAAATTTCTTGAATTATTATAAATGAGTGTTTCCTTCTTTTAATTTTATTTCTTAAACTTTGAGAATAATTTAATTTTTCTAAAAATGAATTTAGTCTTTTTAAGATTCCTATAAATTCATTTCTAATGGTTGAAAAATTTAGTTTCTCTAAATATTTCTTGGAAGTGACTAAAATTCCTTAAAGTAGTTACTTGTTTATGTGTTCTAAATTTTTTCCCAAAGTTAGGTCCTTTTTAAAATAATTGATGAAGATCTTTTAAGTTATTTACTCATTTTATTTCCTAAGCAAGACTTGTTTCTAGAAGGTTAATTTTTAGATAATCTTGTAAAACATATTTAGTTTTTAGTATTCTAGAGTGTTGGTGAAAACTTCATAAATAAGTTCCAGAAAAGCCTTTGTTATCCAAAGAATAAGCCATATTAAGTTTTAAAGAAACTTTCTTATTTTATTGGTTTTGAAAAGAGTGTGTGATAAATCTACTTTTTTTAATTCTTTGATGAAATCCATTGTACTATTATTACTAAAAACTTGTGATGAGCTTATCTAAATTATGGAAAAGATTTATTAAGATAAAACTTTAAGTTTTCATGAAAAAATCATCTCTTAAGTGACAAAATTTATCTTTAAAGTGAGTTCTTATTTTTCTTCATTTAAGAAAACTCCTTTATTTTTGTTGAGAAAATATCAACATGTTCATGCATGTTTATGAATATGTAGTAATGAGAAAAACAATAATATCACATAATAAGATTAAGATATATATAAGAAACAATGTAAGCATAATAATATGGTGAAGTATCGGGAGCCTTTGTTTCATCAAGGCAACTTGGGACAAAGAATATACTAGTCCCAAAAAGAGAAAAAGAAAGAAAGAAAAAGCATAATAATAATAATAATAAGAGCAATAATAAGAGCATAGTAATAATATGAGCATAATAGTAAAAGTATAATTGTAAACCCCGAAAATTTTCACACTAGTACATGACACTAAAATAGAAAATGTGAATTAGCTAGTAAAGTTAGAACTCAACAAAAACCCAAGAATAGATCTATGAGTTGAATTTAGCTCGTTCATGATTTAAAACCTTGAATAAAAACTTCTTTGACGTTAATTGATATAAAAAACGATATTTTGTATCTTGAGCTGATAACTCAAGATATAATTAAAGGTAACTCAAATTCTTTTAAACCCGAAACTTGTCATACAAATAGAAATAGATAGAAATATATAAATATAGAAAATAAATGGTTACTATTGGACTCAATAAAAACTTTAGAATAGAACCATGAGTAGTAATGAGTTTTTATATAGCTTTAGACCCTAAAACAAAGATTCCTAGATAGTATTAAAGACTAATAATAAGATTTCATAGTAGGTATCGAAAACCCAGGATATAAAGATAACTTGGCTAAGATATTAAGTGTGATAATGAGTAAATAGCCAATTACGCTTATAGTTAGGAAATGATAAAGTAAAGATAAACTGTTAGGGTTATAAATACACAATAAAAACATAAATAGATGTATAATTAATAATTTAGACTCTAAATAAATATTTGGATCACACCATTGTAGATTAATTATAAGCTATTAGAGTCTTAATAAAAAATTGGTCTATTAAGCTATTAAAACCCTAATCATGAGAGCTTGTCACGCCCAAGGGGTACCCTAAACGTAACAGTCCGCCACACTCAATATTAAAGCTTAAGTATGACAACCTTAGCCACTCCCAAAAGCTTTGATATTAAGTGTAAGGCGTGCTCTCACAATTTTAGAGGACCGTACATGAAATTATGAAACTTAAGAAGATATAATAACATATTAAGAAAAGAGGATTTATAATAATCATTTACTCATATCAATGGTTTTATAAACTTAGGGACATTTCCCAAGATCACTATTCTATTACAAGATATTTGTACATCAATACTAACACTACACTTCATCTAAAATTTCCTTTATCCAAAAGAAATTACCTGCCCGCAGGGTCCTTGTGGTCTTAATCATAAATATGGAAACTGCAAAAGATATCTATGGGGGTATAAGCTAACAGGCTTAGTGAGAATTATTTCCATAAATAACTTTTGTAACAATGTTTCAACCAAGTTAATTAAGCAAACAAATGGGATGCAACATACATGTGGGCAAACAAGGCATATAGTTTTTCAAGAACTATATGTTGAATGGATTTGTGCTCTCCATTCGGGGTTTGGTGATACATAACCTCAAACAAGTAGTTTTTAATAAAAAATTTTTATGCTTTTCATCAATATCTCCAAGCACATGAAGTCTACTTGAATTGAGCCTTGCTTTCGGATCTCCTGCCAAGCATTTCCCTTTTTCCCATAATGCCGCCAAGCAATCGCTTTCGGATCTTTCGCCAAGTGTTGCTTTCGACATGAGCTTACTATCCTTCTCACAAGGATAATAACCCAAAATGCAATGTGACTCACTTCGTGGTATGCATGAATCCATTTTATTTATAATATCGTAACATTATTATTAACAAGTTCATGGTGATCAAGCATCTCATATAAAGCAAATATATATACTAAAACACCCATCTTAAATCAATTCCGACCTCGGTATTTTTATAGTTCTTTCAAAGAATTATTTATATACATATTTATTTATCTTTTCCTAGCTTCTAGTACAACTAAATTACAAGCACAACAAGTATAGCATTTAAAGGAAATAAACTCACGATACTATGTCGACTATTCCTCTACGCGGATGAGTCGTTCACACACTTCACTCAATCGAAATAATCTTCGGGATATAGGTATCCTTCCTCGGAGTCACCTAGCCAAAGAAAATACCCACAATGAGTATTCCTTGATGATTTTCTTGAATTTTGACAAAACAATGTCAAAAGAACATTAAAATTCGTATAAAGGAATGTTCCAACTTAAAATGGCCATAACTTGGTAATTTTAACTCAGAATCGCGCATATAACATACCGATTTCTACCTACTCGAAAAGATCTACCTATTTCCAAAATTATTTTTAACAAACAAAGTCATATAGGCTCCAAAACAGTGGCGACAAATTCACCACGGATTTTCCAACGTAAAACAACTTTGGTTCAAGAAATCAAAATTTGTTTGATAAATACTTAGTTATCTATATAGTTGAAAAATTCTCCTTTTATGGTTACTTAGCTCATATTTATTCATTCTCAAGTGTTTGTTGTCCATTCATGTTGTTCAAATAAAATCATGTTGGTTTTAGAGTTTTTAGAAAAATATAGTTTACAAAAATTCATTTTTGTTGATCTCTTAAAATGAATATTTTGTTTCTTTTGTTTTACAAAAATTGTTTTATGTTGGCTTATATATATATATATCTAAGTAACTTTTTGAAAGTAAATTTTCTTCCTTCTAAGTTTTCTATACTAATACTATTTTGGAGTTATTAGAAAATACACTATTCTTCCTATTTATTTTTCTTGTACAAATTCCTTTGTCTATTTGTTTGCAAAAATCTTTATTTGAAAAATTCTCATCCTTCCCTCATGTTTTATGTTTTTCATAGAAATCATCCATGCATAAAAATTTATTTTCTTTATAAAACAAAGTGGAACAATATGTGACTTAAGAAACTTTTTATAGTAAAAGTAGTTTCTAAAATCTTAGTGGTTTCTTTTGTAACTTGAAAAGAGATAACTTTATTTTTGTTTTCAAACCATAGATTTTCTACTTTACATAAACTTATTTCTAAGTGTCAAAATCTCCTTTTTGTCAATTATTTTTAGAACTTGAAACTTTGGACAACAACTTAAATGAACATGAATTATGAGAAAATAATAGCAAGCAAAATAACATAAGTAATAAAATCAAGTATTAGAGTCTTAGCTTTTTCAAGGCTCCCGGGACTAAGAAGTAGACTAGTCCCAAAATAAAATGAAAGAAAGAAAAATTTGTGTTGACTTGATGAGGACAAGTCTAAGACTAGAGACTAGTCTTAATTTAACAAGGAATAAATAAATTGCGACGGAATAAATAAATAAATTGCAATGGAATAATAAATAAATTGCATTTGCATAAAAATAAATAAATTGCAAGTGAGCTTATATGCTCTTAAAGAATATGTACATATATATATATATATATATAGATAGATAATAATACTTAGACGTAGTAACAATAATATGAACAAAATAATAACATAAACATAAATAGATTTTCATAAACAAGAACAACACATGAACATAATGTAGCTTCCATAACATTTAGTCTTTGGAAACTCACATTATGGCAATGTAAAGTTACATGACATGAGAAGAAAGAAAATAATAGAAGATGGTTACCAAATGAAGATTTTGGTAGTAGTATGTGGTTATGGGTTTTTGTTGTAGGTAGAAGTTGTTTTGGAATTATTTTGAGAGAGTTTTGGGATGGTAGTTGGAGAGAGTTTTGAGAGGAGAATTCGAGAGAGTTTTAGTAAGAAATTTGTGGGTAGTAAATGTGTGAAAGAAGTGAAAGAGGAGGGGGATATTTATAGGAAAATATGGAGTGATTTTTGTGTGATAAAAATAAAAGAAAAATAAAACAAATTGAGGGGGTACATGGGGGAGGAGGCACCGGCCATAGAGAGATGTGAGAGGGAGTGATTTTATTTTTTTGATTTTTGTTAAATCAAAGATATAATATGTAAGGTAGATGTGAAATAAAGTTATAGGAAAGGTAAAAAGTAAGAATTATAGGTTGTGGAGTGTGTAAAAGTAGGTGTAAGAAAAAGTAGAGATAAAAGAATAGTGTAGAATAGTAATGAATAGTATAATGTAAAGTAGATATGACTAATAAAGTACCGGTAATAAGAAAATACGCATATAAATGCGATATTTGTTATTTTTACTTACCGAAAAATTACGAAATTGATATTTTTGAGAACCTTGTATTTTTACGAGTCTAACGGTGTATTCAGAATATTTTTACTATTCCGGGATCCTGGACACATTTTCCAAGAATCATGTTCGATCGGGTTCGAAACGAGTTGTGGTTTCACTAATCTGATCTTTTTATGTTGCCTTAGATAATTCCGTTATTCTATATTTTAAACTTCTACTTGTTCTCACCGATTTTCTTATTCGGGAGTGTTAGACGTTGAGCTATTACGTCTAACTAGGGTTTTGTTGACCTTTAGAGCTCCAGTTGACTTCCGGTTAGGGTTTTAGGCTTAAACTGATTCCAAAAAAGTTTGGGGGTTTACAGAGCTAAAACTCTAAAAATAATTAATCACGTAAACTTTAAACTTAAAGCCGAACTTAATAGCAATCCAAAATTTTTGTAGGACTCTATAAAAATTCTTTTAGTAAAAAACTCTTAAATAAACGATATATTTGTACCCGAATAGCTTAATAAATTACCCTAAAACTAAGATAATTATTAACTAACAAATATAATAATATTTTCTCCTTAAATCTATCTAAAATTTTGGTGCAAGTGGGTGTGAATTGTGGCTTTGATTTTCTAAGATTGATGCAAGCCAAAATCCTCCTCATTTTGGTCTAAATGATACTCTTTTAAGTCAACAAAATACACACACACACACCAATCAAATGGAGACAACACATCAAGCTCAATAAATGCAGTAAAATATGCACACAAACACACACAAACAGAGGAGAAATCTGGAGAATTTTTCACACAATAGGAACCGCCATTCATGTCCTTCTCATCTTCTTTATATATATACTATAATATACAAACGAATAAAGTACATTATTACCCAGCTAAAAACGTCCCCAACAAGCCTTAATCATCTCACAAACACAACAAAACCCGAACACAAGCTCACCTCTATTAAAACACGCACAAGCTTGGACTCAAAGCACAACAAGGTAAGTTGATTTGTCTTGGCTTGTTATTTGTTAAAAACAATGTTTTAAACTGATTCCTGATGATCATAGAATCATAACCTAACCAAAAATAAGCTTCGAATCACACTAAATAAGCTCAACGAGGTAAAATTTCGCAAACCCTAAGTTACACTCTTAAATTTCGAAAATCATGGAATATGTAGATTGTCACGTCCCGAAGGGTATCCTAAACATGGCAGTCTGCCGTTTATAATATTAAAGCCTAGGAATGACCACCTCAGTCACGTGAAGGCTTCCATACTATGTACAAGGCGTCTAACACATGGAGGAGACACATCGAAGTGATACATTTTATATTGATACAAATTCAGTAACAATGTAAAGGAAGTACAATTCGCTATACTTCAATTACAATTCATCCACAGATTTCACTATACAAACTATTACAAGACAATTCACAAAACCTAGCTAATATCTTCAAGTATCTTTACTTCCTACCAGAATCCCGAAGTCATATTCGGCTCCAACCATCTCGGTCCCTAGGTAGCATTCTCCTATCAACCTGTTTATTCAAACATCTATTAGGGTATAAGCTATACTAGCTTAGTGAGAGTTCCCTTAATTTCGTACCATAACAAGCAAGTAATAAATCATCCATATGCTATGCATGAACAAACACATGAGTAGACAATTATGTATTGGTAACCGGAACCTATGCACCGAACGGATTTACGCCCTCCGTATCTAGGGTTAGGGTATCTATAAGTCATGCAACCATAATTCCAATCTTGAGTGGGATGGTCTATAAGTCATGTAACCATAATTACGATATCTTTCTCTTAGTTATACAACATCTGTTGTTTTATGTGGTAGTTTCAAGTGCTTACCCCACTTCCGTTAACTTAAGCGATTTCGCATCTTTAATGTTAACATGGCCCTCCATGCCTCCACTAATATACCTTTTTCCCACCAAAGGTATACTTGCTAATGCAATATATCTCAATACGTGATATGTATGTATAGTTTATTCATATAATAGTGGCATGTTAATTATGTAGGTTAAGAGCGATCATAAAGAATTTCAGACAATTCAAGTCTATGCTAGCTGATACAATGATTTTACAACAAGTCTCGCCTCGATATACTTATCATTCATTCAACCAAGATTAGATCGCAACTCATCACAATTTTATCTTTTCCTAATTCTAATACAACTAGCTACAAGCACAAGCAAGGTAACAAAATAAGAGGAAAACTCACTTGACCATTGGATCACAATCTTTTAGTAAAAGTAATCCAGTGGTAGGGAATCGTCGATTTTAGGGTCACCCAAAAAGGAAGAAATACTCTAATAAGTATTTCATCACTTAACTAATTCAAACTATTTAACAAAACTAGTAAATTCGAAATTCTTGTCGTTTGTGGAAGTCCTGACTTAAAACGGCCATAACTTAGTTATTTTAACTCGGAATTTCGCAAATTATATATCGATTTCTATCCACTTCGAAAGATCTATCTAATTATAATATTATTTCCAAGTTTTGAAAATGTTTGTGTTATAAAATATTCTGATGAGTTCTGATTAGTAGCAAAAACCAATTCCAAAAAATAGTTTTATGAATGTTTGTAATGTTTCTACTATCCAAAGCAAGAATTCATGCAATATGAACAAGTTACTATCATAAATGCTATGTCATGAGGTATATTATTTAATAAAAGAATTTTTTTGAAAACCTTTTTCTTTGTAAGACTTTATGAAAAATCAACTTAGAAAGGCTAGTATTGTATTCTTGACAATCTCCACTTGTTTTTAGAAAAGTTCCTTGATAAAATTTATTTATCCTTATTAAAATTAAGCCTTCATTATGCATATTCCTTAAGGCCTTTTTTTTTCAATAAAAATTCCCATTTTGCACTTTGTAAATATGTTTTTATATATGGTTCATCCCAAAATCCGAATTTTATAAAAATTGTTTTTGTGGTGATTCCTTTAAGTAAGCTAATTTGATACTTAGAAACTTAAGGCTCAACCATACCTAGCCACTAAGGACTTCATTTCGTTAATAAAACTTCTATTTTGAGTTTGGAAAGTAAGTGTTTTTATGCCATTACTCCATTATTACGAATTTCTTAAAATGACAAACAATTCAAATTTTTCTACTTTATTTCTACTTCTTGTTCTATATGTTTTTCTTAGCAAATCCCATATCAACTTATAAAAATCATCGCTTGATGATATCTATGACCTATACTTTTCATTTTTCATATAAAATACAAGTTTTGGAGTTGATAAAAGGGTTTTTAAGGCATGGTCTTGAAACCATCCGAATTTCATAAGGTTAGGATAAAACTCAAATTTTATATTTTTTAATTTCTTCCTATTTTGAGAATCTCTATTAGTAGATCTACCATTTATTTATAAAGAACATATCCTATTGATACCTATTCCATAAACCTTTCATTTTTTAAACAAATCTTCATTTTGGTGTTGAAAAATGGGTTTCCAAAATTGGTCTTGATTGAGATCCGAATTTACAAAATTTGTTTTTGGACATATCTTTTGATAAAATCCGTCTAAACTTATGAAAATTTATCCCTTACATTTCCTATCTTAAGAGCCTTTTATATCTTGAATTAAAACTTCATTTTTGAGTTGGAAAACATGTTTTTAAGTTATGCCTTTGTCTAGATCATAAAATAGAATTTTGTTTTAAAAAATAATCTTTGAAAATCACCTTTGAATCATATAAAATGAAGTCTTGATGATATATATACTTAAGCCTTCATTATTTCAAGTAAAATTCTATTTTGACATTTGGAAAGTGGTTTTTAAATATGGGTCTTGCCTAAATACGAATTTCACCATTTTTGTTTGAGTTCAAAACCAAGATCTAAAACTACTATGAACATAAATATAAAAGAAATCCATGGTAGTAAGCTATAAACTCATAGATCTAAACATAAATATAATCAAAGTTGCATAAAAGATAGATCTACAAAATATCACTACTTCTAGCAAGAAAATAATAATATTACAAGAGAATAATCATGAGTAGGATGACTGTTTCATTTTGGCATCATCATCCTTAGTTTTAAGCTTATGGAAAGTCATTTGATGCATGAAACTCTCACTATACTTTACCTACATCAACTATGAAAGCTTTGGACAAGAGTTTTACTAAAGAATCTTGAAGAAATATGTGTGGGAGCTCCAATAAAGAATAGGGGCAGCAAGCTTCTCTTGTAAGAACAAGAGAAAATGAAGAGAGAAGGAGAGAAAGATAAAGAGGAAACTGTAAGTAATGGTAAAGGGTTAAAGGTGTAAATGAGAGAGGGCATATATAGAAAGATACGAGGAGTTAAAGACACTTTAAATGAAGTTTAAAAAAAAAAGAAATGGCAGCAATAAAAATCCTATAATTGAGGGAAAGAGAGGGACGGGTTTAGTTAGTTTTTGACTTAAAATTGTAATGTGTAATCAATGTGTATGTATTGCTGCTTAAGGAAGGATTGGAAGAGATTTATTTTAATCAATTTGGGAGTATTTCAAAGGACAAAGGTAGCAAAAAGAGGTCAAAAATCTGCCATGAAGTGATACATGAAGTGTAGAAAGATTGAAGTGAAAAAGAAGTGATTTGTGAAAGGTGTACTAAAGGTATGGGTTTGTAAGAGTACTTTCTTAATAAATAAAATAAAAATAAGAAAAAAAATAGAAAGTGCATTCCAAAATTTTGTAGCAGATTTTTCATAATTAAAATAAGATAATTAATTTATTTATTTTGGTGAATTATCAAATAAGTTACCGGTACGATTAAAATACACGAATATGAGCTATAAATGATATTTTTATAACCCGAAAAATTATAAAAAAAATTATTTTATGAAAATAAAAATATTTTTGAATTATTAAATTAATTTATTTTATTTTTAATATCGGATCTTAAATAGAAACTATCCCGTAAAAACCCGAAACGAACTAAATTTTTGAAAGATAGAATTTGCTATGATATATAAAATATTTATCTAAAAATATAAGGTTTTACACGAGTAGTAAAATTGTGTAATGAATAGTGCAAAAAACCTAGTTAACTACCGGTAGTAAAGAAATACAAATATAATTATAAAATCAGATATTTCTAGTTATCGAAAAATTATAAAACTGATATTTTTGAAATCCTTATGAAAATACGAGTCTAAAGGTATAAGTGGTATATTTTTTATATCTCGAGCCTCGGGACACGCTTTTCAAAGTTTGTATCCGAACGGGTTCGAAATAGGTCAAAAATTTACCAATCTTATATTTTTAAGTGACCTTATATTACTACAAGATACTTTACACACTTAAACTACACCTTGGCCTTTAGGGCTAAGAGCGAGAAATTGCCGGCCTTAAACTATTATATCTCACTTAGGGATCTTGGGTGATTTTTCGGTCTAGATCTTTGCCAATTTGGAAACTGAGGGTTTATGTTTATACAACACATTTAGTTTGAGAAATTTATTTTAAATTTTATTTTTTTAAGTATTTAATATCTCTTAACATTTTCGAAATTCTTGAATTGGGTTTTATTTTCGAAGGTTAATCATTATTTACTTTTTAATAATTTGTTTTTTTTCTATATTACCCGATTTTACAAGTCCGAGTTAAATATAGAATTTGTTATACGTAGTGGTTTTGGATTTAAAGACTGTTGAGTTCCTATTTTATTTTTAAGGATTCTCATTTTCTCAAGATTAAGAAATTTCTAAATTTGTTCGTGATTTAAGGCTAGTCGAAGTTCTGTTTTAATTTGGAGTCATTTTTAGAGTTTAACTTCGATGTTTATTTTGGAATTATTTACTGAAATTTTCCGCGACTTACATAGATATTGATGTGATATAAGTTTTTTAATGTTTATATATATCATGTATAAGCTTGTAGGAATGATTTGGAAGTCCCATGCACATAAAAAATGGCCGAAATTGGCCAATCTCATCGGGGAAGAAGATGAACAGTGTCTTCCCCAGATGAGCACGGGAGGAATACGGGCGTGTTCTACCCCGTGGACCTCTTGACATCCATTTTAATTTTTTTTTGAAAAACTGATTTATTTAGACTAAATATTATAATAATATTATTATAATTAATATTATTAATGTTATTATTATTTCTTTATTTTTTATATTATAAGGAAAGTTATCATTATTATTATAGTAGTTGTAATTGTTGAATATTGAGTTTAAAACTAAAATTTGCAATATTATTAAAAATATGGTATATGAGGATAATATTATTATCATTATGATGTATTTAATTATATTGATCTAGTTATCATGTAATATGATATTATTAATATCATAAAAATTTAATACTAATATACAATTGTTATCACTTAATTAATTAAAGTTTATGATATCTTTACCATTGTAGTTATTAATACTATTATTATTATCATTATTTCCATTAGCATCAATATTAAAAGTATTTAGATTAATAATATTGCTGGAATTATTGTTTTAAGATATTATTATACTTAATATTAATATTAAAACCCAAAAATTAAGCTAAGGTTATTTTGATATCATTAAAAAGTATTAATATTACTACTAGTATTGTAAACCCCGGTTTTTCAAGTAACCAAGATAACTCAAGAACCAGAAACCAAAACCCTAAACCGGAATAGTTAAGTCTGGAATGAGAACTAGAGACCCTAAATCCGGCTTTTCCTCGGTTTCCAATTAAGAAACTTTTATAAGGAAATTTAATTTTGAATATAGTTCTTGATTATATTTCAAACCAAGAAAAGATCAGTTTTTAAGAAAATTTTAATTCCGGGTCATCCCGAGACCTATTACGGAAAAGCGTGCCTCGGAACTAGAATTTCAAAAATTTACTTGTGAATACTCATTTGAATCGAAATAAAATAAGGATTTCAAAAATATAAATTTCATAATATTTCGGCTTATGAAAAATACAGTTATAGCTTTCTTATTCGTATTTTTCTTACTACCGGTAATTAAATTGTCTTGACTACTATTCTTTACTATTCACAAGTACAACCTATTGCTACCTATTTGTACACCCTATATTTGCTACACTTACCATCACTCAATCAATCTCTTTTCAAAAACTTTTTGTCTCTTAAATATTATTTCAATTTATGACAAATTGTACTTAATTCCATCAAAACAAGTTAAATCAAAATCAAATCTTCTCCTCCTCTCATGCATTGGCCGGCGTGAATGGCTCCCCCCACAAGCTCCTTGTGCAATTTTTTTTAACTCCTTTTTTTCACGTTTAACCTAATTCCATTTAATATAAATACACTTTCTTTCTCTCACTTCATTCTTTCATTTTTTTTCAAACTTTACAAAAGGTAAAGCTCTCAAAATTCTCCCCCTCACCCCTCAATGCCGTGAGCTTTGTAAGCCCACACACACACACACACAACTTTCTTTTTCTTCTATTATCTCCTATTTTACTCTAAGTAAATGAGCTTTTACTCCTTCTACTCATAGATCCTTGTAATGGCAAGGATATTCTTGGATATTCCAACTACATGTCCCCATGATCTCTTGGTAGGGACAAGGAAATATCAAAAACAAGGATACCAAACCATCACTAGTAGATCTTGTATTTCAAGGAGCTTTCAAGACACAAGCTTTATGATTTTTCATCAAAAAATGTTTTGAACAAAAGATCTTTTATAAAAATGTAGTTTTTATGTTTTCAAAACCTATTTAAGCACTTGATATAGTAGATCTACCATTTTACTACTCATATTCATGTAGGCATTTAAGATCTCATCATTATTTTGAGTTTATGTGCATTAATAGTCTTCAATGCTTTTTTCCTTAGTTAATAACCTTTCTAGTAGATAGATCTATAGGTAGATGAGTTAATAAAGTCAAAAAGGAAAACACTTTTCAAGAAATGAACTTGTGTAAATTCGGATGACTTGAGAAACCTAGGTTAAAAACCCTTTTACTAACTTCTAAACATATATTTTACAAGAAAAATGAAGCCTATATGTGATAGATAATGTTTGGTGATGTTTTTCATGAGATTAAATGAGTTTTACTAAAGGAAATATTTAAAACAAGAGATGAAGTCCAATAGAAGTTTTGAGTTAAAAGTCTTGAAAACCAAATTCGTAATAATGGATAGATGGTTAGAAAACATTATTTTTCCAACTCCAAAAATGGTATTTTCTCAAACAAATGAAGTCCTTAGGGTATAGGTAAAGTAAATACTTAAAGTTTAAGTATAAAATGCATTTTCTTAAAAGAATCAACTTGAAAATGAAATTTTCTAAATTCGGATTTTTGGAACTACCCTAGTGTATGACCCACTTAAAAGTATACAAATGAAGATTTTATTAAAGAAATAAAGGCCTTAGGATATAACTAATATAAGGGTAAAAATTTCTTTAAACAAAGTAGAGTTTTCCTAAAGAAAATCCTTGTAATAAGTAAGAGTGACTAAGTGTAGTAATCTTACTTGTTAAACAATAGCATGAAATGGTTTTCTAAGAAAAAGTTTATTTAAATTCTTTAAGTCTAAAAATTTATAAGACCTTAGACTCATTAGAGTTCATATCATGATATTCATGATAGGGAAAAATCATTACCATGGCATTTAGTTCATTTTGTACTTAGGAATCTCAAGTGCATTCATGAAAACCGCATTTTCGGAATCAATATAACCACTGTACTGATCTGATCCCTCATTTCTGAGGCTTAGATATTTTCAAAAATTTATTTAAACTTCATATTTAGAAAGCTCTTCCGAAGTAGATAGAAATCGATATAAAATTTGCGAAATTCTGACTTAAAACGACCAAGTTATGGCCATTTTAAATCGGGACTTCGAAAATGACGCGAATTACGATTTCACTAAGTTTTCTTAGAGTTTTAGTATCCTAAGATGGTAGAATACTTATTAGGCTATTTCTTATATGAATAGGTGAACCCGAGGATGTTGACTCTTTGCCTCCAGATTATTATTACTAGAAGAAAGGCGAACCTATGGCGAAGTGAGTTTTTCTTCCCGATTCATTTATTGTTTGTGCTTGTTAATTAGTGCACTAGAATGTGGGCCAAATGAATGGAGTATGAATGATGGGGGAATAATGGGAAATTGTATGTTGATGATGATGTGAGAACTAAAAATAAGAATATCGAAACGATGATAAATTTTTGTTGAGTAGTTAGTTATGATGTAATGTTTGAGAAATTGTTTGATCACCTAATTAAAGTGACTTAATCAACTACTCGGACTAATGCCAAATTTGACATATGCATATCACAAGGGAAAGGATCATTAGCATTTGTAGGTTAATCGTGATCCATAAACGATATCAAATCTGTAGGTCAATCGTGATCCACAAACGATATCAAACTGTAGGTTAATCGTGATCCATAAACGATATCGAATAATCGTAGGTTAACTGTGAACCATAAACGGCATAAAGATAGTACCGCAGTATTCATTAATTTGCTAACCCGGGATGGAGGGCGCAAGTCCATCCACATATGATTTCCGGCTGGTCATATGTTTGTTGAACTCATGTGTTTGGTGCATTCACTTGCTTGCTTAATCACTTGGTTGAATTGTTGTGACATGAATGTTATTGTGGAAGATTGCACTCACTAAGCTAGTTAGCTTACGTCCCTACAGTCCCTTCCTTTTGCAGCTACCCCATTTGTGGCTTAGGCGGCGTGACTCGGCTGTACTGGTACAGAAGCTAGGAGTTTCCCCTAGAAGTTGGAATTTTTTTTAGACTTCCATAGGAAACTTTTAAGACTTTGAATGACTGTATAAGGCCATTGAATATTCTTTTGCGGGGGAATGCACCTTAGTAAATGTAATATTTATTTATGTCTCATGAGTTATATCCTACTGCTAATGTATGTCAAGTTAATCTTTTATCTCCATTTGGACTTGTACTCTATTGTTGTAAAGGTACGCCTTACATCTATATGAGGCTCTCGAAGTACTAAGGTGGTAATTCGGGAATCTCATATGGTATGTGGTGGACTGTTACGTTTAGGGTACCTTATGGGGCGTGACAGTTTAAGTTGGTATCAGAGCACTAGGTTATTAAACATGACAATAGAGTTTGAAACTAAACCTAGAATTAAGCAACTAGGTTAAATTGGAGTTAAAGCTAGGCTAATCAGTAGTTTTCTTGTTGTAGGTTTCTTTGGGTGAAACTCGTGAAAGGACTAGAAACTTCACAAAAAGCATGAATGAAACTATGGTGGAATATTGGCTAAGATTGAGGGTGTTGTGTGAAGACTTTGCATTAGTGCAACGACCTAGAACTCTAAAGGAAATGTATAACTTGTGGAAAGAAGGTCTAAGATATACAAGATGGACATCAGTAATAGATCAACTAAGATATGATCCGATTAGAAGAAGAAGATGGACCATGATGGAGACTATCTATACCTTGGAAAGGGTAATGGTAGAGTATGCTGGCGAACCAATGCTGAGAGAAGCCACTTTTATCTTGAAGAATGAAGGGAACCCCACCCACCCAGACTTTAGGATGTGGCATGGTATAGGACCTCTCTATGTGCATGCCTATGTTGACATTGCTGACCATAGGGAATGGAACCTTGCGGATGCCAGAAATCACATATTATGGCAAGCTAGATATCTCGATCTTATACCATTCTTAGGAGGAGCTCCAGCCCCACAAGTAGGAAATGGAGGAGTACATTTGATTAATGCCCCGGTTATGGAAGGAGAAGATGCGAATGAAGGGAATAATGCGGAAGAGGATAATGATATGGATGATTTTGAAGAGGAAAAGGATCTTGAGGAGGACCCGATTTGGCAAGAAGAGGAAATACCTAGATCTCCTACCCCTCCAGCCATAGCTCCAGAACAACCCAACCAGTTACTAGAACAAATCGTATGGGATTTTGATAGGGATCTTGACATACCCGATAGTGGGAGAATGGAACCAGAGTTTGACCCCACCATCTGGAAGGATATCTACCCGATAGGTGAGCGTCCCCCTGAGGTTGATGCCATAGCCCTCGAGCCGGTAGTTCCGGAACCTTTGGAGAGAGTGAATGAAGAGGAGGATATGATGAGTGAATTCCGGGATAAATGGAACAGGATATGGGAGGAAGCTGGAAGAGAAGTGGATAGAGAAATGGGAAATAGGAATGGATCCAATAATGGAGTTGATGGGGAAGAAAGAGATCAAGTGGGAGATCAAGAGATGAGGGAAGAAGAAGAAGAGGAAGAAGAAGAGCAAGAGCCAGTAGCTCGACTCATTAGGAGAAGGAGGTTAACTGTGAGGGCCTGTCTAAGTCAGTTTCATCCGAAGGGATGATGGAGAATCTTCTAGTCGAAGACGACTCCTAGCTCCTCACCAGACGACTCCGAGTGAGCCATGGAGGAATAGAGTCGAGTGTCCCATAGAGTCCAATAGTATTTCTTTTTGAATAAGTAGGCAATGCGGGATGCCAATTTGCCTTAGGATCTCTTTATGGTTTAGTATGTTGTCCTTCCTTTTCTTGTCTTTTTTCCTTTCCATGTCTCTAGATGTTGTTAGATTGACGTTATCGCTAATATCGGAAGGTTAGATTTGTGTTGCCAAATTTTGTAAGCTTATTTGTAAAACAACTCTTGTATGGCACATCAAATCAATGAAGTATTATGTTGATTCCAAGAATGAAGTTTCACAAGCATTATACTTTTGCATTAGTAGTAGACTACATTCATTATACCTAATTACATAAACATTTTCCTATTCATATCATCACTTGATTTAGAATTTCTTTGCTTGTTATGATTTCTTTGCTCTAAGAGCCTTTTTGTGGACAATTTGAAATTTTGATTTCCTTTGGATCTTTTGTGAATTCTATAGTTCTTTAAATTATTCCTAAAATTTTCACGAATTCCTTAATCAAAGTTTTATAAATCACGAAACCTTAAAGAAGGAATAAAACTTATTAAGACATTATGTAACAGTTGAAACCGAAGAAACCGAAATAGGGAGCAAGAACCACTCCCAAACGAAGCTAGTAGCGGAAACCAACTATATCATCCCTAAGCTAACCAACCTGAAGCTGCTAAGCTAGATCCTCAAGCATATGATGAATGCAATTGGACAATTGACAAATATGCTTACTGCATTCATTCAAAGCCAAAATCAAAACCAAAATCAAAACCAACCCCAGAATCCCGAACCGTATAAGGGATTCAGCACCTCTACCACCACCTCCACCACCCCCACCGTATAGGGGAATGCAGGCAGAGATTCCTTTACCACCTGAGGAGCAATCTTACAATGCTCGCCATCCACCACCTCCACCACAAAGAGGATATCAAAGGAGTTCTCTCCCCGACTTTATAAAGAGCAATCGTTACTTTGAAGGGGCATTTGGAAGGCCCGATGAAGCAGAGGATTGGTTAGCGCAAATTGAGCGCTCCTTTGTAGCTTATGAGACTCCACCATATCTCCGATTGGAGTATGGCACCTACATGTTGAGATATAACGCCCGTGTATGGTGGGAATCGAAACGAAGAAGTTTGGCACCCCCGATTAGTTGGGAGACCTTTCGCAGGGAGTTCCTAGAGAACTATTTTCCTGCCAGCCTTTGAGTGAGATATAGTGCAGATTTCTTGCATGTGAAGCAGAGAGGAGGAACGATTGAGCAGTATGAGATGGAATTCAACCACCTGCAACAGTATGCTCTTGAATCTTACAAAAATAGTGAGGAGCTGCAAAAACAAGTGTTTTTGGAAGGTCTTGATGAAGACCTAAGAGTGAAGATTGAGGAATCAGGTTTGCAAACTTACCTAGAGGTAATTGAGAAAGCCCTGTTGATTGAAGGGGCTAAGAAGAGGAAGCATGTTGAGCCGGACAAGAGAGTGTTCGGAAAGAGGCAATTTGACGCCCCCGGCTCAAGCTATAAAGGGAAAAGATTCAAGCCTTACCATGGGTTTAAGGATAACAATGGTGGAAAGTTCAACCAAACCAAGCCCAATGTTACTTATTAAGTGTAAAGGAAACCACTACCCAAGACAAGGCCCACAGCTGAAGGGCAAGTGCTTCTTCTGTGGCGAGGCAGGCCATCTAGTTTATGCTTGCCCCAAGAAGATGGCGATAACCTGCTTCCTTTGCAAGGAAAAGGGGCACGTAACCTCTGAGTGCCCTTAACGGAAAAGTGTGGCTACCCAGCCTTATGGAAATTTGGGAAATGATAACACCCTACGATCTGGTAGCAAGGGTGGAAGTCGTGCAGCTTCGGCCATGCATGGGATGCGGCTATACAACTTTGAAGGCCAATGGATGATTGAGGAAGATGAGGAGGAAGGCGTGGAGCTGGCCGCACTGGACCAAGGCGATGATGTAGATGGTGGCTTGGTGATAGGTCAGTAACAAGTTCCTTTTAGATAAAAGTTCTTTGTTTCTTAACATGTTTTAAAAAGAATTAAAACTATAATAAAGGAAGAGTTGGAATCTGGAAACCTTGGAATAGATAGCTGTTTAGTGATTAGGACCAAGTAGTGATAAATGCTTATGGTAACAGGACGCATAAGAGTAAATGGGAGTGAAGCTTATGTGTTGTTTGACACGGGAGCAACCCACTCCTTTATCGCTACCAGTTTGGCTAAGCAGCTTGGACTACCCATAGCCATGACAACCAACAGCTTAAGGATTAAGACACCCACAGGTAATGTTGTGTTGACCCGGGAGATAATAAAGTATTGTTTGCTAGAAATCCAAGGACATATCTCAGCAAGCGACTTGATAGTGTTGGAAATGAGTAAGTATGAAGTTATCCTCGGTATGAGTTGGCTAAGTAAGGTTAAAGCCATTGTGGATTGTCAACGAAAGATGATAAGTTTTGACGACCACAGGAAGGAAAGAGTAAACTTCCTTGGGGAAAACATGATACGAAGAGATTCCGAACTAAGCTCGTTTGAACTAATGATGGAAGACGAGGATATTGTGCCAATTAGATGCTTGGGTTAGAGAGGAGAAAGGAGAAAAGAGAGACATACCCGTGAAGAATGAGTTTGAGGATGTATTTCCCAAAGTACTCCCCGTTTACCACCAAAAAGAGAGATAGATTTTGAAATCACTCTAGCCCCGGGTATAGAACCGATATCTAAGGCACCATACCGGATGGCCCCGGTAGAATTAAAGGAATTGAAAACCCAATTGCAAGAGCTTTTGGATCAAGGATTCATAAGACCCAGCGTGTCACCATGGGCCATACCGGTGTTGTTTGTAAAGAAGAAGGACTGGTCTATGAGGTTATGTATCGATTATTAGGAATTGAATAAAGTCACAATCAAGAATCGATACCCCCTTCCAAGGATTGATGACCTCTTTGACCAGCTTCAAGGGGCGAGTGTGTTCTTGCGCACTGATTTGTGCTTGGGTTATCACCAATTGAGAATAAAGCCGGAAGATGTGTCTAAGACAGCCTTTCGTACATGATACGGGCACTATGAGTTTTTGGTGATGCCATTTGGGTTAACCAATGCACTGGCTGCATTTATGGACCTCATGAACCGAGTCTACAAACCACTCTTGGATAAGTGTGTGATTTTGTTCATAGATGATATTCTGATCTATTCCAAAACCAGGGAACAACATGAGGAGCATCTAAGAATGGCGTTGCAAACCTTAAGAGAGAATAAGTTGCACGCCAAGCTATCCAAGTGTGATTTTTGGTTGGATAGGATATCTTTTCTAGGACATGTGGTGACGGGAGAAGGAATATCAATGGACCCTAAAAAGATTAAAGCTGTGGTGGAATCGAAACAACCCGAAATGGTAACTGAGGTGAGAAGCTTCCTAGGTTTGGCTGGTTATTACCGCAAGTTTATGAAGGATTTCTCTAAAATTGCCAAACCTCTGACACAACTGACACAAAAGAATGAGAAGTTCGTGTGGACAAATAAGAAGGAGCAAAGTTTCCAAGAATTGAAACGACGCTTGGTGTCAGCTCCCATTTTGGTATTGCCTGACCCCGAAAAACCTTACATGGTGCATAGTGACGCCTCCAGGAATGGCCTTGGATGTGTGTTGATGCAAGGAGGGAAAGTCATTGCTTACGCGTCTCCAGACAATTAAGGCCTCATGAGCAGAATTATCCTACACACGATTTAAGTTGGCCGCTGTGGTTTTTGCCTTGAAGTTATGGAGACATTATTTGTATGGATAAAGATGTGAAGTGTACACAGATCATAAGAGTCTCAAATATTTGTTCACACAAAAGGAGTTGAACATGAGGCAGAGACGGTGGTTGGAACTCATAAAGGACTATGACTTGGGAATCAATTACTGCCCGGGAAAGGTAAATGCTGTTGCTGATGCCTTGAGCAGAAAGAGTTACGAAGAAGTAGCAGCCCTAATCACAGAGCAAAAAGAGCTGATAAGGGACTTCGAAAGGTTAAGAATTGAGTTTGTAGGGCAAGATGTCGAAATGGAGATCGCAAATTTGGTTATGGAACCCCCCCTTAATCGACAGGATTAAGGAAGCTCAAAGATATGATGAAGTGATAAAGAAGATCAAGGAAGAAGTGCTCAAAGGGAAGTATAGTGACTTTATCCTAGATGATGAAGAGGTGGTTAGGATGAAGGGGAGATTGTGTGTACTGGAGGATGAAGAACTGAGAAAGGAAATCATGAGCGAGCTCACAACTCGGTTACATCGTGCATCCGGGAGGTACAAAAATGTATCAAGACATAAAAAGCCACTATTGGTGGAATGGTTTGAAGAGGGATGTGGCGGATTATGTTATGAAGTGCACCGTGTGTCAGCAAGTTAAAGTAGAACATTAACGGCCAGGAGGATTATTAAAGCCACTACCTATTCCCGAATGGAAATGGGATCAAATCTCAATGGACTTTGTGTATGGATTTCCGAGAACCTCCACGGATGTGATGCAGTCTGGGTAATAGTAGATCGCTTGACAAAGTCAGCACACTTCCTACCAATCAACATGACCTATTCGCTGGATAAGTTAGCTAAGATCTACATTAAAGAGATTGTGCGACTCCATGGTGTTCCAGCGGGAATCATTTCAGATCGGGATCCGAGGTTTGTTTCGAAGTTTTGGATGAACTTAGAAAAGAGCCTAGGCACCAAGTTACATTTCAGTACTGCCTACCATCCTCAGACAGGTGGACAGTCTGAGCGAACCATTCAGACCTTGGAGGATATGTTAAGAGCTTGCATATTGGAATTTAAAGGAAGTTGGGATAATCACATACCTCTAATTGAGTTTTCCTATAACAATAGCTACCACTCAACCATCTAGATGCCACCCTATGAAGCCTTATATAGACGGCGTTGTAGGTCCCCTCTGTTTTGGGATGACGTGGAAAAGCTTGCTATTGGGCCGGAATTGGTTCAGGAGGCAGCTGATAAGGTCCGGGTTATTCAACAGAAGATGAAAGAAGCTCAAGACAAACAAAAGAGTTGGGCTGATATGAAAAGAAGAGAACTTGAATTCCAAGTAGGCGATCATGTCTATCTGAAAATAAACCCGATCAAAAGCATAAAGAGGATGCCGACTCAAGGGAAATTAAGCCCAAGGTATATTGGACCCTTTGAGATTTTGGAAAGAGTGGGAGATTTAGCCTATCGGCTAGCCTTACCGCTAAGCTTGTCTGGGGTTCATAATGTGTTCTACGTGTCAGTGTTAAGGAGGTACGTACTTGACCCTGAGCGAATAGTGGAGTTGGAACCCATTCGGTTAAAAGAGATTCTCACATATGAAGAGCATCTAGTAAAAGTCTCAGATAAGAAAACTCAGAAGCTTCGGAATAAAGAGATCCGATATGTCAAAGTATTGTGGAGAAACCACGCTTTTGAGGAAGCAACTTGGGAAGCTGAGGAGGAGATCCGAAGAAAATACCCCAAGTTATTTGAGGATCAAGGTACGTCAGTGCAGTTTTGAGGACATAACTCTTTTTAAGGTGGGTAGGTTGTAAACCCCAGTTTTTCAAGTAACCAAGATAACTCAAGAATCGGAAACCAAAACCCTAAACCGGAATAGGTTAAGTCTTGAGTGAGAACTAGAGACCCTAAATCCGGCTTTTCCTCGGTTTTCAATTAAGAAACTTTTATAAGGAAATTTAATTTTGAATATAGTTCTTGATTATATTTCAAACCAAGAAAATATCAGTTTTTAAGAAAATTTCAATTCCAGGTCATCCCAAGACCTATTATGGAAAAGCGTGCCTTGGAACTAGAATTTCAAAAATTTACTTGTGAATACTCATTTGAATGGAAATAAAATAAGGATTTCAAAAATATAAATTTCATAATTTTTCGGCTTATGAAAAATATAGTTATAGCTTTCTTATTCGTATTTTTCTTATTACCGGTAATTAAATTGTCTTGACTACTATTCTTTACTATTCACAAGTACAACGTATTGCTACCTATTTGTACACCCTATATTTGCCACACTTACCATCACTCAATCAATCTCTTTTCAAAAACTTTTTGTCTCTTAAATATTATTTCAATTTATGACAAATTGTACTCAATTCCATCAAAACAAGTTAAATCAAAATCAAATCTTCTCCTCCTCCTCATGCATTGGTCGGTGTGAATGGCTCCCCCCACAAGCTCCTCGTGCAATTTTTTTAAACTCCTTTTTGTCACGTTTAACCTAATTCCATTTAATATATAAGCTACACTTTCTTTCTCTCACTTCATTCTTTCATTTTTTCAAACTTTACAAAAGGTAAAGCTCTCAAAATTCTCTCCCTCTCACCCCTCAATGCCGTGAGCTTTGTAAGCCCACACACACACACACACACAACTTTCTTTTTCTTCTATTATCTCCTATTTTACTCTAAGTAAATGAGCTTTTACTCCTTCTACTCATAGATCCTTATAATGGCAAGGATATTCTTGGATATTCCAACTACATGTCCCCATGATCTCTTGTTAGGGACAAGGAAATATCAAAAACAAGAATACCAAACCATCACTAGTAGATCTTATATTTCAAGGAGCTTTCAAGACACAAGCTTTATGATTTTTTCTCAAAAAATGTTTGAACAAAAGATCTTTTATAAAAATGTAGTTTTATGTTTTCAAAACCTATTTAAGCACTTGATATAGTAGATCTATCATTTTACTACTCATATTCATGTAGGCATTTAAGATCTCATCATTATTTTGAGTTTATGTGCATTAATAGTCTTCAATGATTTTTTCCTTAGTTAATAACCTTTCTAGTAGATAGATCTATAGGTAGATGAGTTAATAAAGTCAAAAAGGAAAACACTTTTCAAGAAATGAACTTGTGTAAATTCGGATGACTTGAGAAACCTAGGTTAAAACCCTTTTACTAACTTCTAAACATATATTTTACAAGAAAAATGAAGCCTATATGTGATAGATAATGTTTGGTGATGTTTTTCATGAGATTAAATGAGTTTTACTAAAGGAAATATTTAAAACAAGAGATGAAGTCCAATAGAAGTTTTGAGTTAAAAGTCTTGAAAACCAAATTCGTAATAATGGATAGATGGTTAGAAAACATTATTTTTCCAACTCCAAAAATGGTATTTTCTCAAACAAATGAAGTCCTTAGGGTATAGGTAAAGTAAATACTTAAAGTTCTAAGTATAAAATGCATTTTTCTTAAAAGAATCAACTTGAAAATGAAATTTTCTAAATTCGGATTTTTGGAACTACCCTAGTTAAGACCCACTTAAAAGTATATAAATGAAGATTTTATTAAAGAAATAAAGGCCTTAGGATATAACTAATATAAGGGTCAAAGTTTCTTTAAACAAAGTGGAGTTTTCCTAAAGGAAATCCTTGTAAGAAGTAAGAGTGACCAAGTGTAGTAATCTTACTTGTTAAAGAATAGCATGAAATGGTTTTCTAAGAAAAAGTTTATTTAAATTCTTTAAGTCTAAAAATTTATAAGACCTTAGACTCATTAGAGTTAATATCATGACATTCATGATAGGGAAAAATCATTACCATGGCATTTAGTTCATTTTGTACTTAGGAATCTCAAGTGCATTCATGAAAACCGCATTTTCGGAATCAATATAACCGCTGTACAGATCTGATCCCTCATTTCTGAGGCTTAGATATTTTCAAAACTTGATTTAAACTTCATATTTAGAAAGCTCTTCTGAAGTAGATAGAAATCGATATAAAATTTGCGAAATTCCGACTTAAAATGACCAAGTTATGGCCAATTTAAATCGGGACTTCGAAAATGACGCGAATTACGATTTCACTAAGTTTTCTTAGAGTTTTAGTATCCTACGATGGTAGATACTTATTAGGCTATTTCTTATATGAATAGGTGAACCCGAGGATGTTGACTCTTTGCCTCCAGATTATTATTACTAGAAGAAAGGCGAACCTATGGCGGAGTGAGTTTTTCTTCCCGATTCATTTATTGTTTGTGCTTGTTAATTAGTGCACTAGAATGTAGGCCAAAAGAATGGAATATGAATGATGGGGAATAATGGGAAATTGTATGTTGATGATTATGTGAGAACTAAAAATAAGAATATCGAAACCGGTGATAAATTTTGGTTGAGTAGTTAGTTATGATGGAATGTTTAAGAAATTGTTTGATCACCTAATTAAAGTGACTTAATCAACTACTTGGACTAACACCAAATTTGATATATGCATATCACAAGGGAAAGGAGCATTAGCTGTAAGTCCCCGAATTTTCGAATCCAAATTAAAGACCTAAACCCTAATCAGAAGTCAAACGAATTCTTAAGTTAACTAAAACCCTAGTTTACCATAACTGCTTAACTCCGGCATTGCCATTTTCTCAAGTCTTGGAAAACGAAGTTGGAAAAGTTAGCTATTATAGTTCGTAATAGCTATAAGTTGTATAAAAATATTAGATTGAAGGAATTCGAGTGTCCTTCGAACCCAATCGGACATAGTTCTTGAAAAACGTGTCCAGAAGCCCAGAATACGAAAAATATTCCGAATATACCATTAGACTCGTAAAAATATGAGATTTCCAAAAATATCAATTTCGTAATTTTTTGATAGCTAAAAATATCAAATATCGCTTTTATACGCGTATTTTTTACTACCGCATTAAATTGCATGTCTACTTTTACATTACACTATTTTCTACTATTCTACACTATTCATCTATCTCTACCTTTTCTTACAACCTACTCTTACAAACCATACACCTGTTTCTTACACATTTTCATTTCCAATACAACTTCACATCTTTCATTTCTTACTTTTAATTAACAAAATAACAAAAAAGTAATTTTTTCTCCCTCCCCCATGCATGAATGGCGCCGGCCCCCTCTCACTCTCCCTCTATTTGTTTTATTTTTCAATTATTTAATTAACACAAATTATCTCCCACATTTTCCTATAAATACCCCCTTATACCTTCACTTCTTTCACACCACTTCTTCACTAAAGTTACTCTCTCAAAATTTCTCTCCAATTCTCTCCAAGAAAGTTCTTTCAAGAAGTTCTCTTTAGTTCATCTTCTTTAGGTAAAAATTCTTCAAGAAATTCCTATGTTCATCTACTTAGTATAAACTTAATGTGTGTTTTCTAAAACCATGAAGGTTAAGAAAGCAACAATAGATTCATACTTTGTTTTTGTTCATAATCATAACTCCTTTATGTTCATTTATGTTTCTTTTATATTCATAACTATCTAATGTATTTATATAGCTATATATACTATTTAGAGTATATAAGCTCATTGTCTTGCATTTTTTTTATCTTTCATGCACTTTATTTACCTTATTGCAGTTTATTTATTTCAAGTTGATTTTAAGACTAGTCATTCTAGTCTTAGACTTGTCTTCATCAAGTCAAAACAATTCTTTCTCTTTTTCTTTTTCGGGACTAGTCTTTTCTTAGTCCCGGGGTACCTTGATGAAGCTAAGGTCCCAATACTTGATTTATTTCTTTATATGCCTATTCTTTTAAAGGTATTATGTTCTTTACATATTTTCATAGCTTATGATTCATATTCATGCATGAACATAATGGATTTGTCTCAACAAAATAAATGAAGGAAATGTTTTCTTAAGATAAAATGTTTTTCTCTAGAAATTAAAATATGGAGTTTATGGAACTTATGAGAGATTTTACAAACATACAAAAGAATTATGAAGTAAATAAGAGTTTTACAATAACTTCATCTTTTTCTAAGGTAGAACCCCTTTTCATTAAAATAAAATAATCCCAAGAAACTAAGGAACTAAAATATTCTTGTGAGAAAATTGTTATAACTTTTACAAAATTGTTGAAATCTAAGTTTAGAAAACAAAACCACTCCTTAGGAATTAAAAAAAAAACTAAATTTAGAAAAAGAATATTTATCACAAATAACCTAAGGTCTTTCAAAAGTAAAATAAATATTCCAACAAGATCTCAAGTTCAAAGTCTTTTGAAACCTTACTTTCCATAAGTTAAGACAACTTCATTTACTTCATACATTGGTTATGAGTCATTACATATATGTATATACCTTTCAAAAAGTTTACAAAATACTCGAAATAATTATCTTTTCAAATGAGCTTTGTTTACAAGAAGGAAAATAAGTTTTTGTGAATTCGTGGCAAATATGGTCGCTATCTTTTTGGAACCCAAACGACCTAGTTTTATGAAAATAAGCTTGGAAATGCGTAGATCCTTTTGAGTAGGTAGGAAACGGTATATTATACGCGAAATTCCGAGTTAAAATGAGCAAGTTATGGCCATTTTAAGTTGGAATTTCCTTCTATACGATTTTTACCGCGATTTTAAGAGAAATTTAGAATCTTCAAGAATAGAAGTTTTATGAAAGACTCATTTTGGGTATTTCATTTTGTTTAGGTGACGAGGGACTAGACATTGTCTACCCAGAGGACTATTTCGATTAGACCTACCGATTATGGAGTGAGTTAATTCTTTTCCTAAGTTACATTCCTTGTTTGTGTTTGTAATTAGTGGAACTAGAAATTAGGAAAAGATAAATGAACAAATGTTATGAAGTAATTGTTGAATGAAAACTAACTATATCGAAAGACGATATGTTAAAGTGTGACTTTTGTATTGATTTGGTGAAATTATGGTTGATCACTTTTAACATGACTCCAACTTATATGGTTAAATGTTAAATTGAAAAATTCATTCATGCATATCATGCTTGTGAGTCGCATTTATTTCACTACTATTCTTCGTGTGGGGAAACGAGGAAGTGGTAGTGGTGGCTAGTAGGAGCCGGTAAGTCTACAAGGGCCAGTAGGAGCTGGGAAGTCTGCAGGGCGAGCAGGAGCTGATAAATCTGCAAATATTGATGGTCGTATGGGCCTGTAACCACCCAACCCTTATCATGGAGGGCGTTAAATCCATGCTACACTCGATTTCCGATTAATCTTGTGTATTTGGTTGATCATGTGATTGTTGCATTACATATGCTTGAATTAAATAAACTTGGTTGTCATATGGAAATGTTATATAGTTAGGAATTATCTCACTAAGCTAGATTTGCTTATATCCTTATAATTTTCTATTACAGTATGACTATCTATGGTTGGCCCCGAGGAGCCTAATGTGCCAGGTATGATCTTATGCTACTAGGAGTTTTTGGAGGAAGTTTATGTATTTTTAGCTTGAACATAGACTTCTAAGAAAAATCTCTATAGTAGACTTATGTGATAGTTATGTGTATTTTGTTATAGTTGATTAAAGACTTTAAGGCGGGGGAATGCCCCTAAAATGATGTACGAACTTATTATGGAATGAAGAACTTATGTTTATATATTTAAGTTTATGCTTGCTTTTGCCATCTATTTAAACGTAATACCCCTGTGAGTCTCCTACTATCTTGAAGCACGCCTTGCATATGATATCAAAGCTCCTGCATGACTACGGTTTGTCATTCATTAGCTTTAATGTTATATGCGGCGGACTGCCACGTTTAGGGTACCCTCTGGGGCGTGACATTAGCATTTGTAGGTAAATCGTGATCCATAATGATATCAAATCTGTAGGTTAATCGTGATCCACAAACGATATCAAACTATAGGTTAATCGTGATCCATAAACGATATCGAATAATCGTAGGTTAACCGTGAACCATAAATGGCATAAAGATAGTACCGCAGTATTCGTTAATCTACTAACCCAGGATGGAGGGCGCAAGTCCATCCACATATGATTTCCGGCTGGTCATATGTTTGTTGAACTCATGTGTTTGGTGCATTCACTTGCTTACTTAATCACTTGGTTGAATTGTTGTGACATGAATGTTATTGTGGAAGATTGCACTCACTGAGCTAGTTAGCTTATGTCCCTACAGTCCCTTCCTTTTGCAGTTATCCCATTTGTGGCTTAGGCGGCATGACCCGGCTGTACTAGTACAGAAGCTAGGAGTTTCCCCTGGAAGTTGGAATTGTTTGTTTAGATTTCCATAGGAAACTTTTAAACTTTGGATGACTGTATAAGGCCATTGAATATTCTTTTGCGGGGGAATGCCCCTTAGTAAATGTAATATTTATTTATGTCTCATGAGTTATATCCTACTGCTAATGTATGCCAAGTTAAGCTTTTATCTCCATTTGGACTTGTACTCTACTGTTGTAAAGGTACGCCTTATATCTATATGAGGCTCTCGAAGTACTAAGATGGTAATTCGGGAATCTCATATGGTATGTGGCGGATTGTTACGTTTAGAGTACCCTATGGGCGTGATAAGTATTAACCATAATGTGTATGATTTTTGAATTACTATTAATATTATTTATATTATGAGTATTACCATAATAATAATAATAATAATAATAATGATAATAATAATAATAATAAATTGTTGTATATTATTACTATTTCAAAAAGAATAAGTCTCACATTCCTTAGACCTTGTTGTTTGTCCTTGTTTATTAACTTCCTTGTATATGTGAGCTTGTAAACAAATAGTGAAAAGGCATGGGCTCACGCGCACAAAGCATGGATCGGGCTAGTGTAAATTCGTGGATTTACGCCCCCCTCCCTCCCCTGTGCGTGTAGATATGAGTCTCGGCCCGGTTCATATGAATATTTTTATTTCTATATATTTATTATTTTAATAAATTTCAGATAATATTTGTTAGATAATATTAATCTTATCCGAAAACAAGCATTTTGACCACTTCAAATTTTAGTTACCATGATATCCGGATTATAAATCCACTACACCAATATCTCGCCATTTTCAAAATAATCTTATCTATCCATTATTAAAAATATCTTCCCAGATATTATTAAAAAAAATAGAGTTGTTTTCTTTTATTTTTAAATAGCTTATCTATCTCTCTCGAGAGATATAATTATTTTTTCCTCGCTGGGTTTTCTCCTTTTCTGTTGTTCCTACTGCCTAGTTTTGCTAGAAGGCTTTTTGAATCTTGGGGGATACGTCTATATTTGGCACATTATTTTTAAGGATAGTACTTTGCATGCCTCAAGTATTTTACAAACCCAAACTTTTCCACTCCATTTTAACTATAATCTTAAGGATAATTCTCGTATGGCATCTGAACCTGTACCTTCGGTTACCACTGTTGCCACTGTTGTTTATGAAACTCCAAATGGACTTGTTCCCATGTTGCCACCCGTTCCGTTTGCAAAGTCATTTCCGGATATATCAAAGATAGAAATCTTTGATGGAGACAACTTCAGGAGATGGCAGGAACGCATTTTCTCGGTCTTGGACATGCACGGTGTTGCATATGCTCTTACGGATGCTAAACCAACAGATTCGGCATCCAAACAAATGAACCTCTGGGTTCATGCGAATAAGGTATGTCACCATACTATCATAAGCACATTATCTAATGAGTTGTTCGATGTGTACTATTCTTACAAGGAAGCAAAGGAGATTGCAAGTAAGGCAAATCTAGTGGATCACAAGTCGCACAAGTCATACAAGAGGTACGAAAACAAACCCGATTACAAGCCCAAATTAAATAATCCCATTTTTAAGAAGAGAGGCAATTGCTTTGTGTGTGGCAAACCTGGCCATCATGTACCTCAGTGTAAGAAAGGATAAGAAGAAATGACAATCCTGCTAAACCAAAAGCAAATCTAGTTCAAGCAGATGATATTATTGCTGTGGTCATTTCTGTGAACATAGTAGCTAGTGTGAAAGAATGGGTCATAGATTCTGGTGCTACTAGGCACATTTGTGCAATAAAGTTGCATTCGTGACCTACACAAAAGTCAAGGAAGGAGAAGAATCTGTGCATCTTGGTGATTCTAGAACTACTCAAGTTCTTGGAAAAGGAAAGGTTCTTCTCAAGCTCATATCTAGCAAGACTTTAGCTCTGAATGAAGTGCTACATATTCCCAACATTCGAACCAATTTAATTTCTATGGCATTATTGGGAAAAGTGGGAGTGAAAGTGTCATTTGAGTCTGATAAAGTTGTAATGACAAAAAATAATGTTTTTATTGGCAAGGGTTATTGTAATCATGGTTTATTTGTACTTAATGTTTCTGAAGCTATGAATGAAAATGCTACTTCTTCTGCTTACTTAATTGATTCTTGTGATTTATGGCATGGTAGATTAGGACATGTTAGTTTACCTTATATTAAGAAAATGCAATCTATTGGATTAATCTCTAATATTAATTATTCGAGTATGAGTAAATATGAAATTTGTGCTGAATCTAAACAAACTAAGAAGACATGTGCTTCTATCTTTAGAGAATCTGAACTATTAAGTTTAATTCATACTGATCTAGGTGATTTGAAGCAAACTATGACTAGAGGAGGTAAAAGATACTATGTAACCTTTATAGATGATTTTTTTAGATATACTAAAATTTATTTGCTTAGAAATAAAGATGAAGCCTTTGACATGTTTCTAATATACAAAGCTGAGGTAGAGAATTAATTAAATAAGAAAATTAAACGAATTAGATCCGATAGAGGTGGTGAATATGTCTTACTTAATGAATATTGTGAAAAAGAAGGAATAATTCATGAAATAACTCCACCTTATCCCCATAATCTAATGGAGTAGCTGAAAGGAAAAATAGAACATTAAAAGAAATGATGAATTGTATGCTTGTAAGTTCTAATGCACCTGATAATCTTTGGGGTGAAGCCATATTAACAGCATGTCACTTACAAAATAGGATACTTATAAGAAAACAGGAAAAACACCTTATGAGCTTTGGAAAAGGTTATTCCCCTAATTTGAAATATTTGAAAGTATGGGGGTGTCTTGCTAAAGTTATGCATCCTGATCCTAAAAAAAGAAAATTAGGTTCTAAAACTTCATACTGCATGTTTATTGGTTATGCTGAACATAGTGCTGCATATAGATTCCTTGTATTAAAGAGCGATGTGTTAGATTGCAATACAATTATTGAGAAAAAAAATGCAGAGTTTTTTGAACATGTTTTTCCTTTAAAATCTAAAATTATTCCAAATACACAATCTTCTGAAAATGGTTTTGAAAATACTTCTGAAAATGCTTCTGGAAATGTTTCTGGAAATGTTTCTGGAAATGAATATTTAAGAAGAAGTAAAAGACAAAGAAAAGAATATTCTTTTGGAAATGATTTTTACACTTATCTTGTTGAAAATGATCCATTAACCTTCTCAGATGCAATTTCCTCATATGATTCACCTTTTTGGAAAGAAGCTATTAAAGTTGAAATTGATTCTATTTTACAAAACAAAACAGGGGAATTGGTAGATTTACCTCCTGGAGCTAAACCTATTGGTTGTAAATGGATTTTCAAAAAGAAATTAAATCCTGATGGTTTAGTTGATAAGTTCAAAGCTAGATTAGTTGCAAAAGGTTTTTCTCAAAAGCAAAATGTCGACTATTTTGATACTTTTGCACCTGTAGCTAGAATCTCTTCTATTCGAGTTTTAATTGCCTTAGCTTCTATTTATAAACTTGTTATTCACCAGATGGATGTAAAAACAGCTTTTCTAAATGGGATTTAGAAGAAGAAATTTATATGGTGCAACCTGAAGGTTGTGTTGCTCCTGGACAAGAAAAGAAAGTTTATGAACTTCTTAAATCATTATGGTTTGAAACAAGCTCCTAAACAATGGCATGAAAAATTTGATCAAGTTTTATTAAATGATGGTTTCTCTACTGTTGAAGTTGACAAATGTGTTTATACAAAACTTGTTGATAGTGATTGTGTTCTCATATGCCTATATGCAGACGATATGCTTATTTTTGGTACTAGTCTTGATGTAGTGCATAAAACAAAGTCTTTTCTTGCTTCTAAATTTGATATGAAAGACATGGGTGAAGCCAATGTTATTTTGGGTGTTAAAATCATAAGGAAGAACGATAGTATCATGCTATCGCAACAACATTATGTTGAGAAACTTCTTAAGAAGTTTGGACACTTTGATGTCAATCCTGTGAATACCCCTTATGATGCTAATACTCAATTAAAGAAAAATAGAGGTGATACTATTGCTCAATTTGAGTATGCACAAATAATTGGAAGTCTGGTGCATTTAATGAATTTTTCAAGACCTGACATAGCATATGCTGTATGTAGGTTGAGCATGTATACACACATCCCAGTTATGATTATTGGACTACATTGATCAGACTGATGAAATATCTTAGAGGTACCATGAACTATGTTATTCTATATAGTGGATTTCTCGCTGTATTAGAAGGATACAATGATGCCAATTGGATCTTTGATTCAGATGAGACAAAATCCACTAGTGGTTATATATTCAACCTTGGAGGTGGTGCAATTTCATGGAAGTCAGCTAAACAGAATATCATAGCTAAATCTACTATTGAGTCAGAGTTTATTGCTCTAGAACTGGCTGGGAATGAGGCTGAGTGGTTGAGAAACTTCTTGGCAAATATTCCGTTAGGTTTAAAACCTACACCATCTGTGTCTATGCATTGTGATTGTCAAGCAACAATATCTATTGCCAAGAATAAGACCTTCAATGGAAAAAATAGACACATTCGATTGAGACATGATGTTGTGAAGCAGCTGCTGAAAGATGGAATTATCTCAATAGATTATGTGAAGTTAGAAGTGAATTTGGCCGATCCTCTGACTAAACCTTTGGGGAGAAAACTAATAAGTGAATCATCGAAGAGTTTGGACTAAAGCCATGTTGAAATATCAACAATGATGGTAACCCAACCTATGTGATTGGAGATCCTATGAAATAGGTTCATATGGGTAATAACAAGTCATTGCTTGATTTGTATAGCACTATTAAATATTGTCCCACTTATGGTATGTGTAGTGCTAAACTGCAAAGTAAGAGAGGTTGAGCAAAGCTCTTAATCAAATCCCATATCCTTTAAAGGTGGTGTATTATGCAATATGCACTTGATGGAATGACCTATATGAGTGTGAAGTGAGGCCGCTTCTATGAGATTTGTGGCAAAATCTCTAGAGCACTCATGAATAACCAGGCACGCGCATGGCCTATTAGCGCAAAACCGCAATGAATAACAGAAAATTTTTGAGTATAATGTGATTAATGAGTATTTTAGCTTACAAGAAAAATTCTTGGTTCATAGAAGCATTAAGCTTCACCATTTATTTTGTAAGTTATATCTCATTTTTTCTAGGTCCTTTTCATAGTCTTAAAGACGCCAGATTCGAAGCATAATACTCATTTGAGAAAACCCAGCATTTATTTTATTTCTGTATTTTATCCTTTTTGACATATGTGGGGATTGTTGTATATTATTAGTATTTCAAAAAAGAATAAGTCCCACATTCCTTAGACCTTATTGTTTGTCCTTGTTTATTAACTTCCTTGTATATGTGGGCTTGTAAGCAAATAGTGAAAAGGCATGGGCTCGTGCGCACAAAGCATGGATCGGGCTAGTATAAATTCGTGGATTTGCTCCCTTCCCCTGCGTGTAGATATGAGTCTCGGCCCGGTTCATATGAATATATTTATTTCTATATTTTTATTATTTTAATAAATTTTGGATAATATTTGTTGGATAATATTAATCTTATCCGAAAATAAGTATTTTGACCACTTCAAATTTTAGTTACCATGATATCCGGATTACAACATCCACTACATCAATATCTCGGCCATTTTCAAAATAATCTTAAGGATAATTCTCGTATGGCATCTGAATCTGTACCTTCGGCTACCAGTGTTGCTGCTATTGTTTCTGAAACGGCTTCAAATGGTGTTGTTCCCATGTTGCCACCCATTCCGTTTGCAAAGCCATTTCCGGATATATCAAAGATAGAAATCTTCGATGGAGACAACTTCAAGAGAAGGCAGGAACACATCTTCTCGGTCTTGGACATGCATGGTGTTGCATATGAGAATCTATTTATGTTTATGCTATTATTTTGTTCATATTATTGTTATTATATCTAAGTATTATTATCTACATATATATATACATATTCTTTAGAGCATATAAGCTCACTTGCAATTTATTTATTTTATGCATTGCAATTTATTTATTTATTCCTTGTTATTTTAAACTAGTCTCTAATCTTAGACTTGTCCTCATCAAGTCAAAACAAATTTTTCTTTCTTTCATTTTATTTTTATTTTGGGATAGTCTACTTCTTAGTCCCGGGAGCCTTGAAAAAGCTAAGACTCCCAATACTTGACTTTATTATTTATGTTATTTTTCTTTGCTATTATTTCTCATAAATTATGTTCATTTAGATTGTTGTCCAAAATTTCAAGTTCTAAAAATAATTAACAAAAAGAGATTTTACCACTTAGAGATAAGTTTATGTGAAGTATAAAATCTATGATTTAATAAAAAAATAAAGTCACTCTTTTCAAGTTACAAAAGAACCCACTATAATTTTAGAAACTACTTTATGAAAAGCTTTTTAAATCAATTATTATCTCGCTATGTTTTTCAAAGGAAAATGATTTTTGACACAAAATGATTTCTATGAAAACATAACATAGCAAAAACCTTAGGAAGCAAGAAGTGGGGATTTTCAAGTCTAGATCTTTTCGCATAAATAGTCAGAGAAGGATTTGTAGAACAAACATAAGACCAACACAAGAATTTAGAAAAGAAGAAAAATTGTTTTTCAAAAGTCATCTAGAAAAATAATAAGTAAAAAATAAAGTAATTATTTGAAAACAAAAAGAATCAAAGTATTCCTTACAAAACCAATCACAAAATAAATTTCTTGTAGTTTTCTAAACTCTTAATTTATATTGTTTTATTCAAAGAAACATGAATGGACAACAAACACTTGAGCATAATAAAATATGAGCTAAGTAACTATAAAAAGAGAATTTTTTCAACTATATAGATAACTAAGTATTTATCAAACAAATTTAGATTTATTGAACCAAAGTTGATTTTGAGTTAAAATATTCGTGGTGAATTTTATCGCCACTTTTTCAACGCCTAAATGGTTTAGTTTGATAAAAATAGTTTTAGAAATGAATAGATCTTTTCGAGTAGGTAGAAATCAGTATATTATATGCGCGATTCCGAGTTAAAATGACCAAGTTATGCCATTTTAAATTGGAACTTTCCTTTATATGAACTTTAACGTTTTTTTGACATTGTATCGTCAAAATTCAAGAAAATCATCAAGAAATACTCATTTTAGGCATTTTCTTTGGCTAGGTGACTCCGAATAAGGATACCTATATCCAGAAGATTATTTCGATTGAGTGGAGTGTGTGAATGACTCATCCGTATAGAAGAATAGTCGACATGGCATCGTGAGTTTATTTCCTTTAAATGCTACACTTGTTGTACTTGTAATTTAGTTGCACTAGAGCTAGGAAAAGACAAATGGATATGTATGTAAAATAATTCTTTGAAAGAATCCTAAGAAGATCGAGGTCAGAATTGATTTAAATGTTTGTTTTAGTATAACACTTGCTTTGTATGAAATTCTTTGATCGCCTTAAATTTGATAATAACAATATTATGATATCATAAATAAATGGATTCATGCATACCACGAAGTGAGTCACATTGCATTTGGGTTATTATCCTTGGGTGAGAAGGATAGCAAGCTCATGTCGAAAGCAACACTTGGCAGAGTGTCCGAAAGTGATTGCTTGGCGGAAGATCTAAAAGCAAGGCTTGATTCAAGTAGACTTCACATGCTTGGCAACATTGGTCGAAAGCATAACTCTTTTTAACTAAAACTACTTGTTTTGAGGTTATGTATCACCAAACCCCTAAAGGAGGGTGCAAATCCATTCAACATATAGTTCCCGAAAAATTATATGCCTTGTTTGCCCACGTGTAAGTTGCATTCCATTTATTTGATTAAACAACTTGTTTGAAATTTTGTTACAAGAAGTTATTTATGGAAATATTTCTCACTAAGCCTGCTAGCTTATACCCCCATAGATATCTTTTGCAATTCCCTTACCTGTGGTTGAGGCCACAGGACCTTGTAGTCAGGTAATTTCTTTTTGGACAAGGAAATTTTAAGAAGTTTAGTATTAGAAATGATGTACCAATATTCTTGTAATAGATTAGTGAATTAGGGAAATGTCCCTAAGTTTGTAAAGATCATTGTTATAAGTAAATTGAATATTATGAATCATCTTTTCTTAATATGTTATTATATCTTCTTAAGCTTCATAATTCCATGTATGGTCTCTAAATTTGTGAAAGCACACCTTACACTTAATATAAAAGCTTTTGGGAATGGCTAAGGTTGTCATACTTAAGCTTTAATATTGAGTGTGGCGGACTGTTACATTTAGGGTACCCCTTGGGGCGTGACAGTTTAACTTGGTATCAAAGCATGGTTAAGAACCTAAGAATCATAAGTATAGAATTGGACTTAAGAAGAATTGAATTAAGAATAGAAATAAGAAGGCTTAGATGTGATAGAATGTGCAGAATAAGCTTTCTAATCTCTCTCTCTTTTACATAGATCACCATAGATGGAGCCCGGTTGCAGGCTAAGAATTTCTGAAAAGGACCATTTGAGAACCTAGAAAATTTCCGACTAAGACTTAGAGTGTTATGCAAAGAATTCGCCATAGCAGGACAACCTAAGATCGTCCGGGAAATGTTCCTAATCTGGAAGAAGGAATGATGCAAACTGAATGGAAGGGAGTAGTACAGACTATCCGCAACTACCCTATAGGAAAGAAAATGACTGAGTTAGGAATGATGTATGCTGTGGAACGAATCGTTGCCATCGCGGAAGATCGACCAATGCTGAGGGAAGCAACTTTCATCCTTAGAGAAGATGGAGGTCGAACTTCACCAGATTTTCGAACATGGACCCGAATTGGACCAATGTTTGTTTACGCCCATGATAACTTGATGACCATCTTGAATGGATGAAAGCTTACCTCAACGATGTTTTCCACTAGCATGGAGTGTACCAAGAAGTTCTGTGGCCACCAACTCAAGTGTCCACTGAGCCACCCGCCTTTGCCAGAATCCAGCCGAGAAGTAATGAGGCCCTACGTTTATGTAGGGATGGGACAGTGATAAGAGAAGAGCCAATGAAGAAGAAAGTGAAGATTCTGAGGAAGACCCGGAAGAAGACAATGAAGAAGGATCGGAACAAGAAGAAGAAGACTAGACCGTTGTTGGAGTGAACGTACCTTGGAATAGTGAAGAGGCAAGAATCATCCGCTATTTGGAAGAACAACAAGCTCGAAGGAGATAAGGAGCGGACTCGACTATGAACAAAGACAATGCTCCATCCAATGAGAATGATAACATGGAAACAGAAGGGGCTGTTATTTGGAGAACCATTCATGACATTGTGCTAGAGCTGACTGGTGAAGAGCTGACCAATATACATGAAAGGTCAAGGGAGGCGGCTAGAAAAAGGAAGAAATACTTTGAGCAGTTTATGAGAAAGAGAAACCCTGGGTCATCCAGCAGTAATCTTGGAGATGCGCCCGAAGAATAAAGAAAGGAAGGAAGAAGATTGAGTTATCCCTAGAAGTCCAGCTTAAATTTTGTAACTAAAGACTAGATCCGCGATCTCAGTCTATCTTTAAGTTTATTCGGAACAATGTTGCTTTCTATGTAATTTCCCTTATGTGATTTCCTTTGATCGAATATTTCTATTTCCATGTATGAATTTTATTTCAATATTAACGATGTTATGCTTTAAGAAATTGTCTTGATTTAAATTTTATTATCTTTTATGTATGTTAAAGTTTCCGTTACATCCACCAGTTTTCGAAAAAAATTTAATTAAGTTATCAAAAATCACTAAAACCTAAGTTAGGAAAATTTAAAATAGCCAAAATAGAGGAAGACGAAGAGAGGAGCAAAGTGCCTTTAACCAACCAGATGTGGAAGCAGAGCAACCTACTGCTCAGGAACCACTGCACCTCAAATGGACTTGCATGCCACGCTAGGACATCTGATCCACGTGTTAGAAGCAATTAGGCAAAACATGCTGGCACAAGCACCTACCTGAAACTGCATCAGTGACAACACCTGTACCAACAACGTCGCAACAACAACTATCAACTAAGGCATCTGTGCAAAGGAACATGCACTCCCAAAATACACCTTTACCGCCACCCTCACCGCTAAGGCCATATAAGAGTATGTTGCCCGATTTCATCAAAAGCAACTGCTACTTTGAAGGAGCTTATGATACGCCGGAAGAGGCCGAAGATTGGCTGGCCTAAATTGAGATGTCTTTTAATGCATATGAGGTTCCGCATCACCTACGAATCGACTATGGGACATTCATGCTTCGTCTAAACGCCAGAATATGGAGGGAATCAAAGAAAAGGGAGCTGATAACTCTAATCACTTGGGAAACGTTCAAACATGAGTTCTTGGAGAATTACTTCCCAGAAAGCCTACGAGTAAGATATAGTGCAGACTTCTTGCAAATTGCTCAGAAAGGAAGAACTATTGAGCAATACGAGACCGAGTTCAGTAGATTGTTGCAGTATGCCCCTGACTCCTACAAGTACAGCGAGGAATTGAGAAGACAAGTCTTTATAGAAGGATTGGATGAAGACCTGAGAATGAGGTTGGAAGAATTCGATATAAGGAGTTACCGAGAATTGGTGAAGAGAGCTCGGATTGTAGAAGGAGCAAGGAAAAGGAGAGAAAGGAAAGAAGAAGAGGAAACCCTGATTGTTGAGAAGAAGTTTTATGTTGAATCCAGTTTCATACCCCCACAAAAGAAATTCAAGATCTCTAATAACTATAAGAACAATGATGATGGTGGGAGGATCGCACCAAAAGACGTCCAGTACTGGAAGTGCAATGGAGTACACTACCCTAAAAAGTGCCCTCAGTTATTTGGAAAGTGTTTCTTCTGTGGAAATGCAGGCCATAAGATATCAAAATGTCCAAACAAAGGAATTAATACTTGCCATGTCTGCAAACATAAAGGGCATTTCGCCAACAGCTGTCCACAAGGGAGGAATATATTGACAAGATCTACAGGAGAAGTTGTTCCTATAAGAATCAAGAAAGGAAATGAAAGTAGAAGTGAAGGAAGATTAGGAACCACTACTTTAGGAATTCGAATCTACAACCGGAAGGGACAATGGATAAGTGAAGAAATCAATGAAGAAGATGGAAACTTGGCTGCCTTGGAATACAAGAGAAGCTATAGCTGCGACTTAGGAACCAGTAAGTCTTAAACCCCCTTTGTTGTTATTCCTTTGTTTCAAGCATTAGTTTAAAGTTTTTATAGATAAGTGGAGATGAGAATGGAAGTAATAATCCCTCTATCAGCTACGCAAAAAGAGTACGGTTAGAAGACTAGAATGTTTTTGCTCTTTTGGATTTTAGAGCAATACATTCTTTTACACCTAGTCTAGATGAGAAGTTGGGATTGCCAATAACAAACGTCAACCCCTAGTTTTAAGATTTAAAAATCCCCATAAGAAAGGACAATGAAATCAAAAAAGTGTTGAAGGATCATTGTCGAGCCTGGATTTTTTCCACTATCTAATCTGGTTCATTTCTCCTAACCCGATTCACATTAAACCCGAACCCATTTAACATGAATCCTCGACTAGGGGTTAAAAGAAATTTTAATTTTTGAAAACCTTTTAGAGTCGCCACCCGATATAAATCGGGAAAAAATAAAAAGCTAGGATCAATGGTCGGTTGATCCTAACTTAGCTACTAGTCTGCGAAAATTTGATTTGAAAAATTAACTTTTAAAACCAGATATCATGGATTCGGGGGCTAACCTATTAAAACCAAATTTGGTTACCACTTTTGGAATTTCAAATTTATAATTTATCCTTTTTATGCTCAAAAATTCAAATAATACATTATAAAACAATATTCACAAATCACATTATTCATTTTTTTATTTTTATGTGTATTTTTCTTCATTTTTATTTTTTATTATTTTTTTAGAACATGAATATCAACAAAATATCTTATATTTACAAAAATATTTATTAAAAAAAAACAAAAACATTTTTTTCATTTTTTATGTCGCCCCGCAGGTGCCTACGTACTCGCTAATCGAGATAAGACAAAACGTAGTTCTTTTAAAAAGAACTTTAATTTGTTGATCGATTTTAATTTTTGAACTTTTATCACTTTAAGTTTATTAAATTTTGAATTTTTATGAAAATCATTTTTGATGGTCCTATGATCTAATCAATTGATTTTCATTTTATGAAAAATAATTTTTCTAAGTCCAAAAATCATTTTTTTTTTGGAAAATTTTGGTTTTGGAAAATCTAATTTTTCATTTTTATCTATTTTTATCATTATTATTATTTTTATTATTTTTTTATTTTTTTATTTTTTTATAAAAATCATCACATAAACTCACAACATATTCAGAATATTTTATAATATATTAAAATCAATTTTCATGCATTAAATATGCATTTCCAAAAGCAATTTATGTATAAATAATTAAAAATTCAAAAATATCAAAAAAAATAAATTTATATAAAAAATAATTATTTTGCTTTTTCTGGATTTTTCTGTATTTTTCTGAATTTTTCTGAATTTTTATGAATTTTTTACTATTTTTTATTATTTTCTGAAATTAATTATATAATAAACTAATAATATAATAATGCGAATTGACCTGGACCGTTGGATGAAGTGGACGAGATCTGGAACGTCGATCGTGCTGACCGATCTGGATCGTTGATCTTGTTGACTCGATCTGAGCCGTCTGATCGCTTAATTGAATCTAAGCCGTCTGATCGCTTGATGAAATCTGGGCCGTCTGATCGCTTGATGAAATTTGGGCCGTCTGATCGCTTGATGAAGTCTGGGCCGTCTGATCGCTTGATTGAATCTGGGCCGTCTGATCGCTTGATGAAATCTGGGCCGTCTGATCGCATGATGAAATATGGGCCGTCTGATCGCTTGATTGAATCTGGACCGTCTGATTTGCTTGATTGAATCTGGACGTCTGATAAGATCTGACCGTTGACCGTTGACCGTTGACGGCGGGCGGGTTGGACTTCGGATATTCGGGTCGGATCCGACGAAGTCGTGACTTTTCGGGGTGGATTCCGGCGGCTGTGGTGGTTGACGGCGGCTGGAAGCTTGTCGGCCTGACTCCTGGTACGACGGCGCGTCCTCTGAAGGTGGTGGTTAGTGCCTAGAACGGTGGCAAGGGGCGGTTCCGGCGGTGGTTGTACGGCGGCTCAAATCCAAAAATTAAAAAAAAATTTGCAGAGGTTAATTTGATCAAATCCAAGCACATTAAAACATCAAAATCAAGTTTCTAACATTCCTAAAACACTCAATTTTGATCAAATCCGATCCAATCACTTCGAATTTGAAAAATTCGAATTCTATACCCTAAATTCGAGAATTTCGAATTGGCTTTGTTATGTATGTGTTTTCTTGAAATTGACTTGTGCCTTTTGCTTCTAGGACCCCCTATTTATAGGTTGCAAGCTCAATTTTACGTTTCGAACAGTTTCAAAAATGAATCGATTTTTGCCTCTTTGTTTGTCACGAATTTAATTCGAAAATTCATGATTGATTTGCTTGTAACTGAGGAATTGATGATTGCTTTTTCATATCCTCCATTAGATCATCCATTATGGGTAGATTAATTGCCCAATTTTTCCAATTCTTGTAACTCCCCATTTATGTACAATTGAATGCCCACAAATTGAATTTTTTCCCATTTTTTTAGCACGAATTTTGTGACTTTTGGGTTGTTTTTGTTCATGAATTATGCACTAATCTTTCATATTCTATAACCACTTTGCAATTGCTTCATCAATTTCAATAATCAATGAAGTTTTGTCAGTTAAAAACCGATGCAAAGTAAGGTAAAAAGTCACTTTGAGAAAGATGAAAAGGCAACAAAAATGATAAAAAGGCAAAAAATTTGCCTTTGCTAGGGTTTGAACCTGTGTCCTTGAGCTTGGGTATGTGTGTGGGTCAATGTGTTTAACCAACAGGCCATTCGGCCTGTGCCTTGATCACTTAGCCAACTTCATCAATAGTTAAGGCTTTTTTTTTTTTTTTTTTTGGAAAAATTGAGTTCAATTAAATTAAGCCTTAATTAATTTGGGCAAAAATTGGGTGTCTACAGCTGCCCCTCTTTGTGGTAAAGTTTGAACAAAACTTTTGCCACAAAGACAAAAAGATAACCAATTTTTGCTTAGCTTCCCCTTCCAAATTTTATTTATCTTGTGCTAAACTATCTATCGAGTTTAGACTTTGAGATTTGCTAGGTCAACTGTCGGACCTAGACTTAGAAAACTGATAGACCATCTGTCGGGTCTAGATTTTGAAAAAAATGATAGGCCATCTGTCGGGCCTAGACTGAGAATACTGCTAGGTCATCTGTCGGACCTATGGGCTTTGGTTAGGTCATTTGCCAGACCTATGGGCTTTGGTTAGGTCATTTGCCAGACCTATGGGCTTTGGTTAAGTCATTTGCCGGACCTATGGGCTTTGGTTAGGTCATTTGCCGGACCTATGGGCTTTGGTTAGGTCATTTACGGGACCTATGGGCTTTGGTTAGGTCATTTGCCGGACCTATGGGCTTTGGTTAGGTCATTTACCGGACCTATGGGCTTTGGTTAGGTCATTTGCCTGACCTATGGGCTTTGGTTAGGTCATTTGCCGAACCTATGGGCTTTGGTTAGGTCATTTTCCGGACCAATGGGCTTTGGTTTGGTCATTTGCCGGACCAATGGGCTTTGGTTTGGTCATTTGCCGGACCAATGGGCTTTGGTTTGGTCATTTGCCGGACCAATGGGCTTTGGTTTGGTCATTTGCCGGACCAATGGGCTTTGGTTATGGTCACCATCTGGAATGGATGGATTTCTGACTTCTGTCTTGATCACCATCTTGGATAGATTTCTGAATTTTGTCTTGATCAACATCTTGAGTGAATGAATTTCTGAATTCTGTCTTGATCACTATCTTGAGTGAATGAATTTCTGAATTTTGTCTTCATCACCATCTTGAGTGAATGAATTTCTGAATTATGTCTTGATCACTATCTTGAGTGAATGAATTTCTGAACTCTGTCTTGATCAGCATCTTGGATAGATTTTCTGAATTCTGTCTTGATCACCATCTTGAGTAGATGTGCTTCTGGATCTTGTTACCATCTTGGTAGAAGTGTTTCTGGATCTTGTCACCATCTCGAAAGGATGAATTTTGGGTCACCATCTCTAAAGGATTGATTTTGGGTCACCATCTCGAAAGGATGGATTTTGAGTTTGGGTAGTAGTACTAGACTATCTGTCTAGACTGAGGGGTATTTGATTTTTCAATCCACTGGGGGTTGGTTTTTTTTTTTTTTTTTTCTGACCCACTTGGGGACTTGGTTTTTCTGATCCATTTAGGGACTTGGTTTTTCTAATCCACTTGGGGAACTGGTTTTTTCTGATCCACTTAGGGACTTGGTTTTTTCTGACCCACTTAGGGACTTGGTTTTTTCTGACCCACTTGGGGAATTGGTTTTTTCTGATCCACTTAGGGACTTGGTTTTTCTTTTTTGGAAAACTCGAATAGGCTTTAGACTTTTTTTCTTTTTTTTTTTGGGAGACTTGGATAGGCTTCAAGCATTTTTTTTTTTTTTTTGAAAACTTGGATGGGCTTCAATTTTTTTTTTTTTGGAAGACTTGGTTTGAAACTTGGATGGGCTTCAAGTTTTTCTTTCTCTTTTTTTTTGGAAGACTTGGTTTGAAAACTTGGATGGGCTTCAAGTTTTTCTTTTTTTTGGAAAACTTGGTTTGAAAACTTGGATGGGCTTCAAGTTTTTCTTTCTCTTTTTTTTTTTTGGAAGACTTGGATGGACTTCAAGTTTTTCTTGAAAACTTTGGAAACTTGGTTCAAACGTACCCTATGAACTGGCGTTTGGTTTTAACATTAGTGCGCTTCTCGAGCTGACACTCGACTTGTTAAGGCGCTCCTTGAGCTGGCCTAAAACTTACAACTTGACAAGGCAGCACAACACTTCCTTGAGTTGGCGATTCTCAATTTGAAGAATAGGATGAAGCTCATATGATCCTAAAAATTGAAAAAACAGGACAACGCTCCCTTGAGCAGACTATTTCTGATGCTGAAGAAATAGTGTTGGTCCCGAAAGAATAACCAAGAGGGGGGTGAATTGGTTATTTAATAAAATTTAACCTTTTTTAAAAATCAACCAAATTCACTCTACTTAGTTCTTAAATTAAATGGCTTCTAAAACTCTATTTAAATATATGATAAATTTCGAATAATATCAGACAAGATCAAGTTTGCAAATAATAAAAAAAAAATATGTTAATAAAAATTTATTTTGCTCCAGTTACTCTCTGACTGATCTTCTTGAGTTCAATGTTCAGTAGAACTTAAATTTCCAGTTACTCTCTGACTGGTCTTCTGAGTTTATAATGCAGCAAGAATAAACAATAAAATATGCACGAAATTAAAAAGATAAGGTAGAGAAGAGATTGCAAGATCGATTTATAGAGGTTCCGCCTCGAGCGTCAATCCTCTCTTCCAGCTCCAAGCCGGGGACCCGGTATTCCTCACTGGTTGTGTTCTACTATCCAATCAAGTCAATGAAGTTACAAGAAGTATTTGCCAAACTTTTGGCTACAATTCACTTAGCTTGATTCTCACAAACAATCAATCAACTAAGCCTACTTGTAACTCTCAACTCACATTAAATGTGTAACAACAAATCAGAGGAATAAAGAATTATGTTTCCTCAAATGTATTCGCTCAAGGAATAGTAACAATAGAATATGACAGTAAATTTGCTCAAATTCAAAGAAATTCGTGGCTCTGTTTTCTCCCTCTTTTTCATGTGATTGTGCTTCTTTTTTTTTTTTTTTTTGTCTTGGGTGAGTATACTTATCCTTGTATCTTCCAACGGCTAGGAAATCAATTGGATAAACTTTGCTCCTTATTTTGTGCGTATATTAGCTTTTCTCTTTCTTCAAAATCTGCATATTTTGAATAACTTGAGATCTTGTTGTTGTAATCTCGAAATTCTTGCTCCAATGGATAAGTTTAAATCTCCAACAACTTGTATAATTATCTTGAACTTGAAATTCGAATTTGAAATCACCGTTGTTGACTTGTTCCTTCGTCTGGTACTGTTCATGCAACAAAAATATCGTATTTTCCATAAATTTCGACTTCCTTATATGGATAAATAATCATCAGACAAGTTCCTTACATATTTGGATCATGTTTTCCATATTTCCAACTAAAATTTGAATAATCTGTTGAAGATGCATCATTGTAAGTCACGTTCTTTTTCTTGCTGTCAAAACATAATTTTCTAAAAAAAAATGAACTTTAATCCGACGAAATTCGAATCCCCATGGATATTAAACCAACTTTGTAGAACACATTGAGTATATTACCCAAATACTCAATCTTTGGAGCTGGGTCTTCAACATATTAAATCTAAAAAGAAAATTCGAATCTGGAGCTGAAACTCGTCATTTTTTTTTTGTTGCAGTTCACCTTCTGATGTACCTTCTGATGAACCTTCGACGAACCTTCTGATAGTTTAAAAAGCCAGCGGAGAACTTTCTGATTAACCTTCTGACAGCTCATTTGTTCTTTAAATCTTCTCCAAACACTTTCTAAAGTATTCTTTGCATGGAGTCTCTTTTGAAATCATTCTCTTAAGTTATTGTAAACCACTTTGATTATATTAAATCCTTGCACACTTAATAAATATGTTAGTAATTATTTACTCCTTTTTGTTATCATCAAAATCATCATTTGAGATAAACCAACAAATAGGATGATGCTCCTTTGGGCATACAATCCTAAAGATTGAAAGGTAGGATGACGCTCCTTTGAGCAGGTGACCCTAATACTTAAACACAAACTTGAAAATCAAGTTTTGAAAAGTGTAGCCTGAATTTTTTTTGGGCTAATTTTTTAATGTGGGAAATTCTCCCCCTTTTTTCATTGAAAATTTTTAAGAAAACCTTTGAGAATTTTTTTAAAAAAAAAAAAAAACCAAAACTTTATGCTCCCTTTTTTTGCAAAGTTTTTTTTTTATTTATTTGCAAAGTTTTTTTTTTATTCTTTTATTTTAAAAATTTAAACCAAAGGCAATTTTTTTTTACTTTTAATGAAGAAAACTTATTTTCTCTTTTTTTTTTTACTTTTCAGATATTTGGAAAAAACTTTTTTTATTTTTATTTTTTTGGAAGAAATTCCTTCTTTTCTTGGACCTTTTAAAGGTAAAAAGTTTCCTTTTTTTTTTCTTTTTGAATTCCAACTTTTTTTTTTGAAAGTTACCAACAAGTAAAAATAATCATAAATAGGGTTTGCCCCATTGATCACTCATTTTTTTTCAGCGTAAGGCTTCACTATTAACCACCTAAGGTCTTTTATTGAAAAATTTTAATCATTGGGGGCAAAGTTTTTCTTTTAGGACATTAATTTGAAAATTGAGGCATTGTTTCCAACTTTGGGGAAATTAATTCCTAACCCTGAGGCAGACTTCTTTCAAATTGGGGCAAATGATTTCATGCCCCTGGGATGATTCTTACACCAAGGTTGGTTATCTTATTTTAAGTTACCTAATCAAAGAGGACTTCCTTACACTCTCTTAGGCTTATTTTCACACATTTGACTCGGATTCCAAAAATTATGGTCCGGCTTGCAAGTGACACACTTTGATCAATCTATTAGGTATTTTTTGGACTATAATGTGGGCTTTTGGTTATTGGCTTTAAAAAAAAAAGATATTTCATAAAGGCTTTTCTTTCTTTTTATTTTCCTGAAAAATTTCCAACACATCCCGGGTTTACAAGTCAAGAACCCTTAAGGAAAACTTGATAATGCACTTGTCCCTAGTTTCAAGGGTATTAATAAATCAACTCCTTTGATCCAAAGAGTCTCCAAAGGGTGGAATTTGTGGGTAGGATCTGATATAAGATCAATTTTGATGGATTTTGATTATTTTGAGCTATGTGTTCCTAGTGTTTGGGTATGATCACCTTGTGTGATTGTCTTCCATCAAGGTGGAATTGTGGGTGGGTCCATGATATAAATTTTGGACCTTGTGTTTTGATGGGCCTTGAGCTTTAAGCATATGCTTTTTTGGTTTAATCACCTTGCTTGGCTATTCTTCATTTTTTTTTGGCACTTTATTCACGCATCCCTTTTTTCTTCTTTTTTTTTTTTTTTGCAAGGTGATATGTATTTTTTCCATTGGATGGCTTATAGCTCAAAGTATATGGATTGTGTATGGTTTGGGATAGAAACTCCTCTTCCTTTCAAAGGAAATGATTTATTTATGTCAATTGACTATTCTTGAATTGATGCAACTAGGGCAAGTGCATATAAGTTAATCCTTTTTCTCCTTGATAATGACCCTGACCTCCAAATTGCCCCGTTGTGGGGTACCCTAATGTAGGGTGGTTCTTGACAGGGCTTAATTTTAAAAAATTCTTCCTTAATAGGCTCAAATGGGTTAACAAAGGATAATGTGTTTAGGACTTTGAAATGAATGCCTAATGTCACTTTGACCTATGTATCAAATTCAAACTAGACCTCCTTTAAGGAATGAGTCCATTTTATCTCTCACAATTCACTCCACTCTTAGTGTGTAGGGTATGTGTTTGGGATTAAGTTTGCCTCTTTTCATTCTAGGCCACTATTTAATAAGAATTTTTGGGTTTTCAATCATCCATTTTTTATTGCCTCAGGATATATAACTAAATGCCCCATTTGGATTTATCAAATGCCCCTAAGCGGTAAAGTTCTTTTGGTTGCCCCCTAGTTTTGATTTCATTTGCCTTTAGCTTAAAATGAATGATCATTGAGGTAACAATTTTGAAACATTCTTTTTCTGTTGGCAATTTTACTTCTTTTCTAATTTTTTATTTTTTTTATTTTTTGAAAATAACCTTTATTCTCTTTCTCATTTGTTGGAAAACAATTTTCATTTTTTTTCTTAAAAAAATTGTTGGAGAACAAGTTTGAAAAACTTTTATTCTCCTTTTTTTTTTTTGTTAGACAACAACTTTTTGTTCTCACTTTTAAAAAAAAATCTTCAAAAAAAAATTGTTAATGGATATTTACAAAAAAGAATGTTTGAAAATGATTATTTATCCTAAAGTGGAAAAATGATATCTACAAAAATAATTCATTTTTTTTCTTTTTCTTTAAGGCAAAAATTATTTTACAAGGATAGTGGAATAAAAAAGACCTCCCTTTTTCTTTTAGAAGGAAATTCAAATGGGGGTTGATTTTTACAGGGATGATTATCCTGAAGACAAGGGAGAGGAATACATATGACAAAAGTAATTTTGATTGGAGAGGACCTATAACTATAGGTGGACAAAATTTACTCTATGAGTATTTACAAGTCTACTGTACACATTTTTTTATTTTATTTTATTTTTTTCTTAAAAAAGATGCAAAGATGCAAGCATACAGAAGCAATTGGGGATAATGACCTTGAAAATTTGATGAAAAAATTTTGCTGGAGTTGATGAAAAACCCTTTTTTTTTTTAAACTTTTTTTTTTGAAAAATAACAAAATTAATTAAGACTCCATTTGAGAAAAAAAGAAATTAGTCACTATCCATGCCAATGGGGATAATGACAAAAAAAAAAAAAAAAACTTTACTTGAATTGGTATTAAATTTTTTTTTAAAAAAAATAAAGGTTTAAAAACCATCTCAATCTAAAATTTTATTTAAAAAAAATGTTTGATTTTTGAAAACTTCCTTTTTTAAGAAAGAAACAACTCTACATTTAAAAAAAAAAAAATTTGGTGGACTTTTTTGAAATTTTTTTATTTTTGAAAAAACATTTTTTGGAAGAAAATACAACTCCATTTTTTTGAAAAGTTTGGTCAAAATCCCATGTTGAAATGCATGATTTGGTAGGGTTCTATAGGTCCCCCGGTTTAGTGGTACTAAACCGGAGTGAGAGGACATTTCTTGATCTAGAGGGTGGAAAGCCACAGCCCTCGGACCTTACTTCGTCCTCCTCGCTTAGGTTCTTAAGACGGCATGGGTCCGACCGTATCTAGCACATATTATGCTAATATGCAGATGCAGATGCAAATGCAAATACTTAAATAAATAAACAAACAAGCTTCTTGCCTTCTTTTTCTTTTTTTTTTTTTTGTATACCTGCAAGGTTTGTATATATTTACAGAACAATTATCCAAATAATGTACAAAGAATTATATATTCACAAAAATTGAGCAAGGATAAATTTAAAATTTAAAATTCCTAAGTGGCTAGCCCTCTTTTTTTAAAAAAAAAATTTACAGTCCCCAGTGGAGTCGCCAAGCTGTCGAGCCTGGATTTTTTCCACTATCTAATATGGTTCATTTCTCCTAACCCGATTCACATTAAACCCGAACCCATTTAACATGAATCCTCGACTAGGGGTTAAAAGAAATTTTAATTTTTGAAAACCTTTTAGAGTCGCCACCCGATATAAATCGGAAAAAATAAAAAGCTAGGATCAATGGGTCGGTTGATCCTAACTTAGCTACTAGTCTGCGAAAATTTGATTTGAAAAATCAACTTTTAAAACCAGATATCATGGATTTGGGGGCTAACCTATTAAATCCAAATTTGATTACCACTTTTGGAATTTCAAATTTATAATTTATCCTTTTTATGCTCAAAAATTCAAATAATACATTATAAAACAATATTCACAAATCACATTATTCATTTTTTTTATTTTTATGTGTATTTTTCTTCATTTTTATTTTTTATTATTTTTTTAGAACATGAATATCAACAAAATATCTTATATTTATAAAAATATTTATTGAAAAAAAAACATTTTTTTCATTTTTTATGTCGCCCCGCAGGTACCTACGTACTCGCTAATCGAGATAAGACAAAACGTAGTTCTTTTAAAAAGAACTTTAATTTGTTGATCGATTTTAATTTTTGAACTTTTATCACTTAAAGTTCATTAAATTTTGAATTTTTATGAAAATCATTTTTGATGGTCCTATGATCTAATCAATTGATTTTCATTTTATGAAAATATAATTTTTCTAAGTCCAAAAATCATTTTTTTTTTGGAAAATTTTGGTTTTGGAAAATCCAATTTTGTCATTTTTATCTATTTTTATCATTATTATTATTTTTATTATTTTTTTTATTTTTTTATTTTTTTATAAAAATCATCACATAAACTCACAACATATTCAGAATATTTTATAATATATTAAAATCAATTTTCATGCATTAAATATGCATTTCCAAAAGCAATTTATGTATAAATACACATTAAAAATATTCAAAAATATCAAAAAAAATAAATTTATATAAAAAATAATTATTTTGATTTTTCTGGATTTTTCTGTATTTTTCTGAATTTTTTCTGAATTTTTATGAATTTTTTACTATTTTTTATTATTTTCTGAAATTAATTATATAATAAACTAATAATATAATAATGCGAATTGACCTGGACCGTTGGATGAAGCGGACGAGATCTGGAGCGTCGATCGTGCTGACTGATCTGGATCGTCTGATCTTGTTGACTCGATCTGAGCCGTCTAATCGCTTAATTGAATCTAAGCCGTCTGATCGCTTGATGAAGTCTGGGCCGTCTGATCGCTTAATGAAGTCTGGGCCGTTTGATCGCTTGATGAAGTCTGGGCCGTCTGATCGCTTGATTGAATCTGGGCCGTCTGATCGCTTGATGAAATCTGAGCCGTCTGATCGCTTGATGAAATATGGGCCGTCTGATCGCTTGATTGAATCTGGGCCGTCTGATCGCTTGATGAAATCTGGGCCGTCTGATCGCTTGATGAAATATGGGCCGTCTGATCGCTTGATTGAATCTGGACCGTCTGATTTGCTTGATTGAATCTGGACCGTCTGATAAGATCTGACCGTTGACCATTGACCGTTGACCGGCGGGCGGGTTGGACTTCGGATATTCGGGTCGGATCCGATGAAGTCGCGACTTTTCGGGGCGGATTCCGGCGGTTGTGGTGGTTGACGGCGGCTGGAAGCTTGTCGGCCTGACTCCTGGTGCGACGGCACGTCCTCTGAAGGTGGTGGTTCGTGCCTAGAACGGCGGCAAGGGGCGGTTCCGGCAGTGGTTGTACGGCGGCTCAAATCCGAAAATTAAAAAAAAATTTGCAGAGGTTAATTTGATCAAATCCAAGCACATTAAAACATCAAAATCAAGTTTCTAACATTCCTAAAACACTCAATTTTGATCAAATCCGATCCAATCACTTCGAATTTGAAAAATTCGAATTCTATACCCTAAATTCGAGAATTTCGAATTGGCTTTGTTATGTATGTGTTTTCTTGAAATTGACTTGTGCCTTTTGCTTCTAGGACCCCCTATTTATAGGTTGCAAGCTCAATTTTACATTTCGAACAGTTTCAAAAATGAATCGATTTTTGCCTCTTTGTTTTTCATGAATTTAATTCGAAAATTCGTGATTGATTTGCTTGTAACTGAGGAATTGATGATTGCTTTTTCATATCCTCCATCAGATCATCCATTATGGGTAGATTAATTGCCCAATTTTTCCAATTCTTGTAACTCCCCATTTATGTACAATTGAATGCCCACAAATTGAATTTTTCCCATTTTTTTAGCACGAATTTTGTGACTTTTGGGTTGTTTTTGTTCATGAATTATGCACTAATCTTTCATATTCTATAACCACTTTGCAATTGCTTCATCAATTTCAATAATCAATGAAGTTTTGTCAGTTAAAAACTGATGCAAAGTAAGGTAAAAAGTCACTTTGAGAAAGATGAAAAGGCAACAAAAATGATAAAAAGGCAAAAAATTTGCCTTTGCTAGGGTTTGAACCTATGTCCTTGAGCTTGGGTATGTGTGTGGGTCAATGTGTGTAACCAACAGGCCATTTGGCCTGTGCCTTGATCACTTAGCCAACTTCATCAATACTTAAGGCTTTTTTTTTTTGGAAAAATTGAGTTCAATTATATTAAGCCTTAATTAATTTGGGCAAAAATTGGGTGTCTACAATCATCTATAAACGATGTAAGGACATGCGATGGCTCGTGACAAAATTAAGAAGTAATCCTTGGTACAAGACGTTTACCTCTCGATAGAACTCCAATAAAAGTCACAAGGAGAACATAGAACTCATAAAACAATAAGAAGGGAAGATAATGTCGGTAAAAGAAGAGTCACGATTCTTTCTAGTTAAATAAAGAAAGTTCTAAAGAAGAATGACTATCTGGATGACACAAAAGAAAATGAAGAGAAACCGACCCTTGGAGATATTCACGATTTTCGATAAAATTTCGAATAAATAGGATGACATCCGAAGAGGAGGATCAACTTTGAGAATAGACTATTGACCTTTGAATAATCTTAATAGAATTCAAAAGAAGTCAGAGGATCAACTACAAGAATTTTGAATCAAGGCTTTATGCAATCAAGTATACCCCGATGGAATATGCCAATTCAGCTTATAATGGGAGAAAAGGATAAAACCCTAAGTTTATGTGTTGATTCTCGAAGATGAACAAGGTCACAATCAAAAGTTAATACCGCTCCCAAGGAATTGAAGATCTTTAGACCAACTATAAAGAACAAACACGATTTCTCTCGATTTAAGATAAAAATACTACTAGCTAAGGGTCAAATGAAAGGATGATTCAAAGGAATGCCCCTCAAACTCATTACGTGTCACGCCCCGAAGGGTACCCTAAACGTGGCAGTCCGCCGTACACAATATTAAAGCCTAAGAATGACCACCTCAGTCATGCGAAGGCTTCCATACTATGTACAAGGCGTCTAACACATAAAGGAGACACATCGGAATGATACATTTTATGTTGATACAAATGAGTAATAATGTAAAGGAAATACAAGTTTACTATACTTCAGATACAAATCACTACATTTCATATACGGATCACTATACTTCAAAATACAAATCATTTAACTCCAAATACATTTGTCCATAGACTTCCCTACATAAAAATATTACAAGGCAGCTCATAAAAATCTAGTGGATAACTTCAAACATCCATATATCCTGCCAGAATCCCGAAGCCATTCCCGGCTCCAACCAATTCGGTCCCCACTTTGCATTCTTGAAATAACCTGCTCATTTAATTAACTATTGGGGTATAAGCTACACTAGCTTAGTGAGATTCATTTCCGCAATAATATACTCAATTGTAAAATATACAAACAAGTTTATTTAAACAATCATATGAATGCACAAGCACGTGAACATATAAGCATATGACTTTCCGGTAGCCATATGTGAATGGATTTACGTCCTCCATTCGGGGTTTGGGGTGGTCCATAAACATGCGACCACAATTCCAATATTTTCTCTTGTGGTTTATAGTGTCTACTCCACTGCCCATTAACATAAGCGACCTCATAGGCCATTGATGTTAACGAAGGTGGTCCTCCACCTGTTTATATGTATTGGTTTATAGTGTCTACTCCATTGCCCGTTAACTTAAGCGACCCTGCAGATCCTTAACGTTAACGAAGACCCGCTGCCTCCCGATCATACTTTTGTTCCCACCAAAAGCATTCTCGTAATGCAATGTGACTCACTAAATGATATGCATGTACAGTTTATTTATAGAATCGTAGCAAGTTCATTATGTAATTTAAGAGCGATCATAGAGCATTTCAAGCAATCCAAGTCTATACTAACTCATACAATATTATTTCAACAAGTCTCATCTCGATATACTTATCATTCATTCAACATGAAAAAGTTCATTTCTCATCAACAATTTTATCTTTACCTAAGTCTAGTGCTACTACAATTACAAGCACACTCAATGAGCATAATTACTTAGGAAATGAACTCACTCGGCCATTGGATCACCGGTCTTCTAGTAATAATAATCCGGTGGCAAAGAGTCAACGTTCTCGGGTTCACCTATCACATAAGAAATACTCTAATGAGTATTCTACCATCTAAGGATACTAAAACTCTAAGAAAATTAGCGAAATCGAAATTCGCGTCATTTTCGAAGTCCCGATTTAAAATGGCCATAACTTGGTCATTTTAACTCGGAATCTCGCAAATTTTATATCGATTTCTACCTACATCGGAAGAGCTTTCTAAATATGAAGTTTAAATCAAGTTTTGAAAATATCTAAGCCTCGGAAATGAGGGATCAGATCTGTACAGCGGTTGTGTTGATTCCGAAAATGCGGTTTTCATGAATGCACTTGAGATTCCTAAATACAATATGAAACTAAATGCCATGGTAATGATTTTCCCTATCATGAATGTTATGATATGAACTCTAATGAGCCTAAGTTCTTATAAATTTTTAGACTCAAAGAATTTAAATAAACTTTTTCCTAGAAAATCATTTCATGTTATTGTTTAACAAGTGAGTTTACTACACTTGGTCACACTTACTTATTACAAGGATTTTCTTTGGGAAAACTCCATTTTGTTTAAAGAAATTTTGACCCATATATTAGTTATATCCTAAGGCCTTTATTTCTTTAATAAAATCTTTATTTATAAACTTTTGAGTGGGTCTTTTACTAGGGTGGTTTCAAAAATCCGAATTTAGAAAATTTCATTTTCAAGTTGATTCCTTTAAGAAAAATGTATTTTATACTTGAAACTTTAAGTATTTATTTTACCTAGACCCTAAGGACTTCATTTATTTGAGAAAATATCATTTTTGAAGTTGGAAAAATAGTGTTTTCTAACCATCTATCCATTATTACGAATTTTGCCTACAAGACTTTTAGCTCAAAACTTCTATTGGACTTCATCTCTTGTTTACAACATTTTATTTAATAAAAACTCATTTAGACTCATGAAAAATATTACCAACTATTATCTATCACCTATAGGCTTCATTTTTCTTGAGAAATATATGTTTAGAAGTTGATAAATGTGTTTTTAACCTAGGTTTCTAAAGTCATCCGAATTTACACAAGTTTATTTCTTGAAAAGTATTTTCCTTTTTGACTTTATTAACTCATGTACCTATAGATCTATATACTAGGAAGGTTATTTACTAAATACAAAAGCATTAAAGACTATTAATGCACATAAACACAAAATAATGATGAGATCTTAAATGCCTACATGAATATAAGTAGTAAAATGATAGATCTATTATCTCAAATGCTTAAATGAGTTTTGAAAACATAAAAACTACATTTTTGTAAAAGATCTTTTGTTCAAAACACTTTTTGATGGATAAACATAAAGCTTTTAGCATGAAAGTTCCTTTAAAGGTTAGATCTACTTTGTGATGGTTTGGTATTCTTGTTTTGATATCTCATTGTCCCTACCAAAAGATCATGGGGACATTTAATTGAAATATCCAAGAATATCCTTGCCATAACAAGGATCCATGAGTAGAAGCTCATTACTTAGAGTAAAATAGGAGATGAATGAAAGAAAAAGAAAGTTGTGTGTGTGTGTATGGGTATGAAGGCCACGGCATAGAAGGAAAAATGAGAGGAAAAGGGAGCTTCTTTTACCTTTGAAAGTTTGGAAAAAGGAAAGAATGAAGAGAGAGAGAGAAAAAGTAGTTTATATATCATATGAAATTAGGTTAAATGGGTTAAAATAAATTAAAAAAATTGTAAAATGAAGCTTGTGGGGGGAGGTCACCACGCCGGCACTATTCATGGAGGAGGGAAAAAGAAAGTTTGATTTTCTTTTTGTTTTGATTGATTATCTTTGATTTGATTTAAGTACCATTTGTCATAATTGTAATGAAGTTTAAGGGACAAAAAGCATGGAGAAAAGGGATTGATTTGAGTGATGGTAAGAGTTGAATATGTAGAGTGTGCTAATAGGTAGACTAGGTGTACTTTGTGAATAGTGAGGAATAGTTGACAAGACAATTTAATTTCCGGTAGTAACGGAATACGAATAAAAGGGCTATAACTGTATTTTTCATAAGCCGGAAAATTATGAAAAATATATTTTTGAAATCCTTATTTTATTTCGATTCAAATGAGTATTCATAAGTAAATTTTTGAAATTCTAGTTCCGGGGCACGTTTTTCTATAATGGGTCTCGAGATGACCCGAAATTAAAATTTTCTCAAAATCTGATCTTTTCTTGGTTTGAAATATAATCAAGAACTATATTCAAGATTAAATTTTCTTATAAAATTTCTCATTTAGAAACCGAGGAAAAGCCGGAATTAGGGTTTCTAAGTCTTTCTCGCAAAGCTTGAATTAAACCGGTTTAGGGTTTCATTTTCTGGTTTTCGAAGTTTACTTGATTACTAGGAAAACCAGGTATACATTATAAAAATAATAAAATTGTGTAATGAAATAAAATGAATAGTGCAAAAGAATAATCAATTACCGGTAGAAATGAAAATACGGTAGAAAGGTTATAACTGTAACTTTTATAACTCGAAAAATTATATAACTGATATATTTAGAAATCTAATAAAATTACGAGTCTAACGGTACTAATGGTATGTTTTTGATATCTCGAGCCCCGGGACACGCTTTTCAAAGTCTGTATCCGAACGGGTTTGAGATAGGTCAAAAATTTACCAATCTGATATTTTCAAACAAACTTATATTACTACGAGCTATTCTACTTATTTAAACTACACCCCGGCCTCTAGGGTTAAGGGAGCTAGATTGCTAGACTTAAGCTATTGTATTCCGATTAGGGTTTTCGGATGATTTTTCCGGTTTAGATCCTTGCCAATTTGGAAACTGATATTTATGTTTATACAACATATTTAATTTGAGAAATTTATTTTAAATTTTATTTTTGTAAGTATTTAATATCTTTTAACATTTTCGGAATTCTTAAATTGGGTTTCATTTTCGAAAGTTAATCGTTATTTACTTTTTATTAATTTGTTTTTGGGTTTCATATTACCCGATTTTAAATCGGAGTTAAATATGAGATTTTTCGTACGTCGTGGTTTTGAATTTGAAGACCACTGAGTTCTTATCTTATTTTTAAGGAATTTCATTTTCTCATTATTAAGAATTTTTTTTTTTTGAATTCGTTCGTGATTTAGGACTTGTCGAAATTCGGTTTTAATTTGGAGTGATTTTTAGGGTTTATTTTCGAAGTTCATTTTGGAATTATTTATTGAAATTTTCAGGGGCTTACATCCTCCCCACCTTAAAGAAAGTTTTGTCCGCAAAACTTGTTATGTGTATATCGTTTATCGAGGAAAGATTGTGGATTTTCGAATTATACTTCTAGCACCGGTTTATGCTTTGGTTTGTATCATTTCTAAATTTTGCATGATAAGTATTTTACGAAAGATTTGGCTTAGCGATTCCAACCTTCACTCACACAACTCTTTTGGAAAACGACACGGACTTGACTCGAGACCATAGACGACTCGACTCGACCGACACTAGACGACTCATGACAACACGACCTTTCATGACTCGATTACTTGACCAATGAAGGTTGTGGATTCGCTTCTCCATTCTTATGTAGATGTATATACAATATTGTGCTTTATGATTCATATTCCCTTAAACAATATGGTCATCATTGTTTTAAATTCTTATCATCGTGATTATCTTGATGGGATTGAAATCAAGAGATCTCATTGCGTTATGGTATAATCATTTACTCGTGAAGATCTTATGGAGTTGGGTAATTGAGATTTGATCGCTGGAATTTTAATTTTGTGTAACGATCATCGTAGATTTCGATCTGTCAAAGTTCTTTGTTTACAAGAAGTTGTATGAGGATTGTCTTGGAATTCGTTAAATTAATCGAGTTTTGTTTTGGTTTCCATCATTGGCTCATTCTAGCTTTTAATGGTCTCGGGCTTTCCTATTTTTCAGTCTAACCATTTAATCCGAAGGTATTTCTAACGACCTATTCCTTTGATTCTATTGACAGGAAAGAATATACGGTAGTCTAAGGGTATAGCGCTAACTTGATACCGAGTTACATATTTGATCCTCGCTTCCTTCCATGGCAAAGGACTCTAGCTCCTTATCACTAGCTTCTTCATACACTCCATATGTGTGAGGGTTGTGGACTGGATTTCCGGACGTAGATGTTCTTGAAGAACCTCGATTCCTTTTTCTTTGTTGCTTTTATTCCTATTATATCTCTTCCTCTTCTTCCTTGGTAGATCTAGCGAAGAGACATATGGGTTATCCCGCTCGGGGCATGTTTTAGCCAAATGTCCCGCTTTTGTGCAAATAAAGCATCCGGTGGTCATCTTTTTAGGACACTTCTCAACTTTGTGACTAGGGTCCCCACAGAGATAGCACTTGAATTGGAGTCGTGGACACCGTATAGGGTAATGTTGTCCCTTACATTTCCAACATTGTAGCTTATCCAAAATTATGTCTTCTTCCTTGTTTGGGTTATCATCCAAGGGAAGTGTTATGACATTTTGACTTGGGTCATTGAAGCATAGAACTCCATTTCCTTATTACTTCTTTCTTGCCTCCTCCTTTGAGCATTTTCTATCATCCGTGCTCTTTCTAGCAATCCTTGATAACTCCTGATATCCAATTCTTCCAATCGAGTCCGAAGGTCTTCTTTTAAACCATTCGAAACACTTGTCTTTTGAGTTCCTCACTTTGCTTATATGATTCTGGAGCATATTGCAACAATCTACTGAACTCGGTTTCTTTCTGTTCCACACTACGATCTCCTTGTGAGATATTGAGAAAATCTGAACTGTACTGGACTCTTAAGCTCATAGGGAAATATTTGTCCAAAATCTCATATTTAAACATCTCCCATGTAACTGGAGGTGTTAACTCTCTTTCCTTAGATTCCCACCATACTCGGGCATGTAAGCGAAGCATATAGGTTCCATAATTGACTCTCAGACGGTGTGGTACTTCAAAAACATTAAAGGACCTCTCAATGTGTGCCAACCAATCCTCTGCCTCATTTGGTTTTCCAAATGCTCCGTCGAAATACTGGTTACACTTTATGAAGCATGGTAAGAGACTTTGGGGGTATTGAGGTGGTAGGGGTTCATCTTGCGTCGTTTCTTACACATATCTTATAGGTTTAGACGTTGAACTGACTTGAGTCTGTTGCATGTAGCCCCTTATCTGACTAGTAAGCCGTTCAATCTCTATTTAGGCATTTCCCCCTTGGTTAGGTGGTTCAGGTATCGCTTGGTTCTCGGTCCTAAAGGAGTCATCACGGGTTCTTGTTGTGGTTGGGTATATCTCCTAAAATTTTATTAAGCTCAGGTGAAAATTCTAAATCTTTTATTACGTCTTAAGGCGGTAAAAGAAGCTTAGAGAAACTTATCGGAAATACAGAACACGGAAATGCGGAAATAAAAACATATGTATGAAATATTGAAATTCTACTGAAATCAAAATCGATAACAAAAACTTCATAATATTCAAAACGAAATACATGAAATCAAGAGAAGATGTAAATCTTTCATTACAAAAGTTCAAAGAAAGGATGCAAAACATACATTGGAAATAATTCATGAACTAGATGATAAACCACAACATCAGTTTACATTTTCAAAACAATTTTTTTTTTTTTTTAACAAAAAGTTATTTGTTCCTAACGCTTCTCAAGGGTCCTACTACTATTTCTAGGAGACTGTCTTCTTCCAGACGAGGGTGGCCTCCCACTGGTTACTTCTTTTTGGGGCATCTATTTGCCCAATGTCCTGGTTGTTTGCAGATGAAACAATGTAGAGTTTTCATCCTCGGACAGTCCCGAATTTGGTGCTCAGGATCCCCACAGAGATAACACTTGTTCTTTAGTTGCGGACACCTTTTTGGATAGTGACTTTCCTTGCACTTCCAGCAATGGACTTGACGTCTCTTAAAAGGTACATTCTGAACAGATAAGTTGGTTGTCTTAAGCCTTCGGACTTTGGAGCTTGAGCCAACCATAGAAGAGGGAGTCTCAATCCTGTCCATTGTTACTTGGTGGGGTCCTTCCACCTGAACTGGCATATTTCTGATGAGCACTTGTTGCAAAAGGAGCTTTTGCATATCCACTAAACACCCTAGAAGGTCTATGACTTGTTGCATTGGATCTTGTGGTGGTGGAGGGTCTCTAACTTGCTGTTCCTCAAGAGAGTTAGTCGACTGTTGCACGATCTCTTCCGGTAGTCTCCTAGAAACAAGACGGAACGATCGCGTTATCTTAGTTATACTACACGCATGTTGCTTGTTTTTAGGAAAAGAATTGCACTTTGTTATTTGCTTTAAACTTATTTATTTAGGAAAACGACGAAAACGCGTGGTTAATCCTACTTGCCTAGCAGTGTTATAGGTCGAAGGGGGTAACCTACGATCTCTCCTATTTGGCTTGTACCAAGAGTCGGGTTAGGTTGCTTATTCTTCATGCCTTATGGGGTTAACGTGGATTTGATCATTTTCCCTAAATATTTTTAATCCTTAATCCTCAAATATCCTTGTGTCATCTCCATCATTGGCTTGAATTAAAAGTCGTGTAAGGTCACTTACTCCTATATTTTGCAGTTGCTAGTATAGATTCGATCATCCCATCAAATATTTTCATTCTTCCTTCTTCATATGTCTGTTTCTATGTTCTTCAAAAGTCTCCAAGATATAATTCAAATCCTTAATGATTGAAAGTCATACCTTAAAGGTCATTGAGCTAAATCTAGTTCGTCTTTACCTAAGGGTCATCTAACACTTACCTATCCATTCCAAAGATTGTATCCTAATATTCTATCCTCTTAAAGTCTTCCCACCTAATTCCGAAAACCTTGTCGCTCTGATACCAACTAAACTGTCATGCCCCGAAGGGTACCCTAAATGTGGCAGTCCGCCGTACACAATATTAAAGCCTAAGAATGACCACCTCAGTCACGCGAAGGCTTCCATACTATGTACAAGGCGTCTAACACATAAAGGAGACACATCGGAATGATACATTTTATGTTGATACAAATGAGTAACAATGTAAAGGAAATACAAGTTTACTATACTTCAGATACAAATCACTACATTTCATATACGGATCACTATACTTCAAAATACAAATCATTTAACTCCAAATACTTTGTCCATAGACTTCCCTACATAAAAATATTACAAGGCAGCTCATAAAAATCTAGTGGATAACTTCAAACATCCATATATCCTGCCAGAATCCCGAAGCCATTCCCGGCTCCAACCAATTCGGTCCCACTTTGCATTCTTGAATAACCTGCTCATTAATTAACTATTGGGGTATAAGCTCACTAAGCTTAGTGAGATTCATTTCCGCAATAATATACTCAATTGTAAAATATACAAACAAGTTTATTTTAAACAATCATATGAATGCACAAGCACGTGAACATACAAGCATATGACTTTCCGGTAGCCATATGTGAATGGATTTACGTCCTCCATTCGGGGTTTGGGGTGGTCCATAAACATGCGACCACAATTCCAATATTTTCTCTTGTGGTTTATAGTGTCTACTCCACTGCCCATTAACATTAAGCGACCTCATAGGCCCTTGATGTTAACGAAGGTGGTCCATCACCTGTTTATATGTATTGGTTTATAGTGTCTACTCCACTGCCCGTTAACTTAAGCGACCTGCAGATCCTTAACGTTAACGAAGACCCGCTACCTCCCGATCATACTTTTGTTCCCACCAAAAGCATTCTCGTAATGCAATGTGACTCACTAATGATATGCATGTACAATTTTTTATAGAATCGTAGCAAGTTCATTATGTAATTTAAGAGCGATCATAGAGCATTTCAAGCAATCCAAGTCTATACTAACTCATACAATATTATTTCAACAAGTCTCATCTCGATATACTATCATTCATTCAACATGAAAAAGTTCATTTCTCTCAACAATTTTATCTTTACCTAAGTCTAGTGCTACTACAATTACAAGCACACTCAATGAGCATAATTACTTAGGAAATGAACTCACTCGGCCATTGGATCACCGGTCTTCTAGTAATAATAATCCGGTGGCAAAGAGTCAACGTTCTCGGGTTTACCTATTCACATAAGAAATACTCTAATGAGTATTCTACCATCTAAGGATACTAAAACTCTAAGAAAAATTAGCGAAATCGAAATTCGCGTCATTTTCGAAGTCCCGATTTAAAATGGCCATAATTGGTCATTTTAACTCGGAATCTCGCAAATTTTATATCGATTTCTACCTACATCGGAAGAGCTTTCTAAATATGAAGTTTAAATCAAGTTTGAAATATCTAAGCCTCGGAAATGAGGGATCAGATCTGTACAGCGGTTGTGTTGATTCGAAATGCGGTTTTCATGAATGCACTTGAGATTCCTAAATACATTGAAACTAAATGCCATGGTAATGATTTTCCCTATCATGAATGTTATGATATGAACTCTAATGAGCCTAAGTTCTTATAAATTTTTAGACTCAAGAATTTAAATAAACTTTTTCCTAGAAAATCATTTCATGTTATTGTTTAACAAGTGAGTTTACTACACTTGGTCACACTTACTTATTACAAGGATTTTCTTTGGGAAAACTCCATTTTGTTTAAAGAAATTTTGACCCATATATTAGTTATATCCTAAGACCTTTATTTCTTTAATAAAATCTTTATTTGTAAACTTTTGAGTGGGTCTTTTACTAGGGTGGTTTCAAAAATCCGAATTTAGAAAATTTCATTTTCAAGTTGATTCCTTTAAGAAAAATATTTTATACTTGAAACTTTAAGTATTTATTTTACCTAGACCTAAGGACTTCATTTATTTGAGAAAATATCATTTTTGAAGTTGGAAAAATTAGTGTTTTCTAACCATCTATCCATTATTACGAATTTTGCCTACAAGACTTTTAGCTCAAAACTTCTATTGGACTTCATCTCTTGTTTACAACATTTTATTTAATAAAAACTCATTTAGACTCATGAAAAATATTACCAACTATTATCTATCACCTATAGGCTTCATTTTTCTTGAGAAATATATGTTTAGAAGTTGATAAATGTGTTTTTAACCTAGGTTTCTAAAGTCATCCGAATTTACACAAGTTTATTTCTTGAAAAGTATTTTCCTTTTTGACTTTATTAACTCATGTACCTATAGATCTATATACTAGGAAGGTTATTTACTAAATACAAAAGCATTAAAGACTATTAATGCACATAAAACAAAATAATGATGAAATCTTAAATGCCTACATGAATATAAGTAGTAAAATGATAGATCTATTATCTCAAATGCTTAAATGAGTTTTGAAAACATAAAAACTACATTTTTGTAAAAGATCTTTTGTTCAAAACACTTTTTGAGATAAACATAAAGCTTTAGCATGAAAGTTCCTTTAAAGGTTAGATCTACTTTGTGATGGTTTGGTATTCTTGTTTTGATATCTCATTGTCCCTACCAAAAGATCATGGGGACATTTAATTGAAATATCCAAGAATATCCTTGCCATAACAAGGATCCATGAGTAGAAGCTCATTACTTAGAGTAAAATAGGAGATGAATGAAAAAAAAGAAAGTTGTGTGTGTGTGTGTATGGGTATGAAGGCCACGCATAGAAGGAAAAATGAGAGGAAAAGGGAGCTTCTTTTACCTTTGAAAGTTTGGAAAAAGGAAAGAATGAGAGAGAGAGAAAAAGTAGTTTATATATCATATGAAATTAGGTTAAATGGGGTTAAAATAAATAAAAAATTGTAAAATGAAGCTTGTGGGGGGAGGTCACCACGCCAGCACTATTCATGGAGGAGGGAAAAAGAAAGTTTGATTTTCTTTTTGTTTTGGTTGATTTATCTTTGATTTGATTTAAGTACCATTTGTCATAATTGTAATGAAGTTTAAGGGACAAAAAGCATGGAGAAAAGGGATTGATTTGAGTGATGGTAAGAGTTGAATATGTAGAGTGTGCTAATAGGTAGACTAGGTGGTACTTTGTGAATAGTGAGGAATAGTTGACAAGACAATTTAATTTCCGGTAGTAACGGAATACGAATAAAAAGGCTATAACTGTATTTTTCATAAGCCGAAAAATTATGAAAATATATATTTTGAAATCCTTATTTTATTTCGATTCAAATGAGTATTCATAAGTAAATTTTTGAAATTCTAGTTCCGGGGCACGTTTTTCTATAATGGGTCTCGGGATGACCCGAAATTAAAATTTTCTCAAAATCTGATCTTTTCTTGGTTTGAAATATAATCAAGAACTATATTCAAAATTAAATTTTCTTATAAAAGTTTCTTATTTAGAAACCGAGGAAAAGCCGGAATTAGGGTTTCTAAGTCTTTCTCGCAAAGCTTGAATTAAACCGGTTTAGGGTTTTATTTTCTGGTTTTCGAAGTTTACTTGATTACTAGGAAAACCGGGTATACATTATAAAAATAATAAAATTGTGTAATGAAATAAAATGAATAGTGCAAAAGAATAATCAATTACCGATAGAAATGAAAATACGGTAAAAAGGTTATAACTGTAACTTTTATAACCCGAAAAATTATATAACTGATATATTTAGAAATCTAATAAAATTACGAGTCTAACGGTACTAATGGTATGTTTTTGATATCTCGAGCCCCGGGACACGCTTTTCAAAGTCTGTATCCGAACGGGTTCGAGATAGGTCAAAAATTTACCAATCTGATATTTTTAAACAAACTTATATTACTACGAGCTATTCTACTTATTTAAACTACACCCCGGCCTCTAGGGTTAAGGGAGCTAGATTGCTGGACTTAAGCTATTGTATTCCGATTAGGGTTTCCGGATGATTTTTCCGGTTTAGATCCTTGCCAATTTGGAAACTGATATTTATGTTTATACAACATATTTAATTTGAGAAATTTATTTTAAATTTTATTTTTGTAAGTATTTAATATCTTTTAACATTTTCGGAATTCTTAAATTGGGTTTCATTTTCGAAAGTTAATCGTTATTTACTTTTTATTAATTTGTTTTTGGGTTTCATATTACCCGATTTTAAATCGGAGTTAAATATGAGATTTTTCGTACGTCGTGGTTTTGAATTTGAAGACCACTGAGTTCTTATCTTATTTTTAAGGAATTTCATTTTCTCATTATTAAGAATTTTTTTTTTAATTCGTTCGTGATTTAGGACTTGTCGAAATTTGGTTTTAATTTGGAGTGATTTTTAGGGTTTATTTTCGAAGTTCATTTTGGAATTATTTATTGAAATTTTCAGGGGCTTACATTACGAACACCCTAAGTTTCTAGTAATGCTTTTTGGATTGCCCAACTCAACCAAGAATATAATTCCCTATTTGATAAGTAAGTGATTGACGAAAGATGTAATCTAATCTAAAGGGGAAAAAGAGATAATCAAATATTGTAATCTTAAGTATAAGAAGTTAATAAAAGGGATTGAGAAGCTAAACATAGAGATTTAAAAGCAAAGCATAAAGGAAGAGACAATCGATATGGTATTAAAACCAACCTTGGTGGAAAAAGAATAAAGGAGCTTAACGCTAAGATGAGAAGATACAAAGGATAAAGAAGAAAATATGGAAGGAAAGATGTTCGGATTAACAATAATATAGAAACTAAAGGATGAACTCAAGAACCAAGAACAAGGAAGTAAGTAAGGAAAACGTCATGAGTACAATTCGTAGCCTGGGATTAATGGCCCATTCGAGAAGAACTTGAACATACCAAATTTTTAAAAGAACGTTAGTAATAAGATAAGAAGAAACAAAGTGTCAACGAGAAAGTAAGAACACCAAAGGACAAAAGATCTATGGCCATTGCCAATACCGGAATAAGAATGGAACCAGACTTCCCAAGAGTTTGGATTTCCATAGTACTAACAGGAAGGTAAAGACATTCATGGCATAAGCTGATCGATTAACCAAGTTGTCTCATCCCTTAGTCGATCAATATAACGTTCTCTAGGAACAACCTGGCAAGGTCTTATAAAGGAATTTGAGATAAAAGCAAGCAGTCCTAGTCAGGAATCATAACAAACCTGGACATAAGAATGATACACTTTGGAGAAAAAGAGACCTTTTAATGCTACATAACGAACAATCAGAGAGAACAATCCAATTTTGAGGAACGATTACAAATGTCTCACAGATTTCCAAGAATGAGGAAGGCACAAGATAAACAAAGAAGGTGAGACTTATCAGAAAATGAGGACCCTAGAAATTTTGAATGGAGATCAAGTGTACTTAAGAATAAGAAATGTTTATCGTATGATCCTTTGGAAGTAATAAAACAAGTTGGAAGTATAGCTTATCGTCTAAACCTAATGGGAACATGCGACATCTTCCAAATCCCTATATAATGATTGGTCAAGGGATCAGCTTCGGAGATAAAAAGGTGGTACTCTTAAAGGAGGACCTTCCTATGAGGAATACCTATATTTTCCAAAAAGTTCAAGAGATGGAAAATAAAGAGGTCGAGTAAGCCAAAGGTTTAAGGAGAAATCTTTTTCAAATAACTTAAGGAACTATGGATGAAGTGTAAGCCAAGTATCCAAGTTATGTGAAGCTGCAGTTTTGAAATTCCAAGTTTTGAGGACAAAACTTTCTTTAAGGGGGGTAGGTTGTAAACCCCCGAATTTTTGGAATTGGTTTAGCCTAAAACCCTAAAACAGAAGTCAACCGAAACTCTAATGGTCAAACAAAACCCTAGTTAGATGTAATAGCTTATGTCCGACAATCCCGAATAAGAAACTCGGTGAGAATAAGTAGGAGTTTAGAATATAGAATAGTGCGTAATTATCTAAGGTGGCATAAAAAGATCCGATTAGTAAAACAACAACTTGTTTCGAACTCGATCGGACACAGTTCTTGAAAAACGTGTCCCGGAGCTTGGAATAGTAAAAATATTCCAAATATACCGTTAGACTTGTAAAAATATAAGATTTTCAAAAGTATCAATTTTGTAATTTTTCGGTAAGTAAAAATAACAGATATCGCAATTATACGCGTATTTTCTTACTACCGGTACTTTATTAGTCATATCTACTTTACATTACACTATTTATCACTATTCTATACTATTCTTTTATCTCTACTTTTTCTTACACCTACTCTTACACACCATAACCTATAACCTTTACTTTTTACCTTTCCCATAATTTTATTTCACATTTATTTTACTTATTACTTCATTTAATCCACAAATACAAAAAAATAAAGTATACTCTCTCTCCCTTCACTCATGGCCGGTGCCACCCCCCCATGCATCATCCACAAATTGTTTCAATTTTCTTTTATTTAAATCACTCAAAAATCACTCCATATTTTCCTATAAATACCCTCTCCTCTTTCACTTCTTTCACACATTTACGACCCACAAATTTCCTACAAAAACTCTCTCAGATTCTCCTTTCAAAACTCTCTCCAAATATCCTCCCAAAACTCTCTCAAAATAATTACAAAACAACTTCTACCTACAACAAAAACTAAAACCACATAATACTACCAAAGTTTTCTTTAGGTAACCATTTCCTATTGTTTTCTTCTTCTCATGTCATGTAACTTTACATGACCATAGTGTGAGTTTCCAAAGACTAAATGTTATGGAAGCTACATTATGTTCATGTATTGTTCTTGTTCATGAAAATCTATTTATGTTTATGTTATTATTTTATTCATATTATTGTTATTATATCTAAGTATTATTATCTATATTATATATATATATATACATATTCTTTAGAGCGTATAAGCTCACTTGCAATTTATTTATTTTATGCAATGCAATTTATTTATTTATTCCATTGCAATTTATTTATTTATTCCTTATTATTTTAAGACTAGTCTCTAGTCTTAGACTTGTCCTCATCAATTCAAAACAAATTTTTCTTTCTTTCTTTCATTTTATTTTAATTTGAGACTAGTCTACTGCTTAGTCCCGGGAGCCTTGAAAAAGCTAAGACTCCAAATACTTGACTTTATTATTTATGTTATTTTTGTTTGCTATTATTTCTCATAAATCATGTTCATTTAGATTGTTGTCCAAAATTTCAAGTTCTAAAAATAATTAACAAAAGGAGATTTTACCACTTAGAGATAAGTTTATGTGAAGTATAAAATCTATAATTTAATAAAAAATAAAGTCATTCTTTTCAAGTTACAAAAAAACCCACTACAATTTTAGAAACTACTTTATGAAAAGCTTTTAAACCAATTATTATCCCGCTATATCTTTCAAAGAAATGATTTTTGATACAAAATGATTTCTACGAAAACATAACATAGCAAAAACCTTAGGAAGCTAGAAGTGAGGATTTCAAGTTTAGATCATTTCACATAAATAGTCAAAGAAGGATGATCATTGGGTGAGAAGGATAGTAAGCTCATATCGAAAGCAACACTTGGCGGAGTGTCCAAAAGCGATTGCTTGGAAGTGTTATGGAAATGCTTGGAGGAAGATCCGAAAGCAAGGCTTGATTTAAGTAGACTTCACATGCTTGGCAACATTAGTTGAAAGCATAACTCTTTTTAACTAAAACTACTTGTTTTGAGGTTATGTATCACCAAACCCCGAATAGAGGGCGCAAATCCATTCAACATATAGTTCCCGAAAAACTATATGCCTTGTTTGCCCACGTGTAAGTTGCATTCCATTTATTTGATTAAACAACTTGTTTGAAATTTTGTTACAAGAAGTTATTTATGGAAATAGTTCTCACTAAGCCTGTCAGCTTATACCCCATAGATATCTTTTGCAGTTCCCTTACTTGTGGTTGAGGCCACGAGGACCTTGCACTTAGGTAATTTCTTTTTGGATAAGGAAATTTTAAGAAGTTTAGTATTAGAAATGATGTACCAATATTCTTGTAATAGATTAGTGAATTAGGGAAATGTCCCTAAGTTTGTAAAGATCATTGTTATAAGTAAATTGAATATTATGAATCCTCTTTTCTTAATATGTTATTATATCTTCTCAAGCTTCATAATTCCATGTATGGTCCTCTAAATTTGTGAGAGTACACCTTACACTTAATATAAAAGCTTTGGGATTGGCTAAGGTTGTCATACTTAAGCTTTAATATTGAGTGTGGTGGATTGTTACGTTTAGGGTACTCCTTGAGGCGTGACAGCTACCATCATGGAGAGCCCCTAGAGGAATATCGGAAAAAGGATAAGAGTTTTGTGAGTGTAGTTTTCTTTGGTGGAAAGACCTAGGAGTTTTAAAGAAGTATTTAGGCTTGGAAGAGAAGCTTGGGAGAAAGATTTTGGGAAACCTGATAGAAGGGATAAGATACAATCTGATTTTGAAGCATAGGTACTTCGATGTGGAAATCATTTATGCCTTGAAGTGACTTGATGTATGGTGGAGCAATTACCTTATGGATCAAACTATGATTTTTATCTTTAAAATGAAGGAAATCGTGTTTGCCTTGATTTTAGGATTTGGGATTCCCTTAGACCTTTCTACGTGTATGTGGAAGACCACCTTATAGACCATACCATGTGGAATAAAGCGAATTACTTCAAGCATTTATATTAGTATGGGATATAAGAAGCTTTTTGAGGACTCGAATGCCTCACTACCTATACAAGGGATAGTCCTAAGCAGTGAATGGAGAGAGAATGACCATCACGAGCTAACTAATGATGATGAGAATGCGGACATGAAGAGTGAAGAAAACAAAGAGGAAGAAGTGGATTTGGATGAAGATCCAGAGTGCGAAATCTAGAGAATGAAGGGCAACAATCCCTGACACCATCATGGAGTGAAGATATGGACCTTTGCTTAACCTAACACCACTTTGTCCATCGAACCAAGGGTTTACAATGGAGATACAGTGAGAAGAAATAATGATATGATTGTGATTCTAGAAACGAGCTATATTCGCTAAGCCAGGGATGACGTGTGGCTTTCCTGGCACCCTTCTATTGTCAAGGAAGAAAAAGGATGAATTTAAAACCTCAACATACTCTTGAGATGATTAGAAAAAGATGCCATGACACCCTCACTTCTAGTCGCCAATCTACAATCCCACAAGGGACAATGATGCGAACAACTGAAGTGAAAGTGAAGGGAGTCCAACGAGTGATGATCATATCACATAAAGTCCAAAAAACCTTGAAGCATATCCCCTAAGAAAGGGGTTGTATTATTCAAACAAGTATCAATGTCCCGAAATAAAAGTCAAGATAGCCTTAGAATTATACTAGATTGTCTCATGTAGGAAATAGAGCATTTCCTACATGTTGTAAGACATTTTATGCCATGTGTCCTTGTCATGTCATGTGTGTTTCCTTATGGAGTTTTGTAATGTTGTTTGATAAATGAAATTTCCATTTATTTTTTATTTGTGATTTTGGTTTATTGAATTTTCTTTTCCCCATTTAAATTGAGCTTTACCATGATTTATATACCTTACTTGTTCCATAATTTCCACTATGTCCTCATAAGGATGCTTAGTTAAAAGACAATAAAAAAAAAAAAAAACTCACCGTATATAAAATGTAATCACAGCTGCACAAGAATAGCACAAAACTATGAGCAACATTGTCACGCCCCGAAGGGTACCCTAAACTGGCAGTCCGCCGTACACAATATTAAAGCCTAAGAATGATCACCTCGATCATGCGAAGGCTTCCATATTATGTACAAGGCGTCTAACACATAAAGGAGACACATCGGAATGATACGTTTTATGTTGATACAATTGAGTAACAACGTAAAGGAAATACAATCCACTATACTCCAAATACAACACCCTATACTTCAAAATACAATTCATCAACTTCAACTACATTCATCTCAAGACTTCACTACATAAAGCTATTACAAGGCAAATCGTAAAGCTTAGCCAAATACTTCAAACATTCTTATATCTTGGCGGAATCCCGAAATCATTCTCGGCTTCAACCAACTCGGTCCCCACTTAGCATTCTTGGAACAACCTGCTCATTTAAACATCTATTGGGGTATAAGCTACACTAGCTTAGTGAGTCCATTTCCGCAATAATATACTCAATTGTAAAATATACAAACAAGTTATTTAAACAATCATATGAATGCACAAGCACGTGAACATACAAGCATATGACTTTCGTAGCCATATGTGAATGGATTTACGCCCTCCATTCGGGGTTTGGGGTGATCCATAAACATGCACCACAATTCCAATATTTTCTCTTGTGGTTTATAGTGTCTACTCCACTGCCCATTAACATAAGCGACCTCATAGGCCCTTGATTGTTAACGAAGGTGGTCCTCCACCTGTTTATATGTATTGGTTTATAGTTCTACTCCACTGCCCGTTAACTTAAGCGACCCTGCAGATCCTTAACGTTAACGAAGACCCGCTACCTCCGATCATACTTTTGTTCCCACCAAAAGCATTCTCGTAATGCAATGTGACTCACTAAATGATATGCATGTAAAATTTATTTATAGAATCGTAGCAAGTTCATTATGTAATTTAAGAGCGATCATAGAGCATATCAAACAATCTAAATCTATACTAAATCATACAATATTATTTCAACAAGTCTCATCTCGATATACTTATCATTCATTCAACAAGAAAAGTTCATTTCTCATCAACAATTTTTATCTTTACCCAAGTCTAGTGCTACTACAATTACAAGCACACTCAATGAGCATAATTACTTAGGAAACGAACTCACTCGGCCATTGGATCACCGGTCTTCTAGTAATAGTAATCGGTGGCAAAGAGTAAACATTCTTGGGTTTATCTAATCACATAAGAAATACTCTAATGAGTATTCTATCATCTAAGGATACTAAAACTCTAAGAAAACTTAGTGAAATCGAAATTCGCGTCATTTTCGAAGTCTCGATTTAAAATGGCCATAACTTGGTCATTTTAAGTCGGAATCTCGCAAATTTTATATCGATTTCTATCTACTTCGGAAGAGATTTCTAAATATGAAGTTTAAATCAAGTTTTGAAAATATATAAGCCTCGGAAATGAGGGATCAGATCTGTACAGCGATTGTGTTGATTCCGAAAATGCGGTTTTCATGAATGCACTTGAGATTCCTACATGAAAAATGGAACTAAATGCCATGGTGATGATTTTTCCCTATCATGAATGTCATGATATGAACTCTTAAGTGTCTAAGGTCTTATAAATTTTTAGACTTAAAGAATTTAAGCAAACTTTTCCCTAGAAAATCATTTCATGCTATTGTTTAACAAGTAAGATTACTACACTTGGTCACACTTACTTATTACAAGGATTTTCTTTGGAAAAACTCCACTTTGTTTAAAGAAAATTTTGACCCTTATATTAGTTATATCCTAAGGCCTTTATTTCTTCAATAAAATCTTCATTTATAAACTTTATGTGGTCTTTTACTAGGGTGGTTTCAAAAATCCGAATTTAGAAAATCATTCAAGTCATTTGATTCCTTTAAGAAAAATGTATTTTATACTTAAAACTTTAATTATTTATTTTACCTATACCCTAAGGACTTCATTTATTTAAGAAAATATCATTTTGAAGTTGGAAAAATAGTGTTTTCTAACCATCTATCCATTGTTACGAATTTTGCCTACAAGACTTTTAGCTCAAAACTTCTATTGAACTTCATCTCTTGTTTCCAACATTTTATTTAATAAAAACTCATTTAGACTCATGAAAAATATTACCAAACATTATCTATCACCTATAGGCTTCATTTTTCTTGTAAAACACATGTTTAGAAGTTGATAAAAGGGTTTTTAAACTAGGTTTCTCAAGTCATCCGAATTTGCACAAGTTCATTTCTTGAAAAGTGTTTTCCTTTTTGGTATTATTAACTCATCTACCTATAGATCTATATACTAGGAAGGTTATTTACTAAGGAAAAAAATTAAAGACCATTAATGCACATAAACTCAAAATAAAGATGAGATCTTAATGTCTACATGTATATGAATGGTAAAATGGTAGATCTACTATATCAAGTGCTTAAATAGGTTTTGAAAACATAAAAACTACATTTTTATAAAAGATCTTTTGTTCAAAATACCTTTTGATGAAAAATCATAAAGCTTATGGCATGAAAGCTCCTTTAAATGCTAGATCCACTTGGTGATGGTTTGGTATTCTTGTTTTGATATTTCCTTGTCCCTAGCAAGAGCTCATGGGGACATTTAGTTGGAAATATCCAAGAATAACCTAGCCATTACAAAGATCTAAGGATATATGAAGCAAGGTTCATCTACTTAAGGTAAAATAGGAGACAAAAGAAGAAAAAGAAAGTTGTGTGTGTGTGTGTATGTGTAAACCCCGATATTCTCAGTAGCTAGGAAACCCCGGGAATTGGAAGCGAAACCCTAATCCGATCAGGTTGAGTCTAGTGAGTGAAGCCTAGGAACCCTAAATCCGGCTTTCCTTCGGTTTCATAGTAAAATAAATATTACAAAGTAAACGAATTTAAATTATTGTTCCAAAGTACATTTCAAACCTTTGGAAGTTTTAAATTCGGGAATTTTTCAATTCCGGGCCTTCCCGAGCCTAATTACGGAAAAGCGTGCCCCGGGTCGCGGATTCAGAAAAATATTCCGGAATATTCATTAGAACCGTAATTTTATAAGGATTCCAAAAATATCAATTTTATAATTTTCCGAGCTATAAATATTGCAGTTATAGCTTTTCCCGTGTTTTCGGAACGACCGGTAAAGTAGATGTCTTGTCTACTATTCACAAGTACAACCTACACTACACACTACCCATACACTATTCTTACATCCTTACAACCACTCATTTCAATTTTCTTTTCCAAGAAATTTGTCTCTCAAATAATTATTACATTTATTACAATTTCATTTACTAAATTACAATATCAAATTTTTAAACACACACACACACACATGCATGATGGCCGGGCCCCCACCTTTTTTTTTTCCTTCATTTAATTAATTTTATTCCATTTGTAAAGCTAAACCCTAATTACTTCATATATATACATATTATACTCTCTCTCTTCTCATTTCTTCTCTTTTTAACTTTTGAAAAAGGAGTAAAAATCTCTCTTCTCTCCCTCCTTGTGCCGAGCACACCTCTCCCTCTCCCTCTCATCACTTCAACTTGTTTCCTTCTTCATTTCCAACTCAAGACTCCTTTGGTATGATGATTTAAGTCTTATTCTTCCTAGATCTTGTAATGGCAAGACTATATCTTGTGTGTTTCCTCATTAAATCCCAATGAGCTCATGCTAGGGACATGGAAACACATGAACAAGAATGTCAAGCCATCACAAGAGATGGATCTAATGTTTAGATGTGTTTTTGTTAAGATCTTATCTTCTTCATGCATGTAAAGTAGTGATCTTGTACATATATTGTTGTTCATGCCATGAGATCCATGCTTTATATATCATATGTAGTAGATCTAAGGTTTAGACATTCACAACTTCATGTACATGCATGATCATAGGTTCATTTTGTTTTATATACTTTGATGATCATAAGAATGAAGTCTTGTCCATGTATAGAGATGTTAGATTGTAGATCTTCACATATAGAAGGCAAGAACATTGAAAAAGGAAGGACTTTGTGAAATATGAAAAGTTGAAAATTCGGATGAAATGGAAACCCTACCTTAAAGACCCCCAAAATCAACTTTAAACTCATATTTCATAAGAAAAATGAAGGGTATGTATAATAGGAATATTGAAGGAATGATTTTTATAAGCTTGGATGAGTTTAGGCATCATAGGAATATAAAACAAGTAGTGGAGTTAAGATGAAAGATATTGGTATGTTGATCAATGGTTAAAATTCGTAACTTAGGTTCATGCCTACAAGGACACTTAGTATTTGGGTCTAAATTGGATGTTTTATAAGCTAAATGAAGTCCTTAGGTAATATATATTGGAGCTTCACTTTTTAATACATTAGACAAGATTTTCCTTAAGGAAAATGCAAGAAAATGAAATTTGGAAAATTCGGATTTTACAAGTAGCTTATTTAAAAACATGTTTACCAAATGAAAAATGTGAATTTTTATGTATGAATGGAGGCCATGACTATTATAGACTTTGGGAACTTATTTTTAGATAGAAAACATGTGGACTACAAGACTAAAAGCCAAAGAAACCCTAAGGAGTATAATGTGGAAAAATAGTCTATAGAAATAACCTTTGAATTTTCTAACACCTAGGAGTTCATAAGGGTTTATTACCACAAAAATTATCATGACCATGCACATATTGAGTTCATTACATGGCATACACATTAGTAGTTCATTCCTATATCATTCATGCATGAATCACCAACTAGGAACATTTCTTATTAAAAGCAAAGCACATTTTCGAACTTGGATCAATTGCGGAACAGAACTGATCCCACTGTTCCGTGACCTTACTATTTTCAAAACTTGAATTTAATATTAGAAATAGATAGATCTTTCGAAGTAGATGAAGATCGATATAAAATTTGCGAAATTCCGAGTTAAAATGATCAAGTTATGGCCGTTTTAAGTCGGGACTTCCGCAAATAGCGAGAAATCCGAATTCAACTAGTCTAGATGTATAGTTTGAATTAGTTACATGAAGAGAATCTCATTAGGATTATTCTTGCTTGGTAGGTGATCCCGAGCAGGACGACACTCTACCTCCCGACTACTATTATTAGGAAGTTGGCGTCCAATGGCCGAGTGAGTTTACTTCTACTCTCAATTAATGAATGTGATTGTAATGTAGTGGCACTAGTGGTGTAGGCAAAGATAAAGAAATTGTATATGCATGATGGGGTATATGGAATTGTTTATGTTGTTACTGTTGAATACGTGAAATGGAGCTTAAGGAATATGAAACCGGGTGTTAAGATATTGACTGTTTACTAGTATTTTACGATGAATGTCCGAATACTTGTTGGTCACTTAAAAGAATTGAATTAATGAATATTCGACTCCAACTTTAAATTGAATTCATTCATGTCACGATGGGGTTGGAGCATTCACATTTGTTGGTTAATCGTGATCCATAAAACGAAATTGTTGTTTAATCGTGATCCATAAAACGAAATTGTTGGTTAATCGTGATCCATAAAACGAAGTTGTTAGTTGACCGTGAGCTCAAACGGCGTCGTACCATAGGATTCGTTAATCTGCTAACCCGGGATGGAGGGCGTAAGTCCATCCACATATGATTTCCGGACGGTCATATGTTTGTTGATCACATTTGTTTGATGCATACACTTGCCTGAATAACTACTTGTTTGAATGAAATGCGTTTAATTGCGTTGTGGAAGTATTACTCACTAAGCTAGTTAGCTTACGCCCCCATAGTTTTTATCTTTTGCAGCATGATTTTATATAGCTTAGGCCGAGACAAGCCACAGCGCAGGTACCGGAGATAGGAGTTTCCCATAGAATTTAATCCATTCCTTTTTGTATAGACTTCCATTGGAAACTAAAGACTCTGGATGACTGTAATAGACTGTTATTCTTTTGCGGGGGAATGCCCCTTAGATCTTGTAAACTTTAAATTATGCGTTTTGATTTATTATCTATGGCCAATGAATGCCTCGTTAAACTGTTTAACTCCATTTGTTGAAGTATTCTATTGTCGTAAAGGAACGCTTTACATCTACTTAAGACTTCCGAAGGCCCCGGGTAGGGAACTCGAGAGTCTTACTTAGTATGTGGCGGGCTGTTACGTTTAGAATACCCTACGGGGCGTGACAGTTTAAGTTGGTATCAGAGCACTAGGTTATAAAACAAGACAATAGAATTAAAAGAAACCGGACCTAGAAATCTAACTAATAGGTTAAATGGAGTAAAAACGTTTCTTGCCAAGTCTGATTAGTAGTATTGTTTTGATGTAGGTCTCCCTGGGTGAGACCAGGGAGAGGGCCAGAAATTTTACAAAGAGAAGCGATGAAACGATGGTAGAATATAGACTGAGGCTAAGAGAACTGTGTGAGGATTTCGCCTTAGCCAGACATCCCCGGACCATAGGGGAAATGTACAAGTTATGGAAGGATGGGCTGAGATATACCAGATGGGCTTCAGTAGTGGATCAATTGAGGTATGATCCTATGGGAAGAAGGAGCTGGACAAAGTTAGAGACAATCTATACTCTAGAGAGGATCATGGTTGATTACGGGCGTGAGCCCATGACGAGAGAAGCCACATTTATCTTGAAAGGTGGAGGAACCCGAACCCCTCCAGATTTTAGGGTATGGATCCCCATAGGACCCTTATATGTGTACTCATGATAACTTATATGATCATCCTGACTGGAATTTAGCTGATGCATGGAATCACATCACCTGGCATGCGATCTATTTAGATATCCTTCCCTCTCGAGTGCTAGCTCCACCTCCGGCTATTGATATAGGCATGCAGCTGAATGGAGTGCCTGTGATTGGAGAGGATGAAGAGGAAGAAGAGGAGGAGGATCCCGAGGAGGATCCAAACTGGGAAGAGAATGAGGTACCTAGGACCCCTACCCCGCCTATTGAACCAGAAATGCAGGTAAACCCAGAACCCGATCAAATTATATGGGATTTTAACCGGATGTTGGATATACCGGATAGTGGGAGGGTAGAACCCGAGGTAGATTCCAGGGTATGGAGAGATGTATATGGAGGGTGAGAACCCACCTGTGCTTGACCTAGCAGTAGTGGAACCGGAGGCCCCAGTGCCTATGGAGGCTGAAAATGTGGCAGAAGAGCCTGTGAGAGAGCCTGAAGTAGAGGTGAACCAACTAGGTGAGCCCGAGGTAGGAGGTGAGGAGGAAGAAGTAAGCCCAGGAGGGGCAAGGAACTGAAGAAGAAGAAGAAGAAAGTGAAGATCCAGAGCCTCTAGTCCGACCCGCTAGGAAGCGGAGGATGACCACGAGGGATATCTTAGCTTGTTCGTCCGACAGGACGATGGTGGTTCTACCAGCAGGAGACGACCTCCTAGCCCGACCCCCGATGACTCTAGTGATGAGTAGAGACCGGGATGTTAGCTAACCCATGAAGTCCAAGAGGAGTCCTGACTTTCTTATTTTTGTAGTAGGCAATGCGGGATGCCAATTTGCCTTAGGATTTCAGGATAGTTAGTATTTTATTTGTTCTTTTTCCCTGTATTTTGTCATGTTTTCGGAATAGGGAAATTGATTAGAATAGGAAGGGAGCTTAGCTAGCCAAATTTTGGGAACTAAATTTTGATGTAATATTTGTATGGCTCGCTAAAGAAATGAAAAGGATCACTTTTGTTTCAAAGAAATGGAGTTGTGAAAAGTACGCATTCTAGTCATGATACATAAGAGAACATTAACTGCATATAGATTGCATAAGCATTCACTCATTCGCATTATTGTTGTGAAATATCAATTGGTTACACTATGTGTGGATTCTTCTATTTCCCTTGTGATTCTTTTAATTATTCTTTATTTTTCTTTTATGGATTGATATTATGACTCATCTTATGACTTTATGGAATTATGCATTCCTTTTCCTTCTAAGTTTAAATTCCAGATTTTCGCAACTTCTGAACTTGTTATTAATCTTATTCCTTCGAAACCTAAAACCCCTAAAGATACTAAAAATCCATTAAACATTGTGTAAGCAGACGAAACCGACGAACTCGGAACCAGGGACAAGGGTCTAATTCTAATGAAGCCGATCAACCGGCTATACAACAACCTAACCCCCAAGGAGTAGCACCCCAAAACCAACAGGGTGATGTGCTAAATGCGATTGGACAATTGGCCAATCTTCTGAACACTTTCATCCAGAATCAAAATCCAGTTCAGAACCCACCCAGGTCAAAGTGCCCGGGATTCAGCCCCACATCCGCCGTCCGCAGATCATCGGGAAATGACTGCAGAGGCACCTGCTCCACAAGAGGAGCATTCCTATAATGTGCAGTTGCCGCCACCCCCGCCATACAGGAGACCCCACCGAAGCTCTTTACCGGACTTCATTAAGAGCAACTGGTACTTTGATGGGGCATTCGGTAAGCCGGATGAAGCTGAGGACTGGTTGGCTCAAGTTGAACGTTCTTTTGCTGCATACGAGATCCCACCTTATTTGCAGTTGGAATATGGGACGTATATGTTAAGGTACAATGCGCGAGTCTGGTGGGACTCCAAGAGAAGGAATTTGGCTTCCCCGGCCACTTGGGAAACCTTTCGCCGGGAATTCTTGTATAATTATTTTCCCTCTAGCTTGAGGGTGAAGTATAGTGCTGATTTCCTTCATGTAAAGCAGAAAGGGAGAATAGTAGAGCAATATGAAACCGAGTTTGTTCACTTGCTGCAGTATGCCCCTGAGTCTTTCAGGGATAGTGAAGAACTAAAGAAGCAGGTGTTTCTGGGAGGCTTAGATGAGGATCTACGGATTAAGTTGGAAGAGTTCGGAGTAAGGACCTACCCTGAGATGGTAGAAAAGGCTCGGGTCATTGAAGGGGCTAGGAAAAGGAAGTATCAGGAGCCTGAAAAAAGAGTATTCGGGAAGAGGCCGTTTGATGCCTCAAGCTCAGGGTTTAAAGGAAAAAGGTACAGGCCGTACCAAGGGTTTAAAGAGGAGTCTAGCAGCAAGCCGACCCAGTTCAAGACCAATGTCACCTGTTGGAAATGTAAGGGGACGCATGCGCCCAGGCAATGCCCGCAGTTGAGAAACAAGTGTTACTTTTGTGGTGATGCGGCCACATGGTTTTTACGTGCCCGAAGAAACTGGCAGTGACTTGCTTCATTTGCAAGGAGAAAGGCACTTAGCTTCCGAATGTTCACAACGAAAGAGCGTGGCCACCCGACCCTTCGGAGCCTCGAGTAATACCAACCCCTTGAGGTCTGGTAACAAGAGCGGGAGTCGGGCAGCTTCCGCAATGCATGGGATGAGGCTGTCCAATCTGGAAGGCCAATGGATGGTGGAAGAAGACGAAGATGAGGAAGTGGAAGTGGCAGCTTTGGATCAAAGCGAGAATGCTGATGGCGGCCTGGTGACAGGTTAGTAACGGAAACCCCTCCTAAGTTGAAATTTAAGTTGTTTAATTTGAATTATTGTTTAAATGAAATTGAATATATTATGGAAAGCTGGAAGTAGAGGCCCTATGTGGATAGCCTTAAGAATATTTTAGGGTCCATATGTGATGGGTATTTGTTGACCTTAGGACACATACAAGTAAATAGCGTGGAAGCCTATGCTTTGTTTGACATGGGAGCGACCCACTCGTTCATCACCTATAGTTTAGCCAACCGACTTGGATTGCCTATAGCCACAACCATGGTTAGCTTGAGGATTAAGACCCCCACTGGGAGTGTTGTGTCGACCCGAGATCTGATAAAAGACTGTCCATTGGGAATCCATGGTCACCACTCCAAAAGTGATTTAATAGTGTTGGAAATGAATAAATACGAAGTCATCCTTGGGATGAATTGGCTAAGTAGAGTGAAGGCAGTAGTGGATTGCCAAATGAGGACAGTATGTTTTTATGATCAATCGGGAGAAAAGGTAGAATTTGTGGGAGAAACCTTAGCCCCAAGAAGATTTGATCTAAGCTCGTTTGAGTTGATGATGGAGGATGAGGTGATGATACCTATTGAGGGTGTATTGGATGAAGGGGAAACCCGTGAGGAAAAGAATATTCAAGTGGTGAATGAATACTTGGATGTGTTCCCAGAAATTTTGCCGGGATTACCGCAAAGAAGAGAAATCGACTTTGAGATTGTGTTGGCTCCAAATACCGAACCGATATCTAAAGCGCCATACCGGATGGCACCGGCTGAGTTGAAGGAGCTAAAGATGCAGTTACAAGAACTTCTGGACCAGAAATTTATAAGACCAAGTGTATCGCCAAGGGGCGCACCCGTCTTGTTTGTGAAGAAGAAGGACGGATCGATGAGATTGTGTATCGACTACCGGGAATTGAATAAGGTGATTGTCAAAAATTGATATCCCTTGCCAAGAATCGATGATTTGTTTGACCAGCTGCAAGGAGCTTGTCACGCCCCGTAGGGTATTCTAAACGTAACAGCCCGCCACATACTAAGTAAGACTCTCGAGTTCCTTACCCGGGGCCCTCGGAAGTCTAAAGTAGATGTAAAGCGTTTCTTTACGACAATAGAATACTTCAACAAATGGAGTTAAACAGTTTAACGAGGCATTCATTAGCCATAGATAATAAATCAAAACGCATAATTTAAAGTTTACAAAATCTAAGGGGCATTCCCCCGCAAAAGAATAACAGTCTATTACAGTCATCCAGAGTCTTTAGTTTCCAATGGAAGTCTATACAAAAAGGAATGGATTAAACTTCTATGGGAAACTCCTATCTCCGGTACCTGCGCTGTAGCTTGTCTTGGCCTAAGCCATATAAAGTCATGCTGCAAAAGATAGAAACTATGGGGGCGTAAGCTAACTAGCTTAGTGAATGATAACTTCCATAACGCAATTAAGTATAAGTCATTCAAACAAGTATTTATTCAGGCAAGTGAATGCATCAAACAAATGTGATCATCAAACATATGACCATCCGGAAATCATATGTGGATAGACTTGCGCCCTCCATCCCAGGTTAGCAGATTAACGAATCCTGCGGTACGACGCCGATTAAGCTCACGGTCAACTAATAATAATTCGTTTTATGGATCACGATTAACCAACAAGTCGTTTTATGGATCACGATTAACCAATATGTCCGTTTTATGGATCACGATTAACCAACAATGCGAATGCTCCAACCCCATCGTGACATGAATGAATTCAATTTATAGTCGGAGTCGAATATTCATTAATTCAATTCTTTTAAGTGACCAACAAGTATTCACAGACATTCATCGTAAGATACTAGTAAAGCAATCAATATCTTAACACCCGGTTTCGATATACCTTAAGCTCCATTTCACATATCAACAGTCAACAACATAAATAATTCCCATATACCCCATCATGCTTATACAATTTCTTTTATCTTTGCCTACATTACTAGTGTCACTACATTACAATCACATGCATTAATTGAGAGTGGAAGTAAACTCACTCGGCCATTGGACGCCAACTTCCTAATAATAGTAGTCGGGAGGTAGAGTGTTGTCCTGCTCGGGATCACCTACCAAGCAAGAATAACCCTAATGAGATTCTCATCATGTAACTAAATCAACTATACATCTAGACTAGTTGAATTCGGATTTCTCGCTATTTGCGGAAGTCCCGACTTAAAACGGCCATAACTTGGTCATTTTAACTCGGAATTTCGCAAATTTTATATCGATCTTCATCTACTTCGAAAGATCTATCTATTTCTAATATTAAATTCAAGTTTTGAAAATAGTAAGGTCACGGAACAGTGGGATCAGTTCTGTTCCAATTGATCCAATTTCGAAAATGCGCTTTGCTTTGGATAAGAAATGTTCCTAGTTGGTGATTCATGCATGAATGATATAGGAATGAACTACTAATGTGTATGCCATGTAATGAACTCAATATGTGCATGATGATAATTTTGTGGTAATAACCCTTATGAACTCCTAAGTGTTAGAAAATCTTGCAAAGGTTATTTCTAGTAGACTATTTTTCCACATTATACTCCTTAGGGTTTCTTTGGCTTTTAGTCTTGTAGTCCACATGTTTCTATCTAAAAATAAGTTCCCAAAGTCTATAATAGTCATGGCCTCCATTCATGCATAAAAAATTCACATTTTTCATTTGGTAACATGTTTTTAAATAAGCTACTTGTAAAAATCCGAATTTTCCAAATTTCATTTTCTTGCATTTTTCTTAAGGAAAATCTTATCTAATGTATTAAAAAGTGAAGCTCCAATGTATACTTCATCCAAGGACTTCATTTAGCTTATAAAACATCCATTTTAACTTAAATACTAAGTGTTTATTTAGGCATTACCCAAAATTACGAATTTCTACACATCCAAAGTCAACATTTTTCCTTCTAACTTCACCTCTTGTTTTCCTTATTTTTATTATGCCTAAACTCATCTAAACTCATGAAAATAATTCCTTCAACATGTCTATTACACATACCCTCCATTTTTCTTATGAAATATGAGTTTGAAAGTGATTTGGTAGTTTTCAAGGTAGGGTTTCCATTTCATCCGAATTTTCAACTTTTCATTTTGACAAAGTCCTTCCTTTTTCAATGTTTTTGCCTTCTATATATGAATATCCACTCTAACTTCTATACATGAACAAGACTTCATTCTTATGGTCATCAAAGCATATAAAGCAAAATGAACCTATGATCATGCATGTACATGAAGTTGTGAATGTCTAAACCTTAGATCTACTACATATGATATATAAAGCATGGATCTCATGGCATGAACAACAATATATGTGCAAGATCACTACTTTACATGCATGAACAAGATGAGATCTTAACAAAAACACATCTAAACATTAGATCCATGTCTTGTGATGGCTTGACATTCTTGTTCATGTGTTTCCATGTCCCTAGCATGAGCTCATTGGGATTTAATGAGGAAAACACAAGATATGGTCTTGCCATTACAAGAACTAGGAAGAACAAGACTTGAATCAACATACCAAAGGAGTCTTGAGATGGAAATGAGAAGAAACAAAGTTGAAATTGCAAGGGAATGGGGGAGGGAGTGCTCGGCAATTGAGAGGAGAGAAGAGAGGTTTTTACTCTTTTCAAAAGTTAAAATGAGAAGAAATGAAGAGAGAGAGAGAAATATTAGTATATATAAGTAAATTAGGGTTTAGCTTTACAAATGGAATAAAATAATTAAATGAAGGGAAAAAGGGGGCGCCGGCCATCATGCAGTGTGTGTGTGTGTGTTTTAAAAATTTGATATTTGTAATTTAGTAAATGAAATGTAATAAATGTAATAATTATTTAAAGACAAAATTTCTTGGAAAAGAAAATTGAAATGAGTAGTTGTAAGGATGTAAGAATAGGGTATGGGTAGTGTGTAGTGTAGGTTGTACTTGTGAATAGTAGACAAGACATCTACTTTACCGGTTGTTCCGAAAACACGGGAAAAGCTATAACTGTAATTTTATAGCTCGGAAAATTATGAAATTGATATTTTTGGAATCCTTATAAAATTACGGTTCTAATGAATATTCCGGAACATTTTTCTGAATCCGTGGCCCGGGGCACGCTTTTCCGTAATTGGGCTCGGGAAGGCCCGGAATTGAAAAATTCCCGAATTTAAAACTTTCAAAGGTTTGAAATGTACTTTGGAACAATAATTCAAATTCATTTACTTTAATATTTATTTTACTATGAAACCGAAGGAAAGCCGGATTTAGGGTTCCTAGGCTTCATTCACTAAACTCAACTGATCGGATTAGGGTTTCGCTTCCAATCCCGGGGTTTCCTAGCTACTGAGAATTCCGGGGTTTACAACCTCCCCACCTTAAATAAAGTTTTGTCCTCAAAACGGAACTGACGTACCTTGTCCTTCAAATATCTCGGGGTACTTTCTCCGGATTTCATCTTCCGCTTCCCAGGTTGCTTCTTCAAAGGCATGATTCCTCCATAACACTTTCACGTAGTGAATGTCTTTGTTTCGTAGCCTTTGAGTTTTCTTATCCAATATCTTTACTGGGTGTCTTCATATGTCAGGTTTTCCTTCAACTGGATTGGTTCCAATTCCAGAATCCTTTCTGGGTCGGCAATATCTCCTCAAAACTGACACATGGAAACATTGTGAATCCCGGACAAATTAGGTGGTAGGGCTAGCCGATACGCCAGGTCTCCGACTCTTTCCAGATCTCAAAAGGTCCAATGTATCTCGGGCTTAACTTCCCTTGTGTACGCATCCTCTTGATACTTTTAATCGGGTTTATCTTCAGGTACACATGATCACCCACTTTAAATTCAAGCTCTCGTCTTTTCAAGTCTGCCCAGCTCTTTTGTCGATCCTGGGCTTCCTTCATTTTCCGCTGAATCAACCTTACTTTATCCGCGGCTTCCTGTACCAATTCCGGCCCAATTGCTACCTTTTCCACTTCATCCCAAAACAAAGGGGACCTACAACGCCGTCCATACAAAGCTTCATACGGAGGCATCTGGATGTGGAGTGATAGCTGTTATTATAGGCAAACTCGATTAGGTGTACATGACTATCCCAATTCCCTTTGAATTCCAGGCACACGCCCTTAACATGTCTTCTAGGGTTTGGATCGTCCGCTCAGACTGTCCGTCGGTCTGAGGATGGTAAGCCGTACTGAAATGCAATTTAGTACCCAAGCTCTTCTGCAAGCTTGTCCAAAACTTGGACACAAATCTCGGGTCTCTATCTGAGATGATCCCTGCAGGTATGCCATGTAATCTTACGATCTCTCTGATATAAATCTTGGCTAACCTTTCCATTGAATAGGTCATATTTATGGGTAGGAAATGCGCCGACTTAGTTAACCGATCCACTATTACCCATATTGCATCACAACCCGATGGAGTCTTGGGAAAGCCACAAACAAAATCCATGGATATTTGATCCCACTTCCATTCAGGAATGGGTAAGGGCTTTAGCAATCCGCCCGGTCTCTGGTGCTCTACCTTCACCTGTTGGCATACTGCACTTCATTACATAATCTGCCACATCTCGCTTCATTCCATTCCACCAATAGCAACTTTTCAAATCTTGGTACATTTTGGTGCCTCCCGGATGCATGGTATACCCGGAGTTATGTGCCTCGCTCATTATTTCCTTCTTCAACTCCTCATCCTCTGGTACGCACAGCCTTCCGTTCATTCGGATCACGTCTTCATCATCTACGGCAAAGTCAAGGTACTTTCCCGCTTGGGTTTCCCTTTTTATCTTTTGTATCACTTCGTCATACCTGTGCTTCTTTGATTCTTTCTACGAGGGTTGGTTCCAGCACCAAGTTAGATATCTCAAGCTCAGCACTTCGATCTATGAACTCGATCCTTAATTTCTCAAATTCCTTAATCAACTCCTTCTGACTTGTAATCAAAGCGGCTACCTCCCCTGATTCTTCCGACTTAGGGCATCCGCGACTGCATTTACTCTCCCTGGACAGTAATTTATCCCCAGGTCATAATCTTTTATTAATTCCAGCCACCTCCTTTCATGTTCAACTCCTTCTGTGTGAACAGGTATTTAAGGCTTTTATGATCTGTGTATATCTCACACCGTTGTCCATACAGATAATGTCGCCATAACTTCAAGGCAAAGACAACTGCAGCTAGTTCCAAATCATGCGTAGGGTAATTCTGCTCATGCGGTCTCAATTGCCGAGAAGCATACGCAATGACCTTCCGCTCTTGCATCAAGACGCATCCAAGACCATTTCTTGAAGCATCACTATGTACCGTGTAAGACTTTTCCGGATCTGGTAAAACCAAAATCGGTGCCGAGACCAGTCGTCGCTTTAGTTCCTGAAAACTTTGTTCCTCTTGTCTGTCCAAATGAATTTTTCATTCTTTTGAGTCAATTGAGTCAGCGGCTTGCTATCTTGAAAAATCCTTCACAAACTTGCGATAGTAGCCAGCTAATCCCAAGAAACTCCTTACTTCAGTAACTGTTTGTGTGGCTTCCAATCTACTACCGCCTTGATCTTTCGGGATCAACTGATATCCATCACTCCACTACGTCCCGAGAAATGATATCCTGTCCAACCAAAAGTCACACTGGACAGCTTGGCGTACAGCTTATTATCTCGTAAGGTTTGCAATGCCAAACGAAGATGCTCCTCGTTGTTGCTCTTTGGTCTTTGAATATATGAGATGTCGTCTATAAAGACTATTACGCACTTATCCAAAAGTGGCTTATAGACCCTATTCATCAGGTCCATAAATGCAGCTGGTGCATTAGTTAGTCCAAATGACATCACCAGAAACTCGTAGTGCCCATAACGAGTACGAAAAGCCGTCTTAGGCACATCCTCAGGCTTAATCCTCAACTGATGATACCCCGAACGTAAGTCAATACGTGAGAACACACAAGCTCCTTGCAGCTGGTCAAACAAATCATCGATTCTTGGCAAGGGATATCGATTTTTGACAGTCACTTATTCAATTCCCGTAGTCAATACACAATCTCATCGATCCGTCCTTCTTCTTCACAAACAAGACGGTGCGCCCCATGGCGATACACTTGGTCTTATAAATTTTGGTCCAGAAGTTCTTGTAACTGCGTCTTTAGCTCCTTCAACTCAGCCGGTGCCATCCGATGGCTTTAGATATCGGTTCGGTATTTGGAGCCAACACAATCTCAAAGTCAATTTCCTTCTTGGCGGTAATCCCGGCAAAATTTCTGGGAACACATCCAAGTATTCATTCACCACTGGAATATTCTTTTCCTCACGGGTTTCCCCTTCATCCAAGACACCCTCAATCGGTATCATCTCCTCATCCTCCATCATCAACTCAAACGAGCTTAGATCAAACCTTCTTGGGACTAAGGTTTCTCCCATAAATTCTACTTTTTCTCCCGATTGATCATAAAAACATACTGTCCTCCTTTGGCAATCCACTATTGCCTTTACTCTACTTAGCCAATTCATCCGATGACTTCGTATTTATTCATTTCCAACACTATTAAATCACTTTTGGAGTGGCGACCATGGATTCCCAATGGACAGTCTTTTATCAGATCTCGGGTCGACACAACACTCCCTGGGGGTCTTAATCCTCAAGCTAACCGTGGTTGTGGCTATAGGCAATCCGAGTCGGTTGGCCAAACTATAGGTGATGAACGAGTGGGTCGCTCCCGTGTCAAACAAACATAGGCTTCCACGCTATTTACTTGTATGTGTCCTGAGGTCAACAAACACCCATCACATATGGACCTTAAAATATTCTTAAGGCTATCCACATAGGGCCTCTACTTCCAGCTTTCCATAATATATTCAATTTCATTTAAACAATAATTCAAATTAAACAACTTAAATTTCAACTTAGGAGGGGTTTCCGTTACTAACCTGTTACCAGGCCGCCATCACTTCTCGCTTTGATCCAAAGCTGCCAACTCTACTTCCTCATCTTCGTCTTCTTCCACCATCCATTGGCCTTCCAAATTGTACAGCCTCATCCCATGCATCGCAAGCTGCCCGACTCCCGCTCTTGTTACCAGACCTCAAGGGGTTGGTATTACTCGAGGTCCGAAGGGTCGGGTGGCCACGCTCTTTCGTTGAACATTCGGAAGCTAAGTGCCCTTTCTCCTTGCAAATAAAGCAAGTCACTGCCAGTTTCTTCGGGCACGTAAAAACCATGTGGCCAGCATCGCCACAAAAGTAACACTTGTTCCTCAACTGCGGGCATTGCCTAGGTGCATGTGTCCCCTTACATTTCCAACATGTGACATTGGTCTTGAACTGGGTCGGCTTGCTGCTAGACTCCTCTTTAAACCCTTGGTACGGCCTGTACCTTTTTACCTTTGAACCCTGAGCTCGAGGCATCAAACGGCCTCTTCCCGAATACTCTCTTTTCAGGCTCCTGATACTTCCTTTTCCTAGCCCCTTCAATGACCCGAGCCTTTTCTACCATCTCAGGGTAGGTTCTTACTCCGAACTCTTCCAGCTTGATCCGCAGTTCCTCGTCTAAGCCTCCCAGAAATACCTGCTTCTTTAATTCTTCACTATCCCTGAAAGATTCAGGGGCATACTGCAGCAAGTGAACAAACTCAGTTTCATATTGCTCTACTGTTCTCCCTTTCTGCTTTACATGAAGGAAATCCGCACTATACTTCACCCTCAAGCTAGAGGGAAAATAATTATTCAAGAATTCCCGCGAAAGGTTTCCCAAGTGGCCGGGAAGTCAAATTCCTTCTCTAGTCCCACCAGACTCGCGCATTGTACTTAACATATACGTCCCATATTCCAGCTGCAAATAAGGTGGGATCTCGTATGCAGCAAAAGAACGTTCCACTTGAGCCAACCAATCCTCAGCTTCATCCGGCTTGCCGAATGCCCCATCAAAATACCGGTTGCTCTTAATGAAGTCCGGTAAAGAGCTTCGGTGGGGTCTCCTGTATGGCGGGGGTGGCGGCAACTGCACATTATAGGAATGCTCCTCTTGTGGAGCAGGTGCCTCTGCAGTCATTTCCCGATGATCTGCGGGTGGCGGATGTGGGGCTGAATCCCGGCACTTTGACCTGGGTGTGGGTTCTGTACTGGATTTTGATTCTGGATGAAAGTTCAGAAATTGGCCAATTGCCCAATCGCATTTAGTACATCACCCTGTTGGTTCTGGGTGCAGTCCCTTGGGGTTAGGTTGTGGCATAGCCGGATCGGCTTCGTTCGATTAGACCCTTGTTCCCGATTCCGAATTCGTCGGTTTCGTCTGTTTATACATGGTTTAATGAATTTTCAGTATCTTTAGCCAGTTTTAAATTCCGAAGGAACAATTATTAACAATTCAAAGTTGCGAAAATCTAGAAATCAAACTCGGAAAGAAATGGAATTCATAAATCCATAAAATTATAAGGGCAAACAAAATAAAATAAAATAGAATAAAATGACATAGAATAATTTCACACATAGAGTAACAAGTCAAACTTCATAATGATAATGTAAATGAATGAATGTTTATGTGATCTATATGCGTTGGTCTTTATGCTCATGACTAGTATGCATGCTTTTCACAACTCCCTTTCCTTAAAACGAACTTGACCATTTCATTACTTTAGTGAGCCATACAACAATATTATATCAAGATTTGGTCCCCAAAATTTGGCTAACTAAGTTCCTTCCTATTCTAAACAATTTCCCTATTCCCGAAATCATGACAAAATACAGGGAAAAAAAAAATAAAATACTAACTATCCTGAAATCCTAAGGCAAATTGGCATCCCGCATTGCCTACTACAAAAATAAGAAAATCAGGACTCCTCTTGGACTTCATGGGTTAGCTAACATCCCGTCTCTACTCATCACTAGAGTCATCGGGGGTCGGGCTAGGAGGTCGTCTCCTGCTGGTAGAACCACCATCGTCCTGTCGGACGAACAAGCTAAGATACTCCCTCGTGGTCATCCTCCGCTTCCTAGCGGGTCGGACTAGAGGCTCTGATCTTCACTTTCTTCTTCTTCTTCAGTTCCTTGCCCCTCCTGCGGGCTTACTTCTTCCTCCTCACCTCCTACCTCGGGCTCACCTAGTCGGTTCACCTCTACTTCAGGCTCTCACACTCTCACAGGCTCTTCTGCCACATTTTCAGCCTCCATAGGCACTGGGCCTCCGGTTCCACTACTGCTAGGTCAAGCACAGGTGGTTCTCACCCTCCATATACACATCTCTCCATACCCTGGAATCTACCTCGGGTTCTACCCTCCCACTATCCTATATCCAACATCCGGTTAAAATCCCATATAATTTGATCGGGTTCTGGGTTTACCTGCATTTCTGGTTCAACAGGGGGTAGGGGTCCTAGGTACCTCATTCTCTTCCCAGTTTGGATCCTCCTCCTCTTCTTCCTCTTCATCCTCTCCAATCACAGGCTCCATTCAGCTGCATGCCTATATCAATAGCTGGAGGTGGAGCTATTACTCGGGGGGGGAGGGGGAGGATATCTAAATAGATCGCATGCCAGGTGATGTGATTCCATGCATCAGCTAAATTCCAGTCAGGATGATCATATAAGTTATCATGAGCATACACATATAAGGGTCCTATGGGGATCCATACCCTAAAATCTGGAGGGGTTCGGTTCCTCCACCTTTCAAGATAAATGTGGCTTCTCTCGTCATGGGCTCACGCCCGTAATCAACCATGATCCTCTCTAGAGTATAGATTGTCTCTAACTTTGTCCAGCTCCTCTTCCCATAGGATCATACCTCAATTGATCCACTACTGAAGCCCATCTGGTATATCTCAGCCCATCCTTCCATAACTTGTACATTTCCCCTATGGTCCGGGATGTCTGGCTAAGGCAAATCCTCACACAGTTCTCTTAGCCTCACCTATATTCTACCATCGTTTCATCACTTCTCTTTGTAAAATTCCTGGCCCTCTCCTGGTCTCACCCAGGGAGACCTACATCAAAACAATACTACTAATCAGACTTAGCAAGAAAACGTTTTTAACTCCATTTAACCTATTAGTTAGATTTCTAGGTCCGGTTTCTTTTAATTCTATTGTCTTGTTTTATAACCTAGTGCTCTGATACCAACTTAAACTGTCACGCCCCGTAGGGTATTCTAAACGTAACAGCCCGCCACATACTAAGTAAGACTCTCGAGTTCCCTACCGGGCCTTCGGAAGTCTTAAGTAGATGTAAAGCGTTCCTTTACGACAATAGAATACTTCAACAAATGGAGTTAAACAGTTTAACGAGGCATTCATTAGCCATAGATAATAAATCAAAACGCATAATTTAAAGTTTACAAATCTAAGGGGCATTCCCCCAAAAGAATAACAGTCTATTACAGTCATCCAGAGTCTTTAGTTTCCAATGGAAGTCTATACAAAAAAATGGATTAAACTTCTATGGGAAACTCCTATCTGGTACCTGCGCTGTAGCTTGTCTTGGCCTAAGCCATATAAAGTCATGCTGCAAAAGATAAACTATGGAGACAAGATAACTAGCTTAGTGAGTGATAACTTCCACAACGCATTAAGTATAAGTCATTCAACAAGTATTTATTCAGGCAAGTGAATGCATCAAACAAATGTGATCATCAAATATATGACCGTCCGGAAATCATATGTGGATGGACTTGCGCCTCCATCGCGGGTTAGCAGATTAACGAATCCTGCGGTACGACGCCGTTTAAGCTCACGGTCAACTAATAATAATTCGTTTTATGGATCACGATTAACCAACAAGTCGTTTTATGGATCACGATTAACCAACATGTCCGTTTTATGGATCACGATTAACCAACAATGCGAATGCTCCAACCCCATCGTGACATGAATGAATTCAATTTATAGTCGGAGTCGAATATTCATTAATTCAATTCTTTTAAGTGACCAACAAGTATTCACAGACATTCATCGTAAGATACTAGTAAAGCAATCAATATCTTAACACCCGGTTTCGATATCCTTAAGCTCCATTTCACATATCAACAGTCAACAACATAAATAATTCCCATATACCCCATCATGCTTATACAATTTTTTTATCTTTGCCTACATCACTAGTGCCACTACATTACAATCACATGCATTAATTGAGAGTGGAAGTAAACTCACTCGGCCATTGGACGCCAACTTCCTAATAATAGTAGTCGGGAGGTAGAGTGTCGTCCTACTCGGGATCACCTACCAAGCAAGAATAACCCTAATGAGATTCATCATGTAACTAAATCAACTATACATCTAGACTAGTTGAATTCGGATTTCTCGCTATTTGCAGAAGTCCCGACTTAAAACGGCCATAACTTGGTCATTTTAACTCGGAATTTTGAAAATTTTATATCGATCTTCATCTACTTCGAAAGATCTATATTTCTAATATTAAATTCAAGTTTTGAAAATAGTAAGGTCACGGAACAGTGGGATCAGTTCTGTTCCGCAATTGATCCAATTTCGAAAATGCGCTTTGCTTTGGATAAGAAATGTTCCTAGTTGGTGATTCATGCATGAATGACATAGGAATGAACTACTAATGTGTATGCCATGTAATGAACTCAATATGTGCATGGTCATGATAATTTTGTGGTAATAACCCTTATGAACTCCTAAGTGTTAGAAAATCTTGCAAAGGTTATTTCTAGTAGACTATTTTTCCACATTATACTCCTTAGGGTTTCTTTGGCTTTTAGTCTTGTAGTCCACATTTTTCTATCTAAAAATAAGTTCCCAAAGTCTATAATAGTCATGGCCTCCATTCATGCATAAAAAATTCACATTTTTCATTTGGTACACATGTTTTGAAATAAGCTACTTGTAAAAATCCGAATTTTCCAAATTTCATTTTCTTGCATTTTTCTTAAGGAAAATCTTATCTAATGTATTAAAAAGTGAAGCTCCAATGTATACTTCATCCAAGGACTTCATTTAGCTTATAAAACATCCATTTTAAACTTAAATATTAAGTGTTTATTTAGGCATTACCCAAAATTACGAATTTCACTACACATCCAAAGTCAACATTTTTCCTTCTAACTTCACCTCTTGTTTTCCTTATTTTTATTATGCCTAAACTCATCTAAACTCATGAAAATAATTCCTTCAACATGTCTATTACACATACCCTCCATTTTTCTTATGAAATATGAGTTTGAAAGTGAATTTGGTAGTTTTCAAGGTAGGGTTTCCATTGCATCCGAATTTTCAATATTTCATTTTTGACAAAGTCCTTCCTTTTTCAATGTTTTTGCCTTCTATATATGAATATCCACCATCTAACTTCTCATAAACAAGACTTCATTCTTATGGTCATCAAAGCATATAAAGCAAAATGAACCTATGATCATGCATGTACATGAAGTTGTGAATGTCTAAACCTTAGATCTACTACATATGATATATAAAGCATGGATCTCATGGCATGAACAACAATATATGTTCAAGATCACTACTTTACATGCATGAACAAGATGAGATCTTAACAAAAACACATCTAAACATTAGATCCATGTCTTGTGATGGCTTGACATTCTTGTTCATGTGTTTCCATGCCCCTGGCATTAGCTCATTGGGATTTAGTGAGGAAACACACAAGATATGGTCTTGCCATTATAAGAACTAGGAAGAAAAAGACTTGAATCAACATACCAAAGGAGTCTTGAGATGGAAATGGAGAAGAAACAAAGTTGAAATTGTAAGGGAATGGGGGAGGGGAGTGCTCGGCAATTGAGAGGAGAGAAGAGAGGGCTTTTTACTCTTTTCAAAAGTTAAAATGAGAAGAAATGAGAAGAGAGAGAGTATAATATGTATATATATGAAGTAAATTAGGGTTTAGCTTTACAAATTGGAATAAAATTAATTAAATGAAGGGAAAAAAAAAAACAAGGGGGGCGCCGGCCATCATGCATGTGTGTGTGTGTGTGTGTTTAAAAATTTGATATTTGTAATTTAGTAAATGAAATTGTAATAAATGTAATAATTATTTAAGAGACAAATTTTCTTGGAAAAGAAAATTGAAATGAGTAGTTGTAAAGATGTAAGAATAGGGCATGGGTAGTGTGTAGTGTAGGTTGTACTTGTGAATAGTAGACAAGACATCTACTTTACCGGTTGTACCGAAAACACGGGAAAAGCTATAACTGTAATCTTTATAGCTCGGAAATTATAAAATTGATATTTTTGGAATCTTTATAAAATTACGGTTCTAATGAATATTTCGGAACATTTTTATGAATCCGTGGTCCGGGCACGCTTTTCCGTAATTGGGCTCGGGAAGGCCGGAATTGAAAAATTCCCGAATTTAAAACTTTCAAAGGTTTGAAATGTATTTGGAACAATAATTCAAATTCATTTACTTCATAATATTTATTTTACTATGAAACCGGAGGAAAGCCGGATTTAGGGTTCCTAGGCTTCATTCACTAAACTCAACTTGATCGGATTAGGGTTTCGCTTCTAATTCCCGGGGTTTCCTAGCTACTGAGAATTACCAGGGTTTACAGAGCTTGTGTGTTCTCACGTATTGACTTACGATCGGGGTATCATCAGTTGAGGATTAAGCCTGAGGATGTGCCTAAGACGGCTTTTCGTACCCGTTATGGGCACTACGAGTTTCTGGTGATGTCATTTGGACTAACTAATGCACCAGCTGCATTTATGGACCTGATGAATAGGGTCTATAAGCCACTTTTGGATAAGTGCGTAATAGTCTTTATAGATGACATCCTCATATATTCAAAGACCAAAGAGCAACACGAGGAGCATCTTTGGTTGGCATTGCAAACCTTACGAGATAATAAGCTGTACGCCAAGCTGTCCAAGTGTGACTTTTGGTTGGACAGGATATCATTTCTTGGACACGTAGTGGCGGGTGATGGGATATCAGTTGATCCCGAAAAGATCAAGGCGGTAGTGGATTGGAAGCCACCACAAACAGTTACCGAAGTAAGGAGTTTCTTGGGATTAGCTGGCTACTATCGCAAGTTTGTGAAGGATTTTTCCAAGATAGCCAAGCCGCTGACTCAATTGACTCAAAAGAATGAAAAATTCATTTGGACGGACAAGAGGGAACAAAGTTATCAGGAACTAAAGCGACGATTGGTATCGGCACCGATTTTGGTTTTACCGGACTCGGAAAAGTCCTACACGGTACATAGTGATGCTTCAAGAAATGGTCTCGGGTGCGTCTTGATGCAAGAGCTGAAGGTCATTGCGTATGCTTCTCGGCAATGGAGACCGCATGAGCAGAATTACCCTACGCAAGATTTGGAACTAGCTGCGGTTGTCTTTGCCTTGAAGTTATGGCGACATTATTGTATGGACAACGGTGTGAGATATACACAGATCATAAAAGCCTCAAATACCTGTTCACACAGAAGGAGTTAAATATGAGGCAAAGGAGGTGGCTGGAATTAATAAAGGATTATGACCTGGGGATAAATTATTGTCCAGGAAGAGTAAATGCAGTTGCGGATGCCCTAAGTCGGAAGAATCACGGGGAAGTAGTGCTTTGATTACGAGTCAGAAGGAGTTGATTAAGGAATTTGAAAAACTCAGGATTGAATTCATAGACAGGAGCGCTGAGCTCGAGATATCCAACTTGGCGCTGGAACCGACCCTTATAGAAAAAATCAAGGAGGCCCAAAGGTATGACAGCGTAATATAAAAGATAAAAAGGGAAACCCAAGCGGGAAAGTACCTTGACTTTGCCGTAGATGAGGAAGACGTGATCCGAATGAACGGAAGGTTGTGCGTACCAGAGGACGAGGAGTTGAAGAAGGAAATAATGAGCGAGGCACATAACTCGGGTACACCATGCATCCGGGAGGCACCAAAATGTACCAAGATTTGAAAAGTTGCTATTGGTGGAATGGAATGAAACGAGATGTGGCAGATTATGTAATGAAGTGTTCAGTATGCCAACAAGTGAAGGTAGAGCACCAGAGACCGGGCGGATTGCTAAAGCCCTTACCCATTCCTGAATGGAAGTGGGATCAGATATCCATGGATTTTGTGTGTGGTTTCCCTAAGACTCCATCGGGTTGTGATGCAATATGGGTAATAGTGGATCGGTTAACTAAGTCGGCGCATTTCCTACCCATAAATATGACCTATTCAATGGAAAGGTTAGCCAAGATCTATATCAGAGAGATCGTAAGATTACATGGCATACCTGCAGGGATCATCTCAGATAGAGACCCGAGATTTGTGTCCAAGTTTTGGACAAGCTTACAGAAGAGCTTGGGTACTAAATTGCATTTCAGTACGGCTTATCATCCTCAGACCGACGGACAGTCCGAGCGGACGATCCAAACCCTAGAAGACATGTTGAGGCGTGTGCCTTGGAATTCAAAGGGAATTGGGATAGTCATGTGCACCTAATCAAGTTTGCCTACAATAACAACTCTCACTCCACCATCTAGATGCCTCCGTATGAAGCTTTGTATGGACGGCGTTGTAGGTCCCCTTTGTTTTAGGATGAAGTGGAAAAGGTAGCAATTGGGCCGGAGTTGGTACAGGAAGCCGCGAATAAAGTAAGGTTGATTCAGCGGAAAATGAAGGAAGCTCAGGATCGACAAAAGAGCTGGGCAGACTTGAAAAGACGAGAGCTTGAATTTAAAGTGGGTGATCATGTGTACCTGAAGATAAACCCGATTAAAAGTATCAAGAGGATGCGTACACAAGGGAAGTTAAGCCCGAGATACATTGGACCTTTTGAGATCCTGGAAAGAGTGGGAGATCTGGCGTATCGGCTAGCCCTACCACCTAATTTGTCCGGAGTTCACAATGTATTCCATGTGTCAGTTTTGAGGAGATATGTTGCCGACCCAGAAAGGATTCTGGAATTGGAACCAATTCAGTTGAAGGAAAACCTGACATATGAAGAACACCCAGTGAAGATATTGGATAAGAAAACTCAAAGGCTACGAAACAAAGACATTCACTACGTGAAAGTGTTATGGAGGAATCATGCCTTTGAAGAAGCAACCTGGGAAGCGGAAGATGAAATCTGGAGAAAGTACCCCGAGATATTCGAAGGACAAGGTACGTCAGTCCCGTTTTGAGGACAAAACTTTATTTAAGGTGGGGAGGTTGTAAACCTCGGTATTCTCAGTAGCTAGGAAACCCCGGGAATTGGAAGCGAAACCCTAATCCGATCAGGTTGAGTCTAGTGAGTGAAGCCTAGGAATCCTAAATCCGGCTTTCCTTCGGTTTCATAGTAAAATAAATATTACAAAGTAAACGAACTTAAATTATTGTTCCAAAGTACATTTCAAACCTTTGGAAGTTTTAAATTCGGGAATTTTTCAATTCCGGGCCTTCCCGAGCCCAATTACGGAAAAGCGTGCCCCGGGCCACGGATTCAGAAAAATATTCGGAATATTCATTAGAACCGTAATTTTATAAGGATTCCAAAAATATCAATTTTATAATTTTCCGAGCTATAAATATTACAGTTATAGCTTTTCCCGTGTTTTCGGAACGACCGGTAAAGTAGATGTCTTATCTACTATTCACAAGTACAATCTACACTACACACTACCCATACCCTATTCTTACATCCTTACAACCACTCATTTCAATTTTCTTTTCCAAGAAAATTTGTCTCTCAAATAATTATTACATTTATTACAATTTCATTTACTAAATTACAAATATCAAATTTTTAAACACACACACACACACACATGCATGATGGCCGGCGCGCCCCCCTTGTTTTTTTTCCTTCATTTAATTAATTTTATTCCATTTTGTAAAGCTAAACCCTAATTTACTTCATATATATACATATTATACTCTCTCTTCTCATTTCTTCTTTTTTAACTTTTGAAAAAGGAGTAAAAATTTCTCTTCTCTCCTCCTTGTGCGGCACACCTCTCCCTCTCCCTCTCATCACTTCAACTTGTTTCCTTCTTCATTTCCAACTCAAGACTCCTTTGGTATGATGATTTAAGTCTTATTCTTCCTAGATCTTGTAATGGCAAGACTATATCTTGTGTGTTTCCTCATTAAATCCCAATGAGTTCATGCTAGGGACATGGAAACACATGAACAAGAATGTCAAGCCATCACAAGACATGGATCTAATGTTTAGATGTGTTTTTGTTAAGATCTTATCTTCTTCATGCATGTAAAGTAGTGATCTTGTACATATATTGTTGTTCATGCCATGAGATCCATGCTTTATATATCATATGTAGTAGATCTAAGGTTTAGACATTCACAACTTCATGTACATGCATGATCATAGGTTCATTTGTTTTATATACTTTGATGATCATAAGAATGAAGTCTTGTCCATGTATAGAGATGTTAGATAGTAGATCTTCACATATAGAAGGCAAGAACATTGAAAAAGGAAGGACTTTGTCAAATATGAAAAGTTGAAAATTCGGATGAAATGGAAACCCTACCTTAAAGACCCCCAAAATCAACTTTAAACTCATATTTCATAAGAAAAATGAAGGGTATGTATAATAGGAATATTGAAGGAATGATTTTTATAAGCTTGGATGAGTTTAGCATCATAGGAATATAAAACAAGTAGTGGAGTTAAGATGAAAGATATTGGTATGTTGATCAATGGTTAAAATTCGTAACTTAGGTTCATGCCTACAATGACACTTAGTATTTGGGTCTAAATTGGATGATTTATAAGCTAAATGAAGTCCTTAGGTAATATATATATTGGAGCTTCACTTTTTAATACATTAGACAAGATTTTCCTTAAGGAAAATGCAAGAAAATGAAATTTGGAAAATTCGGATTTTTACAAGTAGCTTATTTAAAAACATGTTTGCCAAATGAAAAATGTGAATTTTTATGTATGAATGGAGGCCATGACTATTATAGACTTTGGGAACTTATTTTTAGATAGAAAACATGTGGACTACAAGACTAAAAGCCAAAGAAACCCTAAGGAGTATAATGTGGAAAAATAGTCTATTAGAAATAACCTTTGCAAGATTTTCTAACACCTAGGAGTTCATAAGGGTTTATTACCACAAAAATTATCATGACCATGCACATATTGAGTTCATTACATGGCATACACATTAGTAGTTCATTCCTATATCATTCATGCATGAATCACCAACTAGGAACATTTCTTATTAAAAGCAAAGCACATTTTCGAACTTGGATCAATTGCGGAACAGAACTGATCCCACTGTTCCGTGACCTTATATTTTCAAAACTTGAATTTAATATTAAATAGATAGATCTTTCGAAGTAGATGAAGATCGATATAAAATTTGCGAAATTCCGAGTTAAAATGATCAAGTTATGGCCGTTTTAAGTCGGGACTTCCGCAAATAGCGAGAAATCCGAATTCAACTAGTCTAGATGTATAGTTTGAATTAGTTACATGAAGAGAATCTCATTAGGATTATTCTTGCTTGGTAGGTGATCCCGAGCAGGACGACACTCTACCTCCCGACTACTATTATTAGGAAGTTGGCGTCCAATGGCCGAGTGAGTTTACTTCTACTCTCAATTAATGAATGTGATTGTAATGTAGTGGCACTAGTGGTGTAGGCAAAGATAAAGAAATTGTATATGCATGATGGGGTATATGGGAATTGTTTATGTTGTTTACTGTTGAATACGTGAAATGGAGCTTAAGGAATATCGAAACCGGGTGTTAAGATATTGACTGTTTTACTAGTATTTTACGATGAATGTCTGTGAATACTTGTTGGTCACTTAAAAGAATTGAATTAATGAATATTCGACTCCAACTTTAAATTGAATTCATTCATGTCACGATGGGGTTGGAGCATTCACATTTGTTGGTTAATCGTGATCCATAAAACGAAATTGTTGGTTAATCGTGATCCATAAAACGAAGTTGTTAGTTGACCGTGAGCTCAAACGGCGTCGTACCGCAGGATTCGTTAATCTGCTAACCCGGGATGGAGGGCGTAAGTCCATCCACATATGATTTCCGGACGGTCATATGTTTGTTGATCACATTTGTTTGATGCATACACTTGCCTGAATAACTACTTGTTTGGATGAAATGCGTTTAATTGCGTTGTGGAAGTATTACTCACTAAGCTAGTTAGCTTACGCCCCCATAGTTTTTATCTTTTGCAGCATGATTTTATATGGCTTAGGCCGAGACAAGCCACAGCGCAGGTACCGGAGATAGGAGTTTCCATAGAAGTTTAATCCATTCCTTTTTGTATAGACTTCCATTGGAAACTAAAGACTCTGGATGACTGTAATAGACTGTTATTCTTTTGCGGGGAATGCCCTTAGATCTTGTAAACTTTAAATTATGCGTTTTGATTTATTATCTATGGCTAATGAATGCCTCGTTAAACTGTTTAACTCCATTTGTTGAAGTATTCTATTGTATAAAGGAACGCTTTACATTTACTTAAGACTTCCGAAGGCCCCGGGTAGGGAACTTGAGAGTACTTAGTATGTGGCGGGCTGTTACGTTTAGAATACCCTACGGGGCGTGACAGTATGAGCCTTAGAAGCTCACGGCATGGAGGTGGTGAGGGAGAGAAAAAGAGAGCTTTTTAACTTTGTAAAATTTGAAAAGTGAAAGAATGAAGTGAGAGAGAGAAAAAGTAGTTTATATAGCATTTGAAATTAGGTTAAATGGGACTTAAATGCTTAAAAAAAATTGTACAATGGAGCTTCATGGGGAGGGTTTCACGCCAACCAATGTATGGGGAGGAGGAGAAGATTTGATTTTGATTTAACTTGTTTTGATGGAAATAAGTACAATTTGTCATAAATTGAAATAATGTTTAGGAGACAAAAAGTTTTTGAAAAGAGGTTGATGGAGTGATGGTAAGTGTTGCAAATATAGGGTGTACAAATAGGTAGTAATAGGTTGTACTTGTGAATAGTAATCAAGACAACTTATGTCACGCCCGAGGGTACCTAGTAGTAATAAACAAGTTACACTTGAATATTATCACTAGATTACCTTCAGAAATGACAGGTTTTCAAAACAACAAGATCTTTTAAGTTGCTTGATAAGAAATAACAAATACATGAGAGAAATGATTTAGTGAATAACCATTATAAACTATTACAACCCATATGTCTCTGTTGAAATATACAACTAAATAATCTACTCTAATAGTACATAAACATCAAACTAAAATAGATCTGTAGACTTCTAGCTTCAAAGCTCTTACCGGAGCCATATTCCTGGATGTAACCAACCAAGGACGTAAAGTGAACTTGAAAAGACTGTAGGAGTATGAGCGAAACCACAGCTCAGTGAATAACCAGACATACCCTACATCACACAAGTCATTAACAAATCATATGCAATGTAATCACTCCCATATGCGCAGATACAAGAATCCAAATAGGAAAAAGATTTACGCCCTCTTTTTAATGGGTTGAAGAACCAGCAATCAATGACCACCTACCCAGGAGAGACTAAGTACACAGGAGAATCAACGATTTCTAGTTTTAATGTTATCACTTTGAATATAGTAGCTTGCACAAACCATCTCCTGCAATCCCCTTAGAAACTCCCTAAGTATTAATCATTTCAAAGCGATTCTACGGGCGACGTTCTTCGGTGCCTTTTAGTTCCTCATAGGACCGCTAGACCAAAGAGAACCTTGGAAGACTCACACATTGGATCAACCAAGCAAAAACAGAGATCCGAAATATTAATACGTAGCAGGCTATCACAACCATATATGCAATAATGCAATTCGTGCAATGCATGTTCACATTATTCGGTTAAGTCCATAATTCTTAATCAAATTCGGGGTGACCATACATTACACACTATCATCATTATACTACTGCACAACACCAACCATTGCGTTATCGCTTGTATAAAGATATTTTAACAATCATACAATCAGATCATATCATACTTTCATCAGACATTCATTTGATTATCTTGCATTACATATTCGACTATTTATAATCACAACCAGTACAATATGACTGAATTACTCACCTGCTCATACCGACTCAGTCGTAGTAGTCCACTGGTAGATCTTCTAAAGAGTCAAATTCACCTATTTAAAACAAAGTATTCATCAATATCATCTAGCTAAATCCCTATATGTGATTAGTGTCCTAGACTCAATATTAATACTTAGTATCGTCGGGTTTTTCCTATTTTTATCTCACATAATTGTTTGGTTATTTTTATAAGTCTCATTACTTAAGAAATTAGCTTATTTCAATTTCCATTCTTATATAACTTATCTTATTAAAACAAATATTAGACTAATAATACTCTAAATATTGTCTTAGTTCTAGGGTTTCAAAAGTTATTAGATATTAATTCTAACGAACTTAAATACTAGTATTATAGTTACTATCTAATACATATTTATATAACATATACATACTTAGTAGATATATTATATATATTAAATTCGGTTTAGGTCAGAAAAGCTTTCGTTGGAAAATTTTAGCTGTAAGCCGGAATCTCCAGATGCCGGTGTAAATCATTTTGAAGAGAAAAATTTCATATGGAAAGCACCGGTGTTGAAGGCCACCAGCTTTCAACGTACGCCGGCCCTACGCCGCCGGCGTATATCTCCAGGTAGCAGGCTTACGTTGATGTTTTACGTGAAAATTATTTTACGCATAGCTTCTGTTTGAGTGTAAGCCGCCGTAAGCCGCCTATCCAGTAAGCAGCGGCCTATCCATGTAAGCCGCCGGTGTACATCGTTTACATTGCCGGCCTTGAGGCAGCGTTACACTGTTCATCATCTTCTTCCTCTGTTCGATTCTTTTCCTTTGATTTTTACACGTTAGAAACTTACCTAAACTACTTCTAAGAGTTTATATCATATATAAGGGTATATAACAACTTTCAACACGTTTAAACACATAAATATATATCTCGATTTTGTGAAAGTAAAACTAGGGTTTTGAAGTTTTACCTCGTTGAAGCTCTTTGAGTGTAATCGAAGCTTGTGTTTGTTTAATAAGTTCCTAAGATAATTATAAGTCAGTTACAAAGCTTAGATTTGGACAAAATAACTTCGAGTTACCTCAACTTACTTTGAGCTCGTTTTTGAGGGTTTTTGGCTTTGTTTTTCCTTGATCAGAGTTTATATTTTATGATCTATTTGTTTTTTGTTTTTGATTTGTTTTGTTTGTTGCTTGGGAGTGATTTCGTGCTGGAAGATATTGAGGAATTATGAAGTTTGTTTGTTCTCTTAATGAGCTTCTAATGCTTATATATATAAGAAGAAGAAGAAGTTGGCTGTAGCTGTTTCCTCCCTCGGTTTCCTCCGAATTGATGTCCAATTTTGATGTCTCTTGCTGTTGTTTTCATTGCATTTAATACTTGGAGGACTTGGCATGGTTTGATTGGTGGATAAGTTGTTTTTGTTGACTAATTTGATGCATGATTTGAGTAAAATCGGCTCCTCTTTCTCTTTCATAATCTCCACCGAACAGCAGCCAAACATATATTATATATATAGTTTATTATTTAATTAAATTTTGAGTTAATTATACGAGTTATACGGATAATATAGCTAGTATTTGGAAGTTTTTGTACAAAAATATGCTTATAAATTTATACAAAACACTTAGATTTTCAAATAATACAAATTTAGGTATATATATACGTAGTTAATTATTCGAATAATTTATTTCTGCGATTTGGATTTCTTAAGCTCATTGGGTCAATTTTTGTTTCAGGCTCCGATAGCTTAAGAAAACTCGGTTTAGAACAAAGTGATCCGATTATTTATTTGAAGTTTAGATTTTGAGTTATTTGTCAGTTTATATTTTCGTTGTGTATTTAAAATCTTAACGGTTCATTTTTGGATCATCGTTTTCTAGTTATAAGCGTATATAATCATTTATGCAGTATTGAGCTTAATACAGAAACTAAACTATATTTATATCTTTAGTTTTGATACTGAACATAAATTCTTATTAGTAGCTTTTAAATTTAACTAGGATCTCAAAATTAGGGTTTAAGTCTAAATATAAACTCATTACTACTCGTTATTCTAGTCTTGAATCATTATCGGATAAAAACAATCATTTAATCTTTATATTCACATTTTCTATTTAAATCTATTGTATACTAGGTTTTCGGGTCTAGATTTTAGATCATATCTTGAATTAGTTATTCAAGATACAAGATCGTTTTCGGTATTAACTAGGGTTAAAGAATTTCTTTATTCGATTCCTAAATCTTCATTTATCCAAAAATCTAAATATTATTATTAGACTTCAATCAGAATCTAAATCTATTATTGTTTATACAATCTATTATAAAGTCGGGTACTAATGTAAAAATTCCGGGGTTTACATTCTCCCCCCTTAAAATAAGCTTTGTCCTCAAAGCTTGATGCGTACCTGAGTTTTCAAACAAATGAGGATAGCTTTTCTTGATCTCCTCTTCTAATTCCCAGGTAATCTCTTCTGTGTGGATCCCATAATACTTTGACATAGTGGATTTCTTTATTCCTGAGAACTTGCACTTTCCGGTCCAAAATCTTAACTGGATGCTTTTCATAAGTCAAATTCTCCTTCAAATCAATTGGTTCTAATTCCACTATCTTATCTGGATCCGTACATACTTTCTTAGAACGATACATGGAAAACATTATGTATACCAGACAAATTAGGTGGCAATGCAAGACGTATGCCAGATTCCCAACTCGTTCTAATATCTCAAATGGTCCAATATATCTAGGACTCAACTTGCCTTTTTTGTCTACCATGAAGACTCTTAATTGGACTTATCTTTAAGTATACATGTTCTCCTTCATTAAATTCCAATTCTTCTTTTCAAGTTGCCCAGCTCTTTTGTCTATCTTGTGCTGCTTTCATTCTTTGCTTTATCACTGAAATCTTTTCATTAGTTTCTTGAACCAGTTCAGGTCCAACCAATACTTTCTCCAAGTTATCCCAGAACAATGGTGACCGACACTTTCTACCATATAAAGCTTCATAAGGTGGCATTCCTATGCTTGAATGGTAGCTGTTATTGTACGCAAATTCCACTAATGGTAAATGTTGGTCCCAATTTCCTTTGAATTCCATAATACATGCTCTCAACATATCTTCCAATGTCTGAATAGTCCTTTGTTTGTCCATCAGTTTGAGGATGATAAGCTGTACTGAAATTCAACCGGGTTCCCAAAGCTTTTTGTAATCCTTGCCAAAATCTGGATACAAACCGTGGATCTCTATCTGATACTATACCAGCAGGCACACCATGCAATCTCACAATCTCCTTCAAATATATTCGTGCCAATTTCTCCAATGGATATGTCATGTTAATTGGCAAGAAATGAGCTGATTTTGTAAGTCTATCCACAATAACCCAAACAGCATCATGACCTGCATTTGTTTTAGGTAATGAGCACACAAAATCCATAGAAATTTGATCCCACTTCCACTCAGGTATTGGCAATGGTTTCAACAATCCACCTGGTTTTTGATGTTCAGCTTTGATCCTTTGACATACATCACATTTAGCAACAAATTCTGCAATATCCTTTTTCATTCCATTCCACCAATACGCGCTTTTCAGCTCTTGATATGTCTTTTTTCTCCTGGGTGTATAGAATATCCAGATAATGTGCTTCATGCATTAATTCCTTCCTCAAGCTTTCATCATGTGGCACACACAATCTTTTATTCATTCTCAATACTTCTTCTCCATCCACATGAAAATCTTTGTACTTTCCTTGGGATATTCCCTGTTTAATCTTTGAATTTCAACATCTTCTTCTGGGCTTCTTTAATTCTTTGAAGCAAAGTAGGTTCCAAAATTAGATTTCCTAACTCAGCTTCCAAACCTTGTATTGAATTCCAAGTTTAATCTCTCAAATTCCTTGATAAGTTCTTTTTGTTCCGTTAATTGAAGCCACTTCTCCATAACTTTTCCGGCTCAATGCATCCGCCACAGCATTCACTTTACCCGGATGGTAATTAATGGTAAGATCATAATCTTTAATTAATTCCAACCATCGCCTTTGTCTCATATTCAACTCTTTTTGTGTAAATATATACTTCAAACTCTTGTGATCCGTATATATTTCACATTTCTGCCCATACAAATAGTGACGCCAAATCTTGAGTGCAAAAACAATAGCAGCCAATTCTAGATCATGAGTGGGGTAATTCATCTCATGTGGTTTCAATTGTCTAGAAGCATATGCTATTACTTTTCCATTTTGCATTAACACACATCCCAATCCATTTCTAGATGCATCACTATAGACAGTATATAAATCCTTGTCATTGGGCAAACCAAATTGGTGCTGATATTAACCTTTTCTTCAACTCTTGGAAACTTTGTTCACGTACATCATTCCACTCGAATTTCTCATTCTTTCGAGTCAATTGAGTCAAAGGTCGTGCAATCTTTGAGAAATCCTTCACAAATTTCCGATAATATCCTGCCAATCCCAAGAAACTCCTAATTTCAGTAACAGTTTCAGGTCTTTTCCATTCCACAATAGCTTTAACTTTTGCAGGATCAACTGATATCCCTTCTCCAGAAACAATATGTCCAAGGAATGATATACTGCTAAGCCAAAATTCACACTTAGACAGTTTGGCATACACTTATTGTCTCTCAATATCTGTAACACACTTCTCAAATTCTCATCATGTTGTTCTTCATTAGACGAATATACAAGTATATCATCTATGAAAACAATCACACAATTATCCAGCAAAGGTCTAAAAATACGATTCATCAGATCCATAAAAACTGCTGGTGCATTGGTTAATCCAAATGGCATGACCAAAAATTCATAATGACCATACCTAGTTCGGAATGCAGTCTTTGGTACATCTTCTGCTTTGATTCGGATTTGATGATATCCTGACTTTAAATCAATTCGGGAAAATACCTTTGCTCCTCTCAGTTGATCAAAAAGTCATCAATCCTGGGTAAAGGATATTTGTTCTTGATAGTTACCCTGTTTAATTCCCTATAATCAATACAGAGTCTCATTGATCCATCTTTCTTTTTCACAAAAGCACGGGTGCTCCCCAAGGTGAAACACTGGGTCTGATAAATCCTTTATCCAACAATTCTTGTAACTGCACCTTCAATTCTTTCAATTCCACAGGTGCCATTCGATACGGAGCTTTTGATACTGGTTCGGTTCCAGGTATCAAATCAATTGAGAATTCCACTTCTCTGTGTGGGGTAATCCCGGTAATTCATCTGGAAATACATCTGAGTATTCACATACTGTTCGAATGGTATGAATATCCAATTTCTTGGATTCTCCTTCAGTTGCTCCAAGAATACAACCGTTCATCTCCATATCTTCTTCATTTTCCACTTCAATTGCTGTTATCCTACTTCTGACTTCTCTGAGTATCTCACCTTTATATTCTTTTCTTTCTCCTTGATTATTGACAAAAGATACTATTTTGAGATGGCAATTAACTTTTGCTTTTACAGCAGTTAACCAAACCATACCCAAAATAATATCATATTTTTGCATCTCTATCAGAATTAAATCAGCAATTGATTCATGATCTCCGATCTTTATTGGACAATTCTTGATCATTTCCCGTGTCACCACTAAATCTCCAGTTGGCGTAGTAACTCTCAATTCTTTACTCATGCTCCCAATTGGTATTCTTATACGCCTTGCTAATCCGGTATTTATGAAAGAATGCGTTGCTCCAGTGTCAAACAAAGCATACGCAGTCTGATCCCCTACTTGAATGGATCCTAAGTATCAATTATTAAGTTCATGTTATTTTCAACTTATAAAGACTTCTATTGCTCATCTACTTGTGATTGTGTCTAATAACTTTAAGTAAACAAATATATATTTACATACCTGCAATGAGTCCATATTCTTCGGGATCAACTTCCTCCCAAATATTTTCTTCATCTCCTTCCTCTATCTCCACATTCTCTACAGGACTTCCATACATAGCAAAAACTCTGGCCGTCGCACTGGCTTTGTTGGCATTCCATTTTTCGATCCTGAGGCTCCAATCACTCCTTTAGATTGTGAAGATCCAGTTATTGCACTCACTTTCTGTGGACAATTGGGTGATATGTGCCCAACTTTATTGCATATGAAGCAAGTTGCAGTTTTTCTCTTTGGACAATCGTTTATCATATGCCCACTGTCCCCACAATAATAACATTTGTTTTGTAATTGTGGACAATATCTCGGGTAGTGAGAACCTTTACATTTCCAACAAGTTACATTATTCTTCCCCATTACTCCTCCTTTGTTCACATTGAAAGGTTTGAAGAATTTAACCTTCTTAGGCACAGAACTTGCCGTAGAACCATCATACATTCTTTTCCCGAACATAGTTCCTTCTTTTTATACCTCTCAAGTTCATACTTCCTTGCACGTTCAATGATACGAGCTTTTTCCAACATAGCTGCAAAGTTATCAATCTCAAATTCAGCAAGTCTTCTTTGGAAATGAGGTTCGAGTCCAGCCATGAAAGTCTGTCTCTTAAGCTCATCACTGTCCCGATAAGCATCTGGAGCAAATTGCAACAACCGATTAAACTCATGTTCATATTCATCAATGGTTTAGCTCCTTGGGTCAAATTCATCAGGTCAGTGCTATACTTTGCTTTTAGGCTGCTTGGAAAATATTCCTTCAAAAATTCTCGTTGAATACTTCCCAAGTAATTGGTTGGGACAAACTTCTTTGTTTCGAATTCCACCATATCCTTGCTCTTAACCTTAATAAATAAGTTCCATAGATACTTTCAAAGCTTCAGGTACTTGAAAAACATCAAGGGATCGCTCAATCTGAGCTAGCCAATCTTCAGCTTCCTCTGGCTTTCCCGGTATTCCCTCAAAATATCTGTTGCACTTAATGAATTCCGGCAACAAATTCCTCTGAGGTCGTAAAGGTGGTGGTGGTGGCAATTCCTGTTCATATGAGGGGGTCCTTGTACCTCAGCAGCAGACTCATTTGGATTCACTGGTCCATTTTCCTGAAATTGAACCGGTGGAGTATGCCTTTCATTCCTTCTAGGATTTGGTGGAGTCATTGCTGGTGCTCCAACAGGTGGTGCTCCATTTGTGGCTTGCATATTTTGCAAAGCTTGTAAAATCAAAACATTTTGTTGTTGAAGACTTTGTAAAACATCCTCAATTCGGTTTTGGGTGCTGCAGGAGCATCTATTGGTGGATCCCAGAAATTCTGGCATTTCTACTTTTATTTCTTCCCTTGGCATTCTATTAACATTAAACATATTACTTAAGTCAGATCATAACTCGTCTTATCAAAAGTCATCAAGATCATTCATATGTATATATGCAACACATATATATACATAACCAAAATACATCAAAGCTTTTCATGGTTAGTGCATTATGTACATATCCAAAAATTGCACTACCCTAACTTAGCTTCCTATCATAGTCATCAAAAGATACATATATAAGTCATCAAAAGTCTACTAATATCGTCCTGTAATGTCATCATAACAGATAATACACATCATCATATAATACTCAAGTCAAACTCAGGGACTGGGATGAAGACGACCCTTGCCCTTCTCCTGAGGGCCTAATCGTGGAAATCATCCTCTCCCTCAGAACTACTATCATCGATCTCAATCATCACACTCTCGTCCCTGGAGGTGCCAAAGTCAGGGCTGTGTCCATCACCCTAATGCCTCTGGGTGCTGGCCTCCTCTCACCCTCAGCTCTAGATGGAATATCACTCTCAATCCATCCTCCCTGCTGATCCAATCCATCTGGCATAATTATAATCTGAGACATACTTCTCTGCCTCAATCCTTCTTTTCTTACCCTCTCTCTCATCTAACAGCTCTGTGGTGATACTCCTCATGGACAGTAGTCTGAACTGTCTCCTGTACTACTCGATCCTGTACTGCAGCAGGACGCTGGAACTCACCTGCTATCTCAGGGATAATAGGCGGTTTCCTCATCAACATGCGTCTAGAGTGACTGCACCTGCTGAGTCGTGCAAGCATCAAATCATCATCATAGGCGCATCACCTCTGACCCGGGCATGATCCTGCCTCACATCATGAGCATAGACTGCTCCTCTGCCAATATCTACCCAGACTCTAAAATCTGGGAGCTCTGGTCTCTCTGATCTGGATGAGACTATAAATGCTATGTTATCAATCTCCAGACCACCTCCTTTCTGCACTATCAGCCTCTCAAATCTGTAGAGCGTCTCTATAGCTGATCCGTTATCTGGAAAAGCCCGCTCCATCAAGAATAACCAGCCTTTAAACAAAGGCAATAATCCTCGCTTCCAGGTGCTGAGGATCTCATCCAAAGTCTTAGTAATCCCGCTCAGATACAAGTCCTCTACCAGAACTCGTAGTCTGCGCCTGTATCTGTCAAAGTCTCCTCCTCCTGCATACTAAAGATCTCCCATCTAATGTGACACGTAGCAGGATTAGTCTGCACACACAATAAAATTTGCATGATTAATAATAATCACACATACTTTATTCCTAGTTGTGCAGTATAATTCTACCCATGACTACCCAACTACTAATGAATGCTAACTAAATCTAATTTACTACATTCACTAAATGCAATTCTTTCACATATTCTCTTTCTTATTCTAGCAACCATGCTCTGATACCAACTTAATTCTGTCACGCCCCGAGGGTACCCTAGTAGTAATAAACAAGTTACACTTGAATATTATCACTAGATTACCTTCAGAATGACAGGTTTTCAAAACAACAGGATCTTTTAAGTTGCTTGATAAGAAATAACAAATATATGAGAGAAATGATTTAGTGAATAACCATTACAAACTATTACAAACCATATATCCTGTTGAAGTATACAACTAAATAATACTCTAATAGTACATAACCATCAAACTAAAATAGATCTGTAGACTTCTAGCTTCAAAGCCCTTACCGGAGCCATATTCCTGGATGTAACTAACCAGGGACGTAAAGTGAACCTGAAAAGACTGTAGGAGTATGAGCGAAACCACAGCTCAGTGAATAACCAGACATACCATACATCACACAAGTCATTAACAAATCATATGCAATGCAATCACTCAACCATATGCACAGATACAAGTTTGGATGATCTAGAATCCAAACAGGAAAAAGATTTACGCCCTCTTTTTAATGGGTTGAAGAACAAAACTCAATGACCCACCTGCCCAGGAGAGACTAAGTACACAGGAGAATCAACGATTTCTCGTTTTAATGTTATCACTTTGAATATAGTGGCTTCCACAAACCATCTCCTGCAATCCCCTTAGAAACTCCCTAAGTATTAATCATTTCAAAGCGATTCTACGGGCGACGTTCTTCGGTGCCTTTTAGTTCCTCATAGGACCGCCAGACCAAAGAGAACCTTGGAAGACTCACACATTGGATCAACCAAGCAAAAACAGAGATCCGAAATATTAATACGTAGCAGGCTGTCACAACCATATATGCAATAATGCAATTCGTGCAATGCATGTCATATTATTTGTTAAGTCCATAATTCTTAATCAATTCGGGTGACCATACATTACACACAATCATCATTATACTATGCACAACACCAACCATTGCGTTATCGCTTGTATAAAGATATTTTAGCAATCATACAATCAGATCATATCATACTTTCAACAAACATCATTTGTTTATCTTGCATTACATATTCGACTATTTACAATCACAACCAGTACAATATGACTGAATTACTCACCTGCTCATACCGACTCAGTCGTAGTAGTCCACTGGTAGATCTTCTAATGAGTCAAATTCACCTATTTAAAACAAAATATTCATCAATATCATCTAGCTAAATTCCTATATGTGATTGTGTCCTAGACTCGATATTAATACTTAGTATCGTCGGGTTTTTCCTATTTTTATCTCACATAATTGTTTGGTTATTTTTAGAAGTCTCATTACTCAAGAAATTAACTTATTTCAATTTCCATTCTTATATATTATCTTTTAAAACAAATATTAGACTAATAATACTCTAAATATTTCTTAGTTCTAGGGTTTCAAAAGTTTAGATATTAATTCTAAATAGACTTAAATATTGTATTATAGTCACTATCTAATACATATTTATATAACATATATACATACTTAGTAGATATATTATATATATATAATTCGGTTTAGGTCAGAAAAGCTTTCGTTGGAAAATTTTAGCTGTAAGCCGGCTCAAGGCCGGGCCTAAATCCAGGTGCCGGTGTAAATCATTTTGAAGAGAAAAATTTCATATGGAAAGCACCGGTGTTGAAAGCGCCAGCTTTCAACGTACGCCGGCCCTACGCCGCCGGCGTATATCTCCAGGTAGCGGCTTACGTTGATGTTTTACGTGAAAATTATTTTACGTAGCCTCTGTTTGAGTGTAAGCGCCTGTAAGCCGCCGGCCTATCCATGTAAGCCGCCGGCGTACATCGTTTACACTGCCGGCCTTGAGGCAGCGTTGCACTGTTCATCATCTTCTTCCTCGGTTCGATTCTTTTTCTTTGATTTTTACACGTTAGAAACTTACTTAAACTACTTCTAAGAGTTTATATATCATATAAAGGATATAACAACTTTTAACACGTTTAAACACATAAATATATAGATTCGATTTTGTGAAAGTAAAACTAGGGTTTTGAAGTTTTACCTCGTTGGAGCTCTTTGAGTGCAATCCGAAGCTTGTGTTTGTGTTTAATAGTTCCTAAGATAATTATAAGTCAGTTACAAAGCTTAGATTTGGACAAAAATAACTCGAGTTACCTAACTTACCTTTGAGTTTTTGAGGGTTTTTGGCTTTGTTTTCCTTTGATCGAGTTTATGTTTTATGATCTATTTGTTTTTTCGTTTTGATTTGTTTTGTTTGTTGCTTGGGAGTGATTTCGTGCTGGAAGATATTGAGAGAATTATGAAGTTTGTTTGTTCTCTTAATGAGCTTTTAATGCTTTTATTTAGAGAAGAAAGAAGTTGGCTGCCGCGTTTCCTCCCTCTTTCTCGAATTTGATGTCAATTTGATGTCTCTTGCTGTTGTTTTCATTGCATATAATATTAGAGGATTGCATGGTTTGATTGGTGGATAAGTGGTTTTTGTTGATAATTTGATGCTTGATTTGAGTAAAATCCGGCTCTCTTTCTCTTTCATAAATCTCCACCGAACAGCAGCCAACATATATATTATATATATTGTTTATTATTTATTAAATAATTTTGAGTTAATTATACGATTATACGGATATATATTAGCTAGTATTTGGAAGTTTTTGTACAAAAATATGCTTAAATTTATACAAAACACTTAGATTTTCAATTGATACAAATTTAGGGTATATATATACGTAGTTAATTATTCGAATAATTTTCTTCTGCGATTTAGATTTCTTAAGCTCATCGGGTCAATTTTTGTTTCAGGCTCCGATAGCTTAAGAAACTCGGTTTAGAACAAAAGCGTGATCCGATTATTTATTTGAAGTTTAGATTTTGAGTTATTTGTCACTTTATATTTTCGTTGTGTATTTAAAACCTTAACAGTTCATTTTTGGATCATCATTTTCTAGTTATAAGCGTATATAATCATTTATGAGTATGAGCTTAATACATAAACTAAACTATATTTATATATTTAGTTTTGATACTGAACATAAATTCTTATTAGTAGCTTTTTAACTTTAACTAGGGATCTCAAAATTAGGGTTTAAGTCTAAATATAAACTCATTACTACTCGTTATTCTAGTCTTGAATCATTATCGGGATAAAAAACAATCATTAAATCTTTATATTCACATTTTCTATTTAAATCTATTAGTATACTAGGTTTTCGGGTCTAGATTTTAGATCATGTCTTGAATTAGTTATTCAAGATACAAGATCCCGTTTTCGGTATTAATTAGGGTTAAAGAATTTCTTTATTCGATTCCTAAATCTTCCATTTATCCAAAAATCTAAATATTATTCTAAAATTAGACTTCAATCAGAATCTAAATCTATTATCTGGTTTATACAATCTATTATAAAATCGGGTACTAAGGTAAAAATTTCCGGGGTTTACAACTTAAGTACCGGTAGTAAGAAAAATACGAATAAGAGGTTATAACTGTATTTTTCGTAAGCCGGAAAATTATGAAATTTATATTTTTGAAATCCTTATTTTCTTTCGATTCTAATGAGTATTCATAAGGAAATTTTGAAATTCTAGTTTCGGGGCACGTTTTTCTATAATGGGTCTCGGGATGACCCGAAATTGAAATTTTCTTAAAATCTGATCTTTTCTTGTTTCGAAATATAATCAAGAACCATATTCAAAATTAATTTTTCCTATAAAAGTTTCTTATTTAGAAACCGAGGAAAAGCCGGAACTAGGGTTTCTAGGTCTTTCTCACAAAACTTGAACTAAACCGGCTTAGGGTTTCATTTTCCGGTTTCCCAAGTTTATTGATTACTAGGAAACCCGGGGTATACATTATAAAAAAAATAATAATAAAATTGTATAATGAAATAAAATGAATAGTGCAAAAGAATAATCAATTACCGGTAGAAATGAAAATACGATAAAAATGTTATAACTGTAACTTTTATAACCAGAAAAATTATATAACTGATATATTTAGAAATCTTATAAAATTACGAGTCTAACGGTACTAATGGTATATTTTTTATATCTCGAGCCCCGGGACACTTTTCGAAGTCTGTATCCGAACGGGTTCGAAATAGGTCAAAAATTTACCAATCTGATAATTATAAACGAACTTATATTACTATGAGTTATTCTATATTTAAACTACATCTCGGCCTCTAGGGTTAGGGGCGCTAGATTGCCGAACTTACGCTATTGTATTCCGGTTAGGGTTTCTAGGTGATTTTCCGGTTTAGACCTTTGCCAATTTGGAAACTGATATTTATGTTTATATAACATATTTAATTTGAGAAATTTATTTTAAATTTTATTTTTATAAGTATTTAATAACTCTTAATGTTTTCATAATTCTTTAATTGGATTTCATTTCCGAAAGTTAATCATTATTTACTTTTCAATAATTTGTTTTTGGGCTCTATATTACCCGATTTTACAAACCGGAGCTAAATATGGAATTTTTTTCGTACGTCGTGGTTTTGAATTTGAAACCCATTGAGTTCTTATTTTATTGTTTAAAGATTTTCATTTTCTCAAGATTGAGAAGTTTCTGAATTCGTTCGTGATTTAGGACTTGTCAAAATTCAGTTTTAATTTAGAGTGATTTTGAGGGTTTATTTTCGAAGTTCATTTTGAAATTATTTATTGAAATTTTCCGGGGCTTACATCCTCGATTCTAACAATCCACCTAAATGAGATAACCCTCCAGTCGTGCAACCACAACCTCAAGAGCAAGCTCAAACGGGAGATGTGTTAACTGCTATTGGATAGTTGGCTAGTCTTCTGAATAATTTCCTTCAGCAGCAAAATCAAAATGCACTAGCACTAATGCCGATTCCCAATGTAGACACACAAGGACCCTCTCAGTGTGTACCCATAGCACCAACTAATCAGTCACGGACTACCCTATTGTTATCACCATCGCCTCCAAGACCGTACCAACGCATGTTACTAGATTTTATCAAAAGCAACCGATATTTTGAGGGAGCATTCAGTAAGCTCGATGAGGCGGAGGACCAGTTAGATCAAGTGGAGCAATCTTTTGAAGCTTTTGAAGTTCCTCACCACCAACAATTAAGTTGTGAGACATATCTACTTTGGCTTAATACTGAAATGTGGTGGGATTCAAAAAGTAGAAAATTACTAACCCCAATCACGTAGGAGATGTTTCATCATGAATTCTTAGAGAATTTCTTTTTAGGTAGTCTACGAGTGTAGCATAGTGCAGATTTCTTACACATCAGTCAGAGAGGACGTACCATAGAGGAGTATGAGACTGAGTTTAGTCGGTTGTTGTAGTATGCCCTTGAGTAATATAGACACAGTGAAGAGTTAAAGAGACATATTTTTCTAAATGAGCTAGATGAGGAGTTACGAATTCGATTAGAGGGATTTTAGATCAGACGCACTGGGAAGCTAGTGGAGAGAGGTAGGATTGTCGAAGGAGCAAAGAAAAGAAAAGCAAGAGCACCAAAGAAGAAGGTGTTTTTTTTTTCAGAAAGAAGCCTTATGAAGGATCCAGTTTTGGATTAAAGGCAAATAATTTTAAGTTAGTTGGAAGTTTCAAAGAGAACGAACGTGCTAAGAAGGGAAACAATGAAGTGAAGATTACATGTTGGAAATGCAAAGGAAGGCATTATCCAAAATCGTGCCCAAAGTTGCAATATAAGTGCTACTTTTGTGGAGATCCAAGTCATAAGATTTCAGATTATATAAAGAAGGTTCCACTATTTGTTATGTCTATAAGCAAATGGGACACTTTGCAAACGAATGCCCAAAATGAAACTATGCTCTAGCAAAATCATCTTAACACTATGGGAGGATCAACCTATGTGAGTATGCAAATGAAAGTGGTAATAGCAATTGCACCGCAACATTAGTTCATTGGATGAGAATATACAACTTGGAAGGATAGTGGATATAAGAAGAAGCGAGCGACAACGATTGCGAACTTTCTGCCTTGGAAGACGATGTGGATCATGACTCCAGCTTAGTCGTAGGTCAGTCTTAAATCCTCAGTAACGTTTCCTTTAATATTTTAAATAAATAAAGTTGCTAGTAAGTAACATTAGGAAGCTAGGACCATATTATAGAGTATACATTAGTTAGTGACTGAAGAATGCTAAATATAGGAACCATACGAGTAGCCAATGAGAACATTTATACTTTGTTTGATACCGGCGCTGTCACGCCCGAAAGGTACCTAAACATGACGGTCTGCCGTACACAATATTAAAGCCTAGGAATGACCATCTCAGTCATGTAAGGCTTCCATACTATGTACAAGGTGTCTAACACATGGAGGAGACATCAGAGTAATACATTTTATATTGATACAACTTAGTAACAATGTAAAGGAAATATAATCACTATACTTCAAATACAAATCACTATACTTTAATTTCAATTCATCAAAAGATTCACTACATAAAACTATTACAAGGCAATTCACAAAACCTAGCTAATATCTTCAAGCATTCTTATTTCCTGCCAGAATCCTGAAGTCATATTCGGCTCCAACCATCTCGGTCCCCGTTTAGCATTCTTGAGATAACCTATTCGTTTAAACATCTATTAGGGTATAAGCTACACTAGCTTAGTGAGAATTCCCTTAATTTCGTACCATAACAAGCAAGTTAAAAATCATCCATATGCTATGCATGAACAAACACACGAGTAGACAATTATGTATGGGTATCGGGAACCCATACACAGAACGGATTTATGCCCTCCGTATCTTGGGTTAGGGATGGTGTTGAAAGTCTACAGACTGCTAGTCCTCGAGCCTCGGTGTAAACCCCCGAAGTTTTGAATTCAAATCAAAGCTTAAACCCTAATTAGAAGTCAACCGGATTTCTAAAGTCAACAAAACCCTAGATTACCGTAACCGCTTAAGTTCAGTATTCCCGTTTAAGAAACCCTAAGAGAGTAAGAAAGACTTTAGTGTGTAGAATAGTTCGTAATTATCCAAGGAAGCTTAAGAAGATCGGTTTAGTAAAACCACGACTCGTTTTGAACCCAATTGGACACAGTTCTTGAAAAACGTGTCCTGGAGCTCAGAATGGTAAAAATATTCTGAATATACCGTTAGACTGGTAAAAATATAAGATTTTCAAAAATATCAATTTCATAATTTTTCGATAACTAAAAATATCAGATATCGCATTTATACGTGTATTTTCTTATTACTGGTACTTAATTTTCATGTCTACTTTACATTACACTATTTATTACTATTCTACACTATTTATCTATCTCTACTTTTTCTAACAACCTACTCTAACAACCCATACACCTATTTCTTGCACATTTTCATTTCCAATACAACTTCACATCTTTCATATCTTACTTTTAATTAATCAAGAGACAAAAAAATAAATTTTCATTCCCTCTCTCCTCTCAAAATAGCGCCAGCCACCCCTCTCTTTCTTCCCATTTGTTTTATTTTCAATTTATTTAATTAACACAAATTATCTCCCACATTTTCCTATAAATACCCCCTCTGCTTCCACTTCTTTATACCTCTTCTACTAAATTTACTCTACAAAATCTCTCCAAGAAATTACTCTCAAGAAGCTCTCTCAAGTGTTTTCTTTAGTAAATGTTCTTCAAGACTTCCATATGTTCATTTACTTAGTATGAGCTTAGTGTGTGTTTATAAAACCATGAAGGTTAAGAAAGCAACAATAGGTTCATACTTTGTTTTTGTTCATAATCTACTTCCTTATTATTTATGTTCATAACTATCTAGTATATCTATATAACTATATATTATTTAGAGCATATAAGCTCATTTATTTTGCAATTTATTACTTCCTAGCAATTTATTTACATTCATGTTATTTTTAAGACTAGTCTTTCTAGTCTTAGACTTGTCCTTATCAGTCAAAACATTTTTCTTTTTCTTTTTCTTTTTGGGACTAGTCTTTTCTTAGTCCCGAGATACCTTGATGAAGCTAAGGTTCTAATACTTGATTTATTTTCTTATTAGCTTATTCTTTCAAGTTATTATGTTTCCTTATGTTTCCATAACTTTATGATTCATATTCACGCACGAACATAATGGTTTTGTCTCAACAAAATAAAATGAGGAAATGTTTTCTTAAAATAAAGATTCTTTTCTAGAAATAAAAGTAGGGAGTAAACTTTTCTAAAAACTAAGAAGTCATCTTAAATAAACTTAGAGGAGTTCATAAGAAATTTTATAAACATAAATGACAAAGAAAAGACTTTTTTTTTTAAGTAAACAAAAATTTTACAACAACTTCACCTTTTCTTCAAATGATAGAAATTCTTTTCATTAAAATAAAATAATCTCAAGCAATGAAGAAATTATTCCTCTAAGTATAGAAGTGTTATACTTTCAATAGTGTGGAAGCTAAGCTTAGGAAATAAAAATCATTCTTAGGAATTTAAAGAGATTACGAAAATAAAATTTAGGAAAAGAGAAGAAATACTCATTAGAGATATTTTCAAAGAAAAAATGAATATTTCAAAAACTCTCAAGTTTCAAAATCTTCAAAGACTTTACTTTTTCATGAATTAAGACAACTTCATTTACTTTATACATTTGTTATGAGTCAATAAATATATGATTATACCTTCTAAAGGATTTACAAGCTATTATATTACCTATCTCTTCAAAATGAGCTTTGGATCAAAGAAGAAAAACAAGTTTATAAAAATTCACGGTGAATCTGTCCGCCACTTTTTTGGAACCCAATTGACTTATTTTGATGAAAATAAGTTTAGAACTTGATAGATCTTTTCGAATAGGTAGAACACGGTATATTATATGCGAAATTCTGAGTTAAAATGAGCAAGTTATGGCCATTTTAATTTGGAATTTCCTCTTATACGATTTTACCGCGATTTTGAGAAAGTTTAGAATCTTCAAGAATAGAACTTTCGTGAAAGACTCATTTTGGGTATTTCATCTTGTTTAGGTGAAGGACCCGAGATCACATTTCCGGAGGATTACTTCGATTAGGATCTACCGACATGGAGTGAGTTAATTCTTAACTTAAGTTACATTTCCTTGTTTTGTGCTTGTAAGTAGTAGCACTAGCAATTAAGAAAAAGATTAAATGAATAATTGTTGTGTGACTTGGAATTATGATTGATTGAAAATAATTAAGAATATCGAAAGAAGGTTTGATAAATAAATTGTGATTCTTGTATTGATATGATGAGAATTGTGTTGATCGCCTTCAACTTAAATTAAGCATTATTTGGTTAAACATATATTGAAATCAATTCATGCATATCATACTTATGAGTCACATTTGTTTCACTACCATTCTTCGTGTGTGAAAATGAGGAAATGGTAGTGGTGGCTGGTAGGAGCCGGAAAGTCTATATGGGCTAGTGGGAGCCAGAAAGTCTACACGGCAAGTAAGAGCCGGTAAATTTGGAAATATCGATGGTCATATGGGGCTGTAACCTCCCAACCCTCGACATGGAGTGTGTAAAATCCATGCTACAATTGATTTCCGGTTAATCATGTGTATTTTGTTTGTTCATATGATTGGTGCATTCTCATATGTTTGTTTGAATACTTGTTTGTATTATGGAAATGTCTTGTAGATGGGATTATCTCACTAAGCTAGTTTTGCTTATACCCTTATAGCTTTTTCTTACAGTACGATTACCTTTGGTTGGCCCCAAAGAGCCCCGTATGTCAGGTATGAGTTTAAGCAACTAGGAGTTTTTGGGAGAAGCTTTATGTATTTAAGTTTTGAACATAAGCTTCTAGGAAAATCTCTATAGTAAGCTTATGTTATAGTTGTTATTATTTTGGAAGACTTCTAAAGCGAGGGAATGCCCCTAAGATGATGTAAGGATATTATTATGAAAATCTTATGATTATTTATATAAGTTTTTGTTTGCTTTTATTATCTACTTAAATGCAGTATCCCTGTGAGTCTCTTACTATCATGGAAGCACGCCTTACATGTGATATCGAAGTTCCTACATGACTAAGGTTGTCATTCATTAGCTTTAATATTATATGTAGCGGACTGCCACGTTTAGGATACCCTCCGGGGCGACACTCTATAAGCCCCCGAAATTTTTCAAGAATGGTTTTGGAAGACCAAATTTGAAACCCTAAAGTCAGACCCAAGTTGAAACTAAACTTTAAACAATTTCGATCACGGGATTTCATAAAAGAGTCTTTAAAAACGAAAATAGAAAGTTCAATAATCGTTCGATTTAAAAATCCGAACATGAAAAGATCCACCTATCCGATCCTTGGTATAAACCCCTCAATTTCTAGGGTAAAGTTGGATTAAACCCTAACCCTAGTCAAATCGGAACTTCAAAAGTCAACAAAGACTAAGACAATCAAACAATTTCAACTCCGACAATCCCGCGTTCTCAAACCCTAGAAAACAAAATTAAGTTAATGGCTTAAAATAGTTCGTAATAACATAGGATAACATAAAAATATCAGATTCGCGAATTTCGAGCGTCCTCTAGACTCAAACGGGATCAGTTCTCGAAAAGCATGTCTTGGAGCTCGGAATATTAAAAATATTCCAATAACACCAAAAGAATCGTAATTAAATAAGGATTTCAAAATATCAGTTTTAGAATTTTTCGGTAACTAAAAATAACAAATATAGCTCGATTACGTATTTTTATTACTACCGGTATTTTATATGTCTAGTCTACTATTCATAGTACTATTCCTACTATTCATTACTATTTTACTATCTCTACTTTTTCTTACACCTATTTCTTACTACCTACATACCTATATTCTTATTTTTTATATTTCCAATACACCTTATATCAAATCATTTCTTACATATTAATTATTTTCTTACAAAATTCACACAAAATCAACTCACTCTCTCTCTATCCCTCTAAGGCCGGTGCAACTCCTCTGTTTTTCTTTCAATTATTTTCTTTTTCAATTTATTTTATTACATCAAAAATTTACTCCAAAAATTCTATAAATACTCCCTTCCTCCTTCATTCTTTCACACATCCATTTTACATAACAAAACTCTACCAAAATACTCTCTCAAAACCTCTCTCCAACAAATCTCTCTCAAAATACTCTCTACCATTCACAACACTTCAAGAAGAAAAATATCAAACACAAAACCCATTCATCTCTTTCAAAATCCTCCATTAAACCTTAGGTAAAAATCCTACTTATATTTCTTTATCATGTCATATAACTTAGCATGAGCTTAGTGTATGTTTCTTAGACTCATATGAGTTAAAGAAGCAACAATATGTTCATGTTTTGTTTTTGTTCATGTTCCTATTTTACATTATGTTGTTATATTGTTGTTGTTGTTATTATTATCGAACTTATATAATATTATATACTATGTATATATATTTATTTAGAGCATATAAGCTTATTTGTTATTTATTTATTTCCAAGTCTTACAATTTATTTATTTACTTGTTTTATGCAATTTATTAAGACTAGTCTTTCTAGTCTTAAACTTGTCCATATCAAGTCAAAAAAATTTTCTTTTGGGACTAGTCCATTCTTAGTCCCGGTTGCCTTGATGAAGCTAAAGCTCCCAATACATGACCGGGATACCTTGATGAAGCTAAGGTTCCCAATGCTTGAAAATTTTATTATGTTCATTTACTTACAAGTAATTCTTTTTTTTTTTTTTATCTTATTATGTATTATCTTTACCTTTACATTGCTACATATTCATGCATGATTATAATATTGTTATCTTAAGAGAAAATAAAAGTGGGTTCTTTCTTAAATAAAGAAAAAGTAAACTAGATTTCTTGACAAAAGAAATTTCAACAAAAAGACCTAAGTTTTTATTTTAACTATTTTCAAGGAATAAGCTAATCATAATTTCTAGAAGTAGTAGTAATGTAGATTTCTTCAAAATAACAAAAAGAATTCTTTTCTTTCATAAACCAAACTTAATACTTCATAAAGGAAGAATTTTTTTGTATTAAAGGATTCTAACTCAACCATACCTTTTATAAAACTTAAATAAGTTCACAATAGACTTTGAAAATCACATAATATGAAAGTATCTTCAAAACTTGAATTTTATATTCTTTTCAAAATTAAAAATAAAATTTACTAAGTTCTGATATTAACAATTCTTTATTAAGTAAGCTTTTCTTATAAACTTGCCTAAGAGAATTATTCTACCATTTAAGAAATATTAAGAATAAAACAAGTTTTTCAAACAAAGATAAAGTCTACTCACTATTTTAGAAACCAACTTAGAAAATATAATTGTCAAGTAAGTAAAGTTTAGAGGAAAACATACATTTAATACAACTTCAAATATTTGACCACATAAAAAACTTAAGGGATATTTTAAAAAACTTATTTTTCAATCACTAGAAATAAAGTTAATAGATAACTCAAAGAACCAAAATTTTTGAAAACGAATTTTTCTTTTGAAAAGTGAGAAAATGAAATTATAGTAGGAAAACATTTACTCATAACAACTCAAATATATTTTTATTTTCCTTCTAATAATTCAAAAATGGGAAATTCTCAAAAGATTTATTATTTAAAAACCATCAAAGACAAATTGTTTATGAAATACCAATAATGAGACAACACCATCAAAATCATGCATACATATGAGTATAATTATATGTTCAAAGGATTTTTCAATGATATATAATATATATATATATCCATATATTTTGCTTAAGGATTTTTGAGTAAAGTAAAGTTTGGAAAAATCATATTTTGTGAACTATAAATTCGTAACTATTCTTACCGTAGTATTTTCCAACCCAAATGGCTTTTTATGACAAAAATAACCTTAGAAATGGATAGATCTTTTTGAGGAGGTAGAAAACGATATATTATAAGCGCAATTCAGAGTTAAAATGACCAAGTTATGGCCATTTTAAGTTGGAATTATCTTCTATACGAATTTTAACGATCTTATGACATAGTTTTTGATAAGTACCATATAATCAATAAGAAATACTCATTATGGGTATTCTTCTTGATTAGGTGATCCCGAGGAGGAATATTCATGCCTGAAAGATTATTTTGATTAGTGGATTTACCGATCGACTCATCCATAAGAAAGATAAATCCTCATGGCTAAGTGAGTTTATTTCCTATCTTTTTTGGTACTTGGTTGTGCTTATAGCTAGAGGCACTAGAAGTAGCAAAAGATGAAAATGAATTATATATGATAATATTGGTTGAAATAATGTTAAGCATAACGAGGCATGAATCGTTGTTAATTAACTTGTGTTTTTCTATTATTCTGTTGGAGTGTGTGAAAAATTCTGTGATTACCTTTAAATTACTTTAAACATATACTATGAATTTTATTAATTGATTCATGCATATCATGTAGTTAGTTTCATTGCATGAGGTGCTATTCTCGATGGGACAAGAGTTTAGTAGCCGAGTGTGCAGTAGCCAGAAATCTACAAGATGGGCGAATAAGAGCCTAAAAGAACTATTTTGAGATGGGCGAGTAGGCGCTTGAAATAAACTACATGAGTTGGATTTAAAGATGGGTTTTAAAGAGCCTGGAACACCTAACCCTAAATGGAGGGGTAAATCCATTCAAACATATGATTTCCGGTAGATCATATGTATTGTGTGATCACTTGCTTGATGCATTCATATGCTTGTTTAATAACTTGTTTGAAATTATTTATACAAGTACGTTTATTTAGTAATATTCTCACTAAGCTAGTTATGCTTATACTCCGATAGACCTTTGTTGTAAAAGAACAAAATCTTTTAGGCCCGAAGTCTTCATATACTCGAGTGGGATGATGTCTTAGTAAAGCTTATGGAAATCTTTTGAAGATCATCGGTTAATTATCCTTTAATATTTCTTGGTGTTAGTATTATTTGGTTGTGAGAAAGACTAAGTTGTTATTATGATTGTTTGGAGAATTATAAAGGAAAAACCCCTAAGATGATGTACGGATTATACTCTCTTAATGATAAATTGGATGTTTATTTAGATTCTTGTATGCTGTATTTACTATCTTGAACTATACATCCCACCGTGTCTCCTATTATTGTGATAGACGCCTTACATATGGTGTTGAAAACTTTTGCATGACTTTGGGAAGTTATTCTTAAGTTTTAATACCGTATGTGGCGATTACCACGTTTACGGTACCCTTCGGGGCGTGACGGTTTAAGTGGTATCAGAGCATCAAGATTAGGGAAGAAAATCATAAGTTTAGGAATGGAAGTCTTAGAGGCATGATAAGCTTAGGAATTAATCATGAGAGTGATAGGGAGATTCTTATGAAAGTTATTAGTGTCTAGATGAAAGATTAGTAGTGGAAAAGATACGCAGATTCTTCATCTTAAGATAAAGGAATCGTAGGTAGAATAAAGGGAAGACCTAAGAATCCTATGAAACCACCCTGTCTAATAAGATAAAAACAATTTAGAAAGTCCTAGGACCATAGCTAGCGGGATATTATGATACCGAGTGGGAAAGTCACATATTTTACGATCTCACCCAAAACATAAGTTGTTTCTAAGTTTGAAAACCCTGCTTTTGATTAAAGAAACAAATAAAAGACTATATGATCTAGTTTAACAGCTAGTACGCCCGTCGCATGCCCTAAAGACGAGGATCCCACATCCATTGCCAAAAGATGAAGCAGGAGCTCTAAGAAGAGAAGACGGAACTAAGCACAAGTTCATGAGCATAAGAGGAGGATGCCGAGACAAGGAGAGAGCATCGCAAGCACCCGAAGCATAGCGCCTTAGTAAACTAAATAAGATTTAATTAAAGATAATAGTAAAGAGTTTTAAAGATAACCAGTGAATTAAAGAATCCCTTTAAAATGTTGTTTTATAATATCCTTGATATACCTTTTTCTCTCAATGAAATTTCTTAAAAGATGTTCTATTGTGTGGTTTTATGAAATTTTGATAAATCCAAAATGTATACACTTTTCGTCTCCAATTGATGCTTAATTGTGTAAATTTTTGGATATAAATATGATGATTTGGTGCTTTGATGAGTTTATTTGTGCTAAAACAGGTCATGGAAGGATTAGTAAGTGATTGGGAAAAGAATCAGTGAAGAACAGAGCAAACAAGGCGAAAAATGTTGCAACACCGACAAATATTTGAATCAACGCTGTCAGCCTTCATGAACTCCACAGAAGCAAAGTTTTTAACACTGCTGTTGAATGCTGGCAGTGTTTGTTGATGAAATGTGGCCTTTGCAAATTCATCCTACCTGGGCAAATTTTGAGCCTACGCCGCCGGCGTTGAAACATGCTCTCAATTATCCAGATTGCATTTCTTTAACGTTGGCTTTCTACACCACCGGTATAGGAAAAGAAACTGCCGATGTTTATGCTGGCAGTTAAAAAAATTTTCGTATCTGTTTGTGCTTAAAAGAGATGAAAAGAGAGGAAAAAGGGAAATAGTTCTGAGTTCTTAGTTTCTTTTAGAATAGAGAGAAAATAGAGAGTAGATACATAGATATAACTCTATAGAGTAGATCTAGCATAAATTTGTTCGTGATTAATTGTAGAAGACTTAAACAGTGCATTTGGGAGACTTTGTATGGTTTGAATTCTAAATTCTACGATCTGTTTTTAGTTAAGTGAGTATTATTTTATATTTGATGTTAAATATGTACTCAGTTGTGATAATTATCATGTTATTAGTTGTAATTATTATGTTGTGCTAAATCTTGTATGGTGAGAACGTGATTAAAACCAGATTTGCTAAAATGATTGTTGAATTAATGATATTTGGTTGTTAGAATCATGTAAAAATTCTTGTTTGATTCCTGAAATGAGCCTTGTATTCGAGAGGATCTTGGTAAGTGAGAAATTAGTTGAATCGGGAGAAACATCTGATTTCGTTGGAATTAATAATTGAGTTTTAATATCTAAATGCGAAAGCTGAGATGTTATTTCAATTTAGAAACTTTTGTTGTAACTAATGCAATGTTTTAAGTTGGATTTGAATTAAAGAACTAGGGAAAACTTGATTTAGGTCATTAGACATTTACAGAATCGGGAGATTCATAATTGTTAAAGTTGATTCCTTTGATAATCTAAGTAGCGGAAGCAACTAGATTGTTTTAAGGTTTATAAAGATTTTTAAGAACTTTGGAAAAAGTTTTAAATCATGTTAGTTTCACTTGAATTTTCCTGAATCTAATTATTATAATAACATAAGTTCAATTTGATTAGCAAATATTGGGATTTGATCTTAGTTCTCACTATTGGGTTATATAAATTTCTATTATAAAAACTCAGTTGAGTAGATTAACTTAAATTAGAAAGTAGGTAATTAGTGTAACTTATCAATTAATCTGAATTACATTGCCTAAATATTAACTGGAATCAATAATAATTAGTATTTAAGCTTTTCTCGTGGGAACGATACTCACACAATACTCTACTATTTGATTCGATCTAGTACACTTGCTAGAGAATTCGCTTTTGAAATTCAAAAACATTTTTAGCGGATCAAGTTTTTGGCACCGTTGCCAGGGAAAGGTTAATATTAAACATAATTTGGTTCTATTAGTAGTTTAGGCGCATTTTACGGTTTGGTGTGTTTTCTATTTTCTTTTAAGGTTGTATGCATAGGAGTAGAAGTAGGGAACTTCTACCCCTTAATCTTGAGATTGAACGTACACTATGTTCATTGAGAAGAGTGAACAGAGAAAGAGAGCAAGAACAATCAGAAGTGATGGCAGAAGTGAAAACAACAATAATCATATTCAAGCTCCTGCCAGGGCATGGGGGGATTACACAGTACCTGCTGTGTCAGGATTCCTTATCAGAAAACCAGCAGTTCAAGCAAACAACTTCGAAATCAAGCCTAGTCTAATACAGATGGTTGAAGCTCATCAGTTTGGAGGATATCCTAATGAGACACCCGATGATCACATTGCCAAGTTTCTCCAATACTACAACACCATCAAGATGAATGGTGATACTGATGATGCAATACGCCTTCAGCTTTTTCCTTTTTCATTGAGGGATAAAGCTTTGGCTTGGTTCAATTCACTTCTACAAGAGTCAATAGTTAATTGGGCTGATTTGTTAAGTAAATTCCTGAGGAGATTTTTTCTACTAGCAAGAACAGCAAGGTTAAGAAACGAGATTACCAATTTCACCAAATTCCATGGTGAATCCTTGTATGAACCTTGGGAGAGATACAAGGATGCAATCAGGAAGTGTCCTTATCATGGACTGCCTGATAATCTATTAATTGAGATATTTTATTTGAGCTTAGACGAGACGTTGAGATCTTTGGTTGATGCTGCTTCGGGGGGTACTTTAATGGGAAAGAGCTATGAAGAAGCTAGTTCATTGATAGAAGAAATGGCATCCAGTGCTCACAATTGGAGTTGTGAGAGGACCAAATTGAAGGTTGCAGCTATGCTGGACAATGAAACGATGTCTCAACTTACAGCTCAAATTTCAGCCTTGACAACTCAGGTAAGTAAACTTACTACTTCTACTTCTGTTATTCCTAATCAAACTGTGTGTTGTGAAACTTGTTCAGGTCCACATCCTTTCATTGAGTGCCTACATCGTAATTTACCAGCTTCATTTAGTAGGGAGCAATTGAATTATGTTGGGAATTTCCCAAGAGGAAATCAAGGACCATTTTCAAACACATATAATCCAGGTTGGGCTCATCACCGTAATTATCATGGAGGAATGATAATAATGTGTATAGACCACCTGGATTTCAAAGACAAAGTCCTGTGAGAAATGCTTTACCACCACCAATTCAACCTCAACTTCAAAACCAACAACAGAACCATCCTTCAATTGAAGATCTGATGAAAAACTTCATGCAAAAGACTGAGACATTGGTTAATAATCAACAGGCGACCATAAAAGATCTTCATGGGAAAATTAGTTAGATTTCCCAACAAATAAGCAGTAAACCTTCAGGATCCTTACCTAGTAAGACTGAGGAAAATCCTAGAGGAGTGAATGCTATCACTTACGTAGTGGTAAGGAGGTGGAAATTCTAGATAGATGGTTGAAGAAAAGAATGAGGTTCAGGTTAAAGATAAGGGAAAAAGAAAATTGGAAGAACTAGCTCAAGGATCACATACTGTGAAACCATATGTTCCTCAAATTCCTTTTCCAGGAAGGCTGAAGCAGCAGAAACTGGATGAGCAATTTGCAAAGTCTTTGGATGTGTTTAAGAATTTACAAATAAAAATTCCTTTTTTGGAAGCCATTCAAGAGATGCCTTCTCATGCTAAGTTCATTAAGGAATTGTTATCGAAGAAGAGAAGGATAGAAGAAAAATGAATTAGTGGTATTGATTGGAGAGTGCTCGATGATACTACAGAAAAATCTATCAAGTTTACCTGCAAAGCAAAGAGATCAAGGGAGTTTCACTGTACCTTGCACTATAGGTAATTTTCAATTTAATAAAGTTTTAATTGATTCTGGTGCAAGTATTAATTTAATGCCATACTCTATCTTCAAGAGACTAGTACTAGGTGAATGTAAGGAAACATACATTACCTCGCAACTAGCTGATAGAAGTGTCAAATACCCTAGAGGTATAGTGGAGAATGTCTTAGTGAAAGTTGACAAGTTCATATTTCCAGTAGATTTTATAGTCTTGGAAATGGATGAAGATAGAGAGGTGCCCATGATTTTAGGTAGACCATTTTTGCTACAGGTAAGGCTTTGATAGATGTAGAGCAAGGTAAGCTTACTCTAAGAGTTATGAATGAATAGGTTACATTTAATGTCTATGATGCTATGAAGCATTTTGATGAAAATAAAACTTGTTATACAATAGATATTATAGAGGAGCTTATATTAGAGTCTTTAAAGGAAAATGTGGGAATAGATACTATGGAGTGAGTTTTGAAAAACTTTGAGGATTGGAGTAATGATAAGAAGAAGAAGTAAGTTTAGAGGAAGTGTCTAAAATTAGATTGAAATTATATGAGGAGTTGGGAACTAGTGAAAAGAAATCTGTTCCATCTTTGGCACAACCTCCCACTTTGGAGTTAAAACCATTACCTGATCATCTAAGGTATGCTTACCTAGGAAATGATGAAACTTTACCAGTTATTGTTTCATCATTTTTGTCAGATGATCAGGAGAACAAGCTGTTGGAAATCTTGAGGGAACATAAAGAAGCAATTGGATGGACAATTGCTGATATCAAAGGAATTAGTCCTTTGATTTGTACTCATAAGATCTTGATGGAAGATGAGTGCAAACTGATAAGATCATATTTTATTCAAATCTTGATGATCAATTGAGCTAGAATGGATATTTGTTTTGATTAAATTTTATGTTTCAGGACTAATTTGGATAAAGAAATCAAAACAAGAAAATTTGAATTGAAAAGAGGAAAAATTGAAGTCAAGACCGGCAATTCATCATTGAAAGCCGATGGCTTTTAGACGGCGTAAAATCCAAGGCCATTGCAGCACAGCCAGCTTTGCCCAGCACAAGTTAAACAACATTCAAAGCCGCCTCAAAGCTGCCGGCGTATAAGATGAAGAAGCCAGCGTAAATGAAGGCCGGCAGCCCAGAACTAAAACATCACCAGCTTTGAAGGAGTTACACTATAAGCCGGCATGAAAGCCGCCAGCCTTGAGGCAGTGTACATGGAAGAATTGAAGAGACATGAAGACATGAAACGCTTGAATGAAAATGAAGCAACACATCTGTTGGAATGCCTACGCCGGTATTAAAGCTGCCTGCCTTGGGACGGCATTCGTTATAAATTAGCCCAACGCTTCATTTCTGACTATATACGCCGGCTAGATCTACGTTCTAAGCCGCCGGTGTTGAAGTGGCCTACATTGTAACAGATATTGAAGGCTGCAATGCACTGCCTGCGCAAAGGACAATTTGAAGATATGCCGCCTGTAAGCTGCCGGCGTAGGATCCATAACGGCCGGCATACATTGTGAAACAGCAAAGTTCATTGAATGTTTTTCACGAAATTTTTCCTATAAATAGGGGGTCTTCCCCTCACATTCAGAATCATCCAAGCATCCAAGTATCCAATACTACAATTAGCTTTAGAATATTTAGAATAGACATTTCATTAGAGATTTTTGAAGAGATATTTGAAGATATACAAGATTTGCAAGTGAAGCTTTAGTATTTTGAATTGGTGATTTCTAATCTTATTCTTTTTATGCAATTCATATACTTGAATATTCTGATCATAATGAAATCATTTGCAATTTCTTATTTGATTGTTGAATCATCATCCATGAGTAGCTAAAGCCTTTTTGTGGGAAGTTGATGAAGCTCTAAACATGCTAAAATGATTTTTGAACCCATGTTATAAGATATTTAGAATCTTGAAATATTCATATTGAATTCTGATTATTCATCATATTTTGGTGTATAAGAATTCTAACAACTCGGAAGGAAATTAGTGTTCACATGAATTCATAAATTGAGATTAAATTGCAATTGCGGAAGCGGCGTAGTTTAATCTAGTTTAGAAATTATCCATGAATATTAATGCAACGTTTTATGTTGATTTCTCACTAAGGAAATAGGAGATTTTAATATAAAGTATCAGTCAATTATAGAATCGGGAGATTTATAATTGTAATTTTGATTCCACTAATGATTTATTTAACGGAAGTTATTGAATTGTTTTGTGGTTTAAAAAGGTTTTCAAATTTTGTTTTTAAATCTTGATAATTTCTTATGAATGTTCATGAATTTAATTATCATTATAACATGAGTTCAAGTTGATTGGCAATAGTTTAAAGTGGATTCTGCTCCTTCCCACACTTTTCATTATCTCCCTCTCTTTAAAAAGCTCATTGCATTCATATAGATAATTAGTTAGATAAGTTAGTTTAACTTAATCATCTTAAAAAGATCAATTGCCTAGATATTAGTATTAGTTGATAATTGTCTAGTAGTTAGTAAATTCTTATGGGATCGACACTTTATTCATGCTATATTACAATAGAAAACCTAGTGCACTTGCTAGAAATATGCTTTAAAATTCAATACTTATATAGCACATCACAAACCTATAGTCCAGCCACAAAGATGGTTAAATCCAACTTTAAAGGAATTAGTGAAGAAAGAGGTACTAAAATTGTTGGATGTAGGCATTATTTACCCTATTTCTGACAGCAAATGGGTAAGCCTTGTACATGTAGTACCTAAAAAGGGTGGAATGACTGTAGTGAGAAATGAATCTAATGAGTTGATCCCTACTAGAACTGTGACTGGATGGAGAGTATGCATTGACTATAGGAAGTTAAATGATGCCACCAGGAAAGACCATTTTCCCCTTCCATTTATTGATCAGATGGTTGAAAAATGTCTGGACATTCATACTACTGTTTTCTTATGGATATTGGGATATAATCAAATCCCGATTGCACCAGATGATCAAGAAAAGACCACTTTTACATGTCCCTATGGTACTTTTGCTTTTAGAAGAATGCCTTTTGGTCTTTGTAATGCACCGCCACTTTTCAGAGGTGCATGATGGCTATTTTTTCTGATATGCTTGAGAATTTTATTGAGATTTTTATGGATGACTTTTCAGTTTTTGGAAAATCTTTTGAAGCATGTTTAGAAAATTTAGCTAATGTTTTAAAAAGATGCAAAGAGACCAATTTAGTTTTAAATTGGGAGAAGTGCCATTTCATGGTAAAAGAGGGAATAGTCTTGGGCATAAAGTTTCTGAGAGAGGGATTGAAGTAGATAAGGCTAAGGTAGAGATCATAGAGAAATTACCACCACCAACTACTGTAAAAGGTGTCGAAGTTTTCTAGGACACGTTGGCTTTTACAGGAGATTCATAAAGGATTTCTCTAAAATTTCTCGACCTTTGTGCAAGTTGTTGGAAAAAGATGCTGTTTTTGTGTTTGATGACAATGTGTGCAGGCTTTTAACGTGTTGAAGAACAAGCTTGTTTCAGCACCAGTGATCGTAGCTCCAGATTGGGAACTTCCTTTTGAGCTAATGTGCGATGCTAGTGATTATGCAGTAGGAGCAGTGTTAGGACAAAGGCGGGTAAGATTTTTCATATATATACTATGCGAGTAGAACATTGAATGAGGCCCAAAGAAACTATGCAACAACTGAGAAAGAGCTATTAGCAGTGATATTTGCATGTGATAAATTTAGGCCTTATTTAATTGGTTCTAAAGTCATAGTATACTGATCATGCTGCTCTGAAGTATCTGTTTGCTAAGTCTGATGCAAGCTAGGTTGATTCGTTGATTTTACTATTGCAAGAGTTTGACCTTGAGATAAAAGATAAAAAGGGAACTGATAATGTAATTGCTGATCATTATCAAGATTAGAAACTGACTTGTTAGATAAGGAGATAAATGAAAAATTTCCAGATGAGCAAATACATGCAATAGCAATCCAAGATCTACCTTGGTATGCTGACATAGTCAATTACTTGGTAAGTAAAATCATTCCATATGGTTTATCCTATCAATAGCGAAAGAAGTTCCTTCATGATGTGAAATTTTATTTCTGGGATGAACCATATTTGTTTAAAAAATGTGTTGACCAAGTAATAAGACGATGTGTCCCTAAGACTAAACAGATAAGCATAATTGAACATTATCATGCAAGAGAGGTAGGAGGACATTTTGGAATTGAGAGGACAGTAGCTAAAGTGCTATCTTGTGGGTTTTATTGGCCAACATTGTTTAATGATTGCAAAAAGTATATAATGACTTGTGCTCAACGTCAACAAATAGGAAATATATCTAGGAGACATGAATTACCTTTAAAAAACATTGTGGTGATAGAGCTTTTTGATGTATGGGGATAGACTTCATGGGTCCTTTCTCTTCATCCTTTTCTCATAAGTATATACTCGTGGCAGTAGACTATGTGTCTAAATGGGTTGAAGCAGCTGCTTTGCAAACCAATGATGCCCGAGTGGTAGTGAAATTTTTGAAAAAGAACATTTTCACTGGATTTGGGGTGCCTAGGGCAATTATAAGTGATGGGCGTACACATTTTTGTAATAAACAAATTGACAAGCTTTTGTCAAAATATGGAGTTGTCCATGAGGCAGCTACCCCTTACCATCCCCAAACAAGTGGATAGGTTGAGATATCCAACAGGGAAATTAAGAAAATTCTTAAGAAAACAATTAATGCATCAAGGAAAGATTGGTCTTTGAAGTTAGATGATGCATTATGAGCATATCGAACAGCTTTCAAAACACCTATTGGAATGTCTCCCTACAGATTGGTTTATGGTAAATCTTGTCACCTACTTGTAGAACTTGAGCACAAGGCATAATAGGCAATAAAAATCCTTAATTTTGATGGAAAAGTTGCTGGTGAGAAAAGAATGCTTCAATTAAACCAAATGGATGAGTGGCGGAATGAGGCATATGAAAGTGCTCGAATTTACAAAGATTGAGCAAAGAAATGGCATGATAGAAACATCTTGAAACGAGAATTTTTGCCGGGACAAAGAGTGTTATTGTACAATGCTCGTCTCAAGTTGTTCCCAAGAAAGCTAAGATCAAGATGGTTTGGACCGTTTGTCATAAAAAGAGTTTTTCCTTATGGTGTTGTGGAGTTGAAGACTCAGGATGACCAAACTTTTAAAGTTAATGGTCAATTACTCAAGCACTATTATGAAAGAGAAACAAAAGATAGTGAGACCACTATCATTGGCGACAAGAAGGAGTGAAGTTCATGATGAAAGTCGGGCTAAGTGACTTAAAACCTAAGTGCTGCATGGGAGGCAACCCATGAGATATAGGATTTAGAATAGTTTTAGTATTATTAGGTAATAGGTATAGTTTTATGTGTAGTCCTACTATAAAATTCTAGCATAAGATTAGATTGACTTGGTGTTAGTTTGTGTATACATGTGTGTGTTCAGTTGTGTTGTGTTTACAATTTGTCTGTATAAGACAAAAATTGGGAATACACATTGTGAGAGTAAGTTTTCAGTAGGAAGAGGAAATCTGCAGAACATTGCAATAGAGTTCAAACACTGGCATTAGGGAGAACTACGCCGCTGGTGTTGAAGTCGGCATTGATGAAGACAGAAGGGTATTGTTCTAACGCCGGATTTTGGAAAATTGAACGCTGCCGGCGTTAAAATGGGAATCCAAGAAAACAGATTCAAATTTCCAAACACCGGAATTTGAGGAACATTGCACCACCGACGTTGCAGATTAAGTTAAGAAATTAGTACCACATTTCTTAACGCTGGCAAAATCTTAAATGAACGCCGCCAGCGTATTAATTTTATTTGCCGGTGTTGCAGATGAAGTTAAGGAATCAGTACCACATTTTCTAACGCTGGATTTATACGTCGCCACCATATTAATTTTATTTGCCGGTGTTGGGCTCTGATACGCATGCACAGAAGTCTTAAACTCTGCATTTTATTTTCATTCATTCAAAATGTCTCTCTCATGACTCTCTATCTCTCTCCACAATCTCTCTCCTTCTCTCACTTTGGAATACAAGTGTTTTGGTGTTTGTCAATTGAATCATCAAATAAAAAGGTATGATCTTAATCTTCAATTCTCGTGTCTTTCATTTAAAGTTCAATCTTGTTGAAGATAGTTGAAGAATCTTTGTAAATGGATGTTGAAATTTCAATTTATGATCCATGAAAAAATGATTACATGCAAGGGAATGGGTCGATGTGTTTTTTTACATGTATGTTGATTATTCATTTTGATTTGAATGTTGTTATGGTTCTTGTGATAATCGTGGTAACAAATGCAATTAGGGTTCATGAATATCGCTAATATGGGGATTTTGTTTGTAGTACTAAAAAAAAAAAGGAATCTCATGTTGTTTGAATTCAATTGTATTTAACGTTCAATTCAAGAATGCCAGTATACACTTTCCAAATGCAGTGTTGAAAATTATTATGTGTGTGCATAGCCCTGTACTTTGATTGTATGTTTAATATGAATAGAGAGATGTAGACATGTTCAAAGCATGTATACATACAATTTTGTTACCATGATTTCAAAGGTCACAATGACTGTAGTGATTAACATTTGTAATGAGGATGTGAAACTTGTTTTGACTCTTGGAAATGATCAATAACACTATGGTTTCTTCTGATTTATGGCTTGAACCTGTGTTCTGTGCTTCATTGTTTGTTGTTTCCATGTTTATTAATAAATAGTTATCCATAGGTATGGCGCCTAGAAAACGAAACAAAAAGTAGAAAACAGGTCGACCATCAACGAGTCAAACGAGAAATGTACTTTTTAGTCAGCCTTATGCTGTGGAGAAGAAAAGCAAACTTGAACACAAGGAATTCTTAAACAGCTATTACTTGGATTGGAGTGTTATGGAGGATTATGGGTTAAGTGAGATTTCGTAGAACTTAATCGACGACAAAAGATGGTTCAAGGTTTTTAACATGACAGAACCAACTTATCAAAACTTAACCATAGAAGTTCTATCGACCTTGAGGTATAGTAAGGATAGAGACAACGACGATGATGATGATGTGCAGAAAATCATTTTTCAAGCTTTTGGAGAGAAGAAAATGGTGCCTTGAGGAAAATTGGAGTATATCTTGGGTATTATGAAAGTGAAAATGAAAATGCACGATTGCCCACTAATTGGCCTGATGATGAGTCACTGGAAAAGTTGTGGACTGAGTTGATTCATCCGAGTACAATTGATTTTAATCCTTCAAAATCATTGAACTCCCACTTTGTGCGAACTGAGCACAAGCTGCTTCATCATATTATCGCCCATACTTGACTTGTAGAAAGACTAGTCATAGTAAATTGACTACGTTTGATATGTTTTTATTATATAGTATAATAAAGGGGTATCAAATAGATTTGGAGTTGAAGTGGCTAATTTCATGTTGAGGCAATCTGAAGATGTCCAAACCCAATGGATATTTTGTGGAGGATATATCACCCAATTGCTGAAGGGAAAGGGTGACTTTCACAAGCCACTGAATGATATTAAAATTTCACCCAAGACAATTTCCTCTGGACCATTTAGATCATGGGGTTTGAGTAAAGTACCTAGGGGGGTACAACATCTTGAGGAAATAATGGCTCTTGAAATTCTACCTGATGCTGCACCATTTGATCGCCCTTCAACATCTGCAGCACCACCACCACCTCCTTAGCCTCCTTCTGATTCAATTGGGACAACTCTGAACAAGATTGAATTAAATCTGACAAAGTTAAATGAAAAGTTTAAACAGGAGAAAAAGAAAAACAAGAAGTATAGGAGCACGTTGTTTAACATGCTCAAAACTCCAATCTCCTATTTCAATCCTGCTGCTGCACAAGAAATGAAGTATAGCACATCTAGGAAAGTGAGTCAAGTTCTGAACCTGAAAGCTAGAGATCCTACTAGCTTGTTGTTATTAGCTTTCCTAGTGTTGACTTTAGTATGCTTTTTGGATTGTTCTTGAAAACCAATTTATGGCTAGCCTTATGCAGACTATGTTAGAATTATGTTGCTTTGTCCATATATTTTGTTATGTGTTTTTGTTTTCTTTGTTTTGGATATCTTTTGTTTTGTGGAACAGGACTTGTTGAAATTATCTTTCACTTATTTTGCTCAATTGCATCCTCACAATGGCATTGGATTTCAGGAAAGTATCAGATCCTAAATTTGTTTTTCAATCCTTTCTAAACTTGGTATGACAAACAGTGAGGGCACTGTTTGATATTAAGTGTGGGGAAGAAGATGAAAAACATGAGTTGAATAGTGTATTTATGATTTCTTTTGTGTATACTGAATTTTGTTAATATTATATGACATTTAAAGTCAATTTATCAATTCATGGTTGAAATTTTTGTCCTGAAAAGCATGATATTGCAAAATTAAGGCTAAATTTTTGAGAAATCTGAAAAAAATGTTGAATTACTTGCTGAGCTGCCTTACTCACTAGCTAATGTGGTTGGTTTACTTAGTTTGAATTAAGTAGATAAATCTATAATAAACAAATTTACCTTCTATTTAGCTTAAGAATTAGAAGACTGAAAGTTGATCTAGTCCCAATGTGAAAAATAAACAAGTTTACTTCTAGGAAAGTTTAGCTTCTATGTAATCCTTTAACACTTAATGAAAGAGGTAAATGAAACTTTTAACTTAGTGATCCTTAATAAAGAGTCTTTAATTAGGAGAATTCAATTAAAAGATTGAGAGCAAACTTAGCCTTCATCCACTTGACTCAGGTAATTGGGTCATGAGCATTTAAGTCTTTGGTAGAGTGAGGGAGAGTTCGTAGGGTCCCTTTAAAACCTGGTCACTTGGGTGATGAGCCCGGGATATGCCGACTCTAGGAACTCACTTTAACAAATGACAAGGCAATTGAGCTGAAACGAAGCGGGTTACACCCCATCCAGAGGAAAGAAAAAGATAGAGATATCTCTCTACCTCTAAAAAAAAAAACAACTTTGAAAAAAGGAAAAATCTAGGGAAAAGGTAGATACCACATGCTTTTAATTTTGTGTTTCTATGACAAAATTTTGGCTAAAATCTAATGAAGTTTAAATGTGTATTTTTCCTTTTTGGACTATGTGTTTACTTTCGAACATTAAAAGCTTAGGTTAAACAATAGGAATAAAGTTTGTTTAGTTTAGATTTGCTATTTAATTTTAATTAAAGTAAGCTGATTACATAAAATAGTTAGTTTGAGTAACAGGCACAAAAATGCAAGTTATAAAAGTAAAGGAAAGAATTATATGTGTCAAATGTCAGATTTGGTTTTTGAGCTGAATTGTTTTGCTTGAGGACAAGCAAAGGTTCAAGTGTGGGGAAGTTGATAAATCTAAAATGTATACACTTTTCATCTCCAATTGATGCTTAATTGTGTAAATATTTGGGTATAAATATGATGATTTGGTGCTTTGATGAGTTTATTTGTGCTAAAACAGGTCATGGAAGGATTAGTAAGTGATTGGGAAAAGAATCAGTGAAGAACAGAGCAAATAAGGCAAAAATGTTGCAACACCGGCAAATATTTGAATCAACATTGTCGGCCTTCATGAACTCCATAGAAGCAAAGTTTTTAACACTGCCGTCGAATGCTGGAAGTGTTCGTTGATGAAATGCGGCCTTTGCAAATTCATCCTACGCCAGCAAATTTTGAGCCTACACCGCCGGTGTTGAAACATGCTCTCAATTATCCAGATTGCATTTCTTTAACGCTGGCTTTCTACACCGCCAGCGTAGGAAAAGAAATTGCCGATGTTTATGCTGGCAGTTAAAAAAAAAATTTCGTATCTGTTCTGTGCTTAAAAGAGATGAAAAGAGAGGAAAAAGGGGAATAGTTATGAGTTCTTAGTTTCTTTTAGAATAGAGAGAAAATAGAGAGTAGATACATAGATATAACTCTATAGAGTAGATCTAGCATAAATTTGTTCGTGATTAATTATAGAAAACTTCAACAGTGCATTTGGGAGACTTTGTATGGTTTGAATTCTAAATTCTACGATTTGTTTTTAGTTAAGTGAGTATTATTTTATATTTGATGATAAATATGTACTCAGTTGTGATAATTATCATGTTATTAGTTGTAATTATTATGTTGTGCTAAATCTTGTATGGTGAGAATGTAATTAAAACCAGATTTGCTAAAATGATTGTTGAATTAATGATATTTGGTTGTTAGAATCATGTAAAAATTCTTGTTTGATTCCTGAAATGAGCCTTGTATTCGGGAGGATCTTGGTAAGTGAGAAATTAGTTGAATCGGGAGAAACATCTAATTTCGTTGGAATTAATAATTGAGTTTTACTATCTAAATGCGAAAGCTGAGATGTTATTTCAATTTAGAAACTTTTGTTGTAACTAATACAATGTTTTAAGTTGGATATGAACTAAAGAACTAGGAAAAATTTGATTTAGGTCATTAGACATTTACAGAATCGGGAGATTCATAATTGTTAAAGTTGATTCCTTTGATAATCTAAGTAGCGGAAGAAACTAGATTGTTTTAAGGTTTATAAAGATTTTTAAGAACTTTGGAAAAAGTTTTAAATCATGTTAGTTTCACTTGAATTTTCCTGAATCTAATTATTATAATAACGTAAGTTCAATTTGATTAGCAAATATTGGGATTTGATCTTAGTTCTCACTATGGGTTATATAAATTTTTTTTATAAAAACTTAGTTGAGTAGATTAACCTAAATTAGAAAGTAGGTAATTAGTGTTACTTATCAATTAATCTCAATTAAATTGCCTAAATATTAACTGGAATCAATAATAATTGGTATTTAAGCTTTCCTCGTGGCAATGATACTCACTCAACACTCTACTATTTGATTCGATCTAGTACACTTGCTAGAGAATTCGCTTTTGAAATTCAAAAACATTTTTAGCGGATCAAATTCTATTTTTGGAATTCCTGATTTGTTTACCAACTTTTGTTAAGTGTTCGTTGTATGATTTTATTTCTATGAATTTAATTTTCAATTATAAATTTCTAAATCTTTTATGTTTTAGTTTTCTATGTTTCTATTTTTCTTTTATGGTTAATTGAATTTTATTTATTATGCTTTTGATTATGTAAATTTCCGTGTTTTAACAATTATGGTTGTTTTAGACTTCCAAGATTTCCATTAAATATCGCGATAAAACTTAATAAGTCAAGAGAAAAGAAGGAACTCATAAATTAAAATATTGAAACAGCTACTCGAAGAGGATGACACCACGATTGACAGTCTTCAAATCAACCAGTTGAGGAAGGATATCAACCTAAGTTACTCCTCCAAATCCGCAAGCTGCACTACCGCTAAACCTACTGATTGACAATCAGGCGACTCTTGAACAGATAGCACAATGTTGGATATCCTTATGCAACAGCGGAAAGCACACGCGCTTGCTCCGACCCCACCCCAAAGTGAACGTCAAGCATCCGTGGAAGTGCCTATACCACAGAATGAGCAAACCCATACCATGCCCATGCCACCACTGCCACTGCCAGGACCATACCATAGCATTTTGCCGCAATTCATCAAGAGTAATAGATGCTTTGATGGAGCCTTTGGCAAGCCTGATGAGGCCGAAGATTGGCTTACACAAATAGAAAGGTCATTTGGTGCGTATGAGTTGCCAGAACATCTAAAGATAACCTATGGAACCTATATGCTTCGCCTAAATGCTCGTGTGTGGTGGGAATCCAAGAGTAGGGAATTGATGCATCGATCACCTGGGTGATGTTTCGTCATGAGTTTCTGGAGAACTACTTCCCAGGCAGCCTTCGAGTTCAGTATAGCTCAGACTTCTTGAATATTGCGCAGCGAGGCAGAACGGTGGAACAATATGAGATGGAGTTTAGTTGGCTACTTCAGTATGCACCTGACTCGTACAAGTATAGCGAGGAGCTAAAAAGGCAAGTCTTTTTGAATGGATTAGATGAAGAGCTGCGGATGAAGTTTGATATAAGAAATTTCTGAGAATTGGTAGAAAGAGCTTGGATTATTGAGGGAGCAAAAAAGAGAAACACACGTGCACCAGAAAGGAAGATCCATGTTATTAGAAAGAGATTTCATGAAGGACCAAGTTTTGATCAACCCTCAAAAAGATTTAGGCCGAAGAACAGTTTTGGAGAAAGTGTTAGTGAAAGAGGAGAAGCACCGAAGAACATAATTTGCTCGAAATGTCAGGGTACCCACTACTCGAAAAGATGTCCTGAATTGCAATATAAGTGTTACTTTTGTGGGGATCCCAACCACAAGGTGCAAGAGTGCCCAAAGAAAGCATCCTCCATTTGCTTCATATGCAAACAAACCGGACACTTTGCTAAGGAATGTCCGCAAATGAGGAATGCCACCATCGGATTAGCTGGACCATCCAGAGGACTTACTCCAACAAGAATGAGGACTAGAAATGGAAGTGGAAGTCATGCTGGAACTTCTATGCATGAAATGAGGGTCTACAACTTAGAAGGTCAGTAGAGACGTGGGGAGATGAATGATGGAGACATGGAGTTAGCTGCCCTTAAGGACGAGGACAACTACGGCTATGACCCGACCGCAGGTTAGTGTTAACCCTAAATCAAGTGTTTTCTCTAGTTTCGTAAATGTATATAGATCAATGGATGACAATTGGATGATTGAGTAAAACCGATGAAGGTGAAATGAAGAATACCACAAGTAGTAACGATAAGGAAAATTTTAAAAGCTTGTCACCTGGAAAAATTCAAGGATTCCTCCTCCCGGCATACCTTATAATATTGGAATTAAGTAAATATAAAGTAGCCACAAAGAACAAGTTGGATTATCTTCCGATGAGAATACGGTTGGCTACCAAAGTGAGAAAATAGCAATAACAGGGAAGGAAAGAAACGTCTGTAGATGGTTTATAAGTCTAAGGATACATGAACTGAGTTTGGTCGAGTTGGTAAAAGAACAATGATGAGGACTTGGAAGCTAGGTTTAAGTGATGCAAGGAGTAAAAAGGAGAAATGTAATCTAGACAACATCCCCTTTATTTTCCCTAAAAGTTTTCTAAGATGAGCTACCTGGATCGCCTCCCAAGTAAGAGATAAATTTTGAGGATTGACTTGGTAAGAAATACCGAACCCATGATTAAACACCATACCATATCACACCAATTATGTTGAGAAAAAGCTAAGAAAGTAATTATAAGAGTTTTTGACTAAGAAATGGATAGGTTAAGTGTCTCGGCTTGAGAAGCCTGGTATTATTTATAAAGGAAAAAAGTAGGTAAATGAGTTCAATAAGATCATCATAAAAAAAAGTATTCGGATAGCTCAGGAGCAAATAAGGAAATGCATAAACGGATAAAATGGGAATGAAATTTTCAAGGACTAAAGTAACAAGCTATCTTCGCAACAATAATAATATTTCCAAGGTTAAAAAGAGTTCTAGACAATGCATGGGAACACATTGGGAAATAGTCTCAGTGTATAATTGTTTACGTTGTCTGATAATTGAGATTTCTCGACAGCATGATACAATGTTAATCACGATAAAGTTTACTTTTTGAATTGATATTAGAGTAATCAAGGATAAGGAATTTATATTGGTCACCCGAACCCTGAGTGCTCATTCAAAGGAATTGAACAAGTGGTAGAATAAATGGTTAAGAGTATATAAAAGATCATAATCTTGGAATAAGCCTTTATGCAAAGAAACTGAATACAGTAACCAATGCTTCGAGCTGAAAGGAAGAAAAAGTTGAGGGCTGATAAGAAGTTGGATGGATTAGAAATAACAAGGTCTTGAGATTAAAGTTGGGAATCATAAGGACATTAAGAGCAAATTCCATTGGGGGAATATTAAACCCTTTGAAGAAATCGGGTATACATCATGAGCAAGATTATGAGCTAAGGTTTGAGGACAAAACTGTCACGCCCCAAGGGGTACCCTAAACGTGGCAGTCCGCCGTACACAATATTAAAGCCTAAGAATGACTACCTTAGTCACGCAAAGGCTTCTATATCATGTACAAGGCATACATCACAACCAAGGGAACGCATCGGAGTAGCGCAATTTATATTGATAAAAAAATAAGTAACAAGGCAAGGAGAATACTTATCATAAAACATAAACATATCATTGCAATTCTTAGGGGCATGTCCATCTATTATCTTCAAATAAATATACATCACTAATCATATAAGTCATTATATATAAAGAACCTTACAAAGTTTACTTATCTTATGATTCTATTTCCTTCAAAGAAGCTTAGCCATCCTTTCATGACTTCCTCAATGTCATGATCCTCCATTTAAACCACGGGTATACCTGTTTCATCGAAATTTATAGGGCTATAAGCTACAACTGGCTTAGTGAGATATTCCTTTTCATTCGCACCATAAATTCAAACAAGTTTATTTAGATTTTCACTCATATGCTATGCAAGCAATGCAACAATCACATGATTACACAAATACATATAGTTTTGGAAACCATATATAGAACGATTTACCCCTCCGTATCAAAGGTTAGGGAATCGAGGTTGAAGGTCCTCAACCTTCTACTACTAGTCCCCAAGTCCTCACCTACAGCATTCGGTGGCTCGGCTCCGAACCTAGAGTCGCTTTCCCCGAGTGATTTGGATTCTCCAGGAAGGAACATGGCCTGTGGCACCGCACAATCACAACAAATCCAACTCTACGCGTAGGAGTAGCAGCCTTCCAAAATAGATGTGACTCGATAGATGCTATGCGTGAGCATTTTAATTTTCTTAAGCCAAACCTTATTAAGGTTTATTAGGGGTGATCAATCAATTTAGCATATAATAAACAATCAAACAAGTAAGTAAACAAAATTATTAAACAAGCAGTTCGAAGTTGTGATATTCTTAATTCTCATTTCATACATAAACATAGAATCATACATAAATAATCCCGAATTCCCCAAATATATATATATATATATCCATTTTTATCTTTTCTTAGTATACTAATGCCACTTCTTTACAAGCACAAGCAAGGTAACGAAGTTAGGAGGAATAACTCACTCGTCCATTTTGCTATCTTCTTAGTCGTAGTAATCCTCGGGTAGGGTATTCTCGTATCCTTCGTCACCTAGACAAAAGAAATACCCGGATAAGTCTTCATGAAATTTCTATTCTTGGATATTCTAATCTTTTCTTAAAATCGTGGTAAAATCGTATAGGAGGAAATTCCAACTTAAAATGACCATAACTTGCTCATTTTAACTCGGATTTCGCATATAATATACCGTTTTTCTACCTATTCGAAAAGATCTATCTATTTCTAAGCTTATCTTTGTCATAAAAGGTCATTTGGGTTCCGAAAACGTCAGGTACAGAATAAAAATGAATTATTTCTAAACTTTTGTAAATCCATTTTCCAACTCAACTTTCTTTTTAAAGAAAATTCTTTTGTAACATTATATATATATATATATATATGAACATATATTTGATGAATACTTTGAGTATAAGCTCACTTTATATGCAAAATTTCTAATGGTATTGTCTCAACAATTTATTTCATAAAACAATTCTTTTTAAAGTGTTAAAACTTATTTTGATAAATTCCTTTTCAAGTATTTGGAAGAAACTTTATATTTTCATTATAAATGAGTACATTCTTGTTTTATTTCCTTCATTCCTTTTTCCAAAACAAGTAAATTTTCCTTTAATCTTGGTTTTTCATAAATTTCACTTCTAGTGATAAAGATCAATTTTTATTCAAAAAGTATATTAGGTTTTTGAAAAACCTTTTTATAATTTTGTATTTAGGATGGTTTTAGAAAATGAATCTTGTTTTCTTATATTCATTTCTAAAATATACGCTTTTGCTTTCCAAAACTTGTTCTTTCATTTCTTTTAAAAAGAATCATCTTTATAAAATCCATTATTATTAATCTTACTTTATTTATATTCTTTTGAAAATGAGTTCCTTCTTTTAGAAATTTGAAAATCATTATTTTTCCTAAGTGGGTACATAACTTTATGAGTTGATTTTATCTTAAGCTTTGGTTATGGAGTTTAAAAGAGTTTAATCTTTAAGCTTTTTGTAAAAACTTTTAATATTAATAAATTACATTACTAAAAGCTTAGGTTAACATAATATACAAAGAAAATATTTATTTCTTATGATTCCTTAGAAATCTATCTTTGTTATTTATGAAAACGTTGAGAAAACTCCATTTCTATGTTGTTGATAATAACTTCATGATTTTGTGATAAATCATATAATTGAAAACTTAGCTTTGAGTTCATTAAGTAAAGTAAAATTCTATTTTTAGATTAGTTGAGACATTAGCATTATGTAAATGCAAGTATCATGAGCATATAAAGAAATAAGAACATAAGAAAATACTAGATATAAATAATAAGCAAGAAAAATAAGATATCAAGTATTGGAACCTTAGCTTCATCAAGGAATCCTGGTCAAGTATTGGAGCCTTAGCTTTATCAAGGCATCCCGGGACTAAGAATGGACTAGTCCCGAAAGATTAAAGAAAGTAAATAAAAGATTGTTTTGACTTGATATGGACAAGTCTAAGACTAGAAAGACTAGTCTTAATAACAACATGAAATAAATAAATTGCATGACTTGAAAGTAAATAAATAACAAATGAGCTTATATGCTCTAAATAAATATATATACATAATACTATATATATAAGTTAGATTAGAAGCAAATAATAACAATAATAATAACAACATAATGAAATAGAAAGCTTATGTACAAGAACAAAACATGAACATGTTGTTACTTTTACTACTCATATGAGTTTCAAAACAATACCATAGTCATGTTAAGTTACATGACATGGATGAATAATAGATGGAAGAAGTATTTACCTAAATTATGTAAGAGGTATGAAGATGGTAGATGAAATGGGTATTATGTGAGTAGTGATATGTGGTAGATAGTTTATGTATGAGGAATGATTTTTGTGAGGAATTGGTTTGAGAGAGTTTTGGTAGAAAATTCTTGAAGAGAGAATTTGTGGAGAGATTTTGAGAGAGTTTTGGTAGTGAAAGAAATTGTATGAAAGAATGAAAGAGGAAGAGGGTATTTATAGAATTTTTGGAGTGAATTTTGGATGTAATAAAATAATTTGAAAAAGAAAAATAATTGAGGGAAAATGAGGAGGAGTAGCGCCGGCCACAATGAAGAAAGAGAGAGAGTGAGTTGATTTTTGAGTGAAATTTCTAAGAAAATAATTAATGTGTAAGGTTTGATTTGATTAAAGGTGATTGGAAATATAAAAAGTAAGAAAATAGATATGTAGGTGTAAGAAATAGGTGTAAGAAAAAGTAGAGATAGTGAAATAGTAATAAATAGTAGAAAAGTACTATGAATAGTAAACTAGACAATTAAAGTACCGGTAGTAATAAAAATACGCGTAATAATGCGATATCTGTAATTTTTAGCTACCGAAAAATTCTAAAACTGATATTTTTGGAATCCTTATATTTTTACGAGTCTATTGGTATAAACGGAATATTTTTAATATTCCGAGCTTCGGGGCACGATTTTCGAGAACCGGTCCCGTTTGAGTCCGAAGGACACTCGAAATTCGCGAATATGATATTTTTATGTTACCCTATATTATTACGAACTATTTTAAGCTATTGGCTTAATTTCGTTTTCTAGGGTTTGAGATTGCGGGATTGCCGGATCTTAAACACTAAGGTTCGTTATAAGCTTTGTTGATTTTAGGGTTCCGGTTTGACTTCCGGTTTTTGTTGAGATATTTGCAAGATCGTATAATTTTTCGAGTTTTGATCGTTTTATATTTTAAGCTCGACGTCTATGGTTTATCTTATTTTATTTGTAATTATTTAATAGTTTTTAGTTCTCGAGATCGTTTAATCGAGTCTAGAGTTATGAGTTGACTCAGTTTGACTTTTGGTGAAAATTTGAAATTTGTGATTTCTGAAATTTATCGAAGGTTTTAAGATTTTGCTGTTGATCGTTATTTGGATATATTGTCTTGATTTGCGTGTTAGGAAACGGTTAGGTGATTTAATTGATGTACGGACGTTGATTAAACCGGTAGTTGGACTTTATATTTTGTTTCAAGGTTCTCGTTTTCTCAAGATTGAGAAAACTCGTTTTTTTTTCTTATTTGGAATTAAGTTTTAACTTGGTTCGATTTTTAGGGTTTCGTTTCCGGTGTTTGACTCGGTCTAGAATTGGGTTTTAATCTCGAGTCGATTTTCGGGTTTTAAATTTTTGATATTATACTTCTAGAATTATTTTTGAGGATTATGAAAATTTTTGGGGGTTTACAAAAACTTTCTTTAAGGGGGGTAGGTTGTAAGCCCCCGAATTTTTTGAGAATGGTTTGGAAGACCAAATTCGAAACCCTAAAGTCAGACTTAAGTTGAAACCAAACCTTAAACAATTTCGATCACAGGATTTCATAAAAGAATTTTTAAAAAACGAAAATAGAAAGTTCAATAATCGTTCGATTCAAAAATTCGAACATGAAAAGATCCACCTATCCGATCCCTAGTATAAACCCCTCAATTTCTAGGGTAAAATTGGATTAAACCCTAACTCTAGTTAAACCGGAACTTCAAAAGTCAACAAAGACCAAGACAATCAAACAATTTCAACTCCAGCAATCCCGCGTTCTCAAACCTTAGAAAACGAAATTAAGTTAATGACTTAAATAGTTCGTAATAACATAGGATAACATAAAATATTATATTCGTGAATTTCGAATGTCCTCTAGACTCAAACGGGATCAGTTCTCGAAAAGCGTGTCTCGGAGCTCGGAATATTAAAAATATTCCAATAACACCAAAGGACTCGTAATTAAACAAGGATTTCAAAAATATCAGTTTTAAAAGTTTTCGATAACTAAAAATAACAGATATAGCTTGATTATGCGTATTTTTATTACTACCGGTATTTTATATGTCTAGTGTCAAGCCCCAATGGGTACCCTAAACGTGACAGTCCGCACACTCAATATTAAAGCTTAAGTATGACAACCTTAGCCATTCCCAAAAGCTTTTATATTAAGTGTAAGGCGTACTTTCACAACTTTAGAGGACCATATATGGAATTATGAAGCTTAAGGAGATATAAAAACATATTAAGAAAAGAGGATTCACAATAATTATTCATCCATTACAAAGACTTTACAAACTTAGGGACAACTCCCTTGATTACTAATCTATTATATGAATATTTGCATGTTAATACTAATGCTACACTTTATCTAAGTTTCTATTATCCAAAAGAGATTACCTGTCCAGGGTCCTCGTGGCCTTAACCATAAGTAAGGAAACTGCAAAAGATATCTATCGGGGTATAAGCTAATAGGCTTAGTGAGAACTATTTCCATAAATAACTTCTTGTAACAATATTCAAACAAGTTGATTTAATCAAACAAATGTAATGCACAAGCACCTGGGCAAACAAGCATATAGCTTTCCGGGAACTATATGTTGAATGGATTTGCGCCTTCCATTCGGGGTTTGGTGATACATAACCTCAATTCAAGTAGTTTTAAATAAAAAGTTTTCATGCTCGCGAGCACACATCGCCAAGCATTCCGAATCTACTTGATTGACCTTGCTTTCGGATCTACCGTCAAGCATATTCCATTAAGCCGCCAAGCAATCGCTTTCGGATCTCCCGCCAAGTGTTGCTTTCGACATGAGCTTACTATCCTTCTCACCCAAGGATAATAACCCAAAATGCAATGTGACTCACTTCGTGGTATGCATGAATTCATTTATTTATAAGGTCATAGCACAATTATTGTCAGATTTAAGGCGATCAAGGAATTTCATACAAATCAATATTATACTAAAACAACCTGTCGAGCCTGGATTTTTTCCACTATCTGGTTCATTTCTCCTAACCCGATTCACATTAAACCCGAACCCATTTAACATGAATCCTCGACTAGGGGTTAAAAGAAATTTTAATTTTTGAAAACTTTTTAGAGTCGCCACCCGATATAAATCGTGAAAAAAAAAAAACAAAAGCTAGGATCAATGGGTCGGTTGATCCTAACTTAGCTACTAGTCTGCGAAAAAATTTGATTTTAAAAACCAAACTTTTAAAACCAGATATCATGGATTTGGGGGCTAACCTATTAAAACCAAATGGTTACCACTTTTGGAATTTTAAATTTATAACCTATCCTTTATATGCTCAAAAAACTCAAATAATATATTATAACAGAAATATTTACAAGTCAAATCATTCATTTTTATTTTTTATGTGCTTTTCTTCATTTTTATATATTTTTTTTAGAATATGAATATCAACAAAACATCTTATATTTACAAAATATTTACAAAAAACAAAAACATTTTTTTTTTTTTTAATGTCGCCCCGCAGGTGCCTACGTACTCGCTAATCGAGATCAGACAAAACGTAGTACTTTTAAAAAAGAACTTAATTTGTTGATCAATTTTAATTTTTGAACTCTTTTCACTTTAAATTCATTAAATTTTGAATTTTTATGAAAACCATTTTTGATGATCCTATGATCTAATCAATTGATTTTTATTTCATGAAAATGCAATTTTTCTAAGTCCAAAATCATTTTATGATAATTCATGGCTAATTTAATGCTACATGAAAATATTTTGATTGAACTTTGGATGATTATTTCCATAGCTAATTTATGAAAATAATTTGATTAAAAACTTTGATTATTTTCATAGCAAATTTATGAAAATAATTTGATGAAAACTTTATTATTTTCATAGCAAATTTATGAAAATAATTTGATGAAAACATGGATTATCCTCATAGCAAATTTATGAGAATGATTTGATGAAAACTGGATTATCCTCATAGCAAATTTATGAGAAGATTTGATGAAAACTTGGATTATCCTCAAGCAAATTTATGAGAATGATTTGATGAAAACTTGGATTATCCTCATAGCAAATTTATGAGAATGATTTGATGAAAACTTGGATTATCCTCATAGCAAATTTATGAGAATGATTTGATGAAAACTTGGATTATTCTCATAGCAAATTTAATGCTATATGAAAATAATTTAGATTGAAAAATTTAATCTAAACTCACCTGGACCGTTGGATCGTTCGGATCAGATCTGGAACGCTGATCTGGATGTGGACCGTTGACCGTTGACCATTGACTGCACGGGTAGACTGAGACCAACAATCAATTTGTTTTCTTCCCCCAGGAACGAATTGATCGCTTGCAATTGGTTCGGAATGACAGTGAAATGAGATTACCATCACACGGCTTGGACCTCGACTAAAAGTGGATTGGACTTAGGATCTCGGCCGGACTTCGGGTCGGATCTTTGGGTCGGATTTCCCTGGTAGGGCGAAGAAGACGATGGCGTGACCTTCAAAGGTTTCGTCGGCCGCCTGTGGTGGTGTTCGAGGCTCCTGGGTTTGTCGGCGTTGAGATTCGAAAATTTGCAGAGCTTAAATCTTGATCCTTTAAGCAATCTAAAAACTAGATCACTAAGAACAACTTCCTAAAGCTCTCTAAACACTGAATTTGGATCGAGTTTGATCCAAAAAACTTCGAATTTGTGATTTTCTCTCTCTAAATCCTAACTTCGAAAATTTTCGAATGCTTTGAATCTCTGAGTAATCCTTGCAATTGTTCTCTCTCTCTTTTTTTTTCTTTTTTGAATTTTTTTTTTTAGATTTTCCTTGCTATGCTCTCTTTTGTTCGAAATTTTTTCAGATCTGGATCTTGTGTCTTGAGGAGGATCGGGGTTATGGTTTATATAGAGCTGGAGGGGAAGTGAAACGGATCACGACCATTAATGGCCGTTACAAAACTTGAATTCGACCGTTAATGGCTGTCGGTTACAAAACTTGAATTCGGCCGTTAATGGCCGTCGGTTACAAAACTTGAATATGGCCGTTACAAAACTTGAATTCGGCCGTTAATGGCCGTCGGTTACAAAACTTGAATTCGACCGTTAATGGCCGTCCGTTACAAAACTTGAATTCAGCCATTAATGGCCGTTGGTTACAAAACTTAAATTCGACCGTTAATGGCCGTCGGTTACAAAACTTGAATTCGGCCATTAATGGCCGTCAGTTACAAAATTTGAATTCGACCGTTAATGGCCGTCCGTTACAAAACTTGAATTAATGGCCGTCGGTTACAAAATTTGAATTCAACCGTTAATGGTTGTCCATTACAAAACTTGAATTCGGCCATTAATGGCCGTCGGTTACAAAACTTGAATTCGACCGTTAATGGTCGTCCGTTACAAAACTTGAATTCGGCTATTAATGGTCGTCGGTTACAAAACTTGAATTCGAACGATCGGGAGTTACAAAATTGCCAACATAAATTCGTTTTAAAGCACATTTAAAGTAAATAAGTGTCTTTTGATCTTCCTCTTTCTTTTTTCGATTTTTTAAACTTCTAAAAACTTATTTACTAAAGATGGGGTTTATTATTATTATTATTTTTTTATATTCTTTTCCAATTTTGTAATTTTTTTATTTTAAAATTTAGCTAATTTATTTATTTTTTATAATTTTCAATTTTTATTGTATTTTCTACCTTTTTTATTATTTTTATGATTTTTTTATTATTTTCTTTTCAAAAAGGGGGCAAAAATGGGGTGTTGACACAACCATTTAAAACAATTCTGACTTCGATATTCTTAAAATTCTTTCAAATAATTATTTACATACGTATCGGTTTATCTTTTTCCTAACTCTAATGCAACTAATTTACAAGCACAACAAGTATAGCTTTTAATGGAAATAAACTCACGATGCCATGGTGACTATTCCTTTATGCGGGTGAGTCGTTCACACACTCCACTTAGTCGTAAAAATCCTCGGGGTAAAGGAATCCTTCCTCGGGGTCACCTAGCTAAAGAAAATACCCACAATGAGTGTTTCTTGATGATTTTCTTGAATTTTGACAAAACAATGTCAAAAGAACGTTAAAGTTCGTATAAATGAATGTTCCAACTTAAAAAGGCCATAACTTGGTCATTTTAACCCGGAATCGCGCATATAATATACCGATTTCTACCTACTCGAAAAGATCTACCCATTTCTAAAATTATTTTCAACAAATAAAGCCATATAGGCTCCGAAACAGTGGTGACAAAATTCACCACGGATTTTCCAACAAAACAACCTTGGTTCAAGAAGTCAAGATTTTGCTTGATAAATACTTAGTTATCTATATAATTGAAAAATTCTTTTTTATAACTATATAACTCATATTAAGCATGCGCAGATGTTTTGTTGTCCATTTATTTTTCTTGAGTAAGATAATGTTGGTTTGAAGTTTTTAGAAAATATTGTTTTTGTGGATTTCTTGAAATGAATACCTTGTTTCCTTTTCGTTTTCTAAAACTTTATGTTGGTTTTATTATTTTTCCTAAGTAACCTTTTTTTTTTTTAAAATAAAATTTTCTACTTCCTAAGTTACATTAACACTATTTTGAAGTTTTTAGAAAATATGTTATTCTTCATATTTATTTTTCTTGTGCAAATTCCTTTGTCTATTTGTTTTAAAATCTTTGCTTGAAGTTTCTTATTCTTTTCTCATGCTTCATAGAAATAATTTATTCATATAAGTTTATTTTCTTGGTAAAAACAAAGTGAATCAACATGTGACTTAGAACCTTTTTCTAAAATTTTTGTGGTTTCTTCTTGTACTTTGGAAAGAAATGACTTTATTATTTTCAAACATAAATTTTCTTTGCCTTTTTGTTTGAAAATTCCAAAGAACCATTTTTTGTATAATATTTTCTTTTGAAAAACAAAGTGGAATAAAGATTTAAGTAGCTTTTTAAGTAAAAATAGTTTCTAGAATTATAGTGAGTTCTTTTTGTAATATGAAAAGGAATGAGCTTCTTTTGTGTTATCTTTTAGATTTTATACTTTACATAAACTTATTTCTAATTGACAAAATTCCTTCTTTTGTTTAATTAAAATTTTGGACAACAATCTAAATGAACATGATTATGAGGATAATAATAAACAAAATAACATAAAACATAAATAATAAAGTCAAGTATTGGAGTCTTGGCTTTTTCAAGGCTTCCGGGACTAAGAAGTAGACTAGGCCCAAAAAAATAAAAATGAAAGAAAGAAAACTTGTTTTGACTTGATGAGGACAAGTCTAAGACTAGAGACTAGTCTTAATTCAACAAGGAATTAAATAAATAAATTGCAATGGAAAAGTAAGTAAATTGCTTTGCATGAAATAAATAAATTGCAAGTGAGCTTATATGCTCTAAAGAATATGTATATATATATATATAATAGATAATAATATATTAACAATAATGAAACAACATAAACATAAATGGATTAGCATGAACAAGAACAATACATGAACATAATGTAGTTTCCATAACTTGTAGTCTTTGGAAACTCACACTATGATCATGTAAAGTTACATGACATGAAGAAGAAGAAGAAAGAAATATAAAGTGGTTACCTAAAGAAGACTTTGATATGGTTATGTGGTTATGGGTTTTTGTTGTTGGTGGAAGTTGTTATGGAATTATTTTGGGAGAGTTTTGGAATGGTATTTTGAGAGAGTTTTGAGTGAAAATTTGAGAGAGTTTTTGTATGAATTTGTGGGTAGTGAATGTGTGAAAGAAGTGAAGGTATGAGGGGGTATTTATAGGAAAATGTGGGAGATAATTTGTGTTTAATTAAATAAATAAAAAATAAATTAAATTGAGGGCATCAAGAGGGGGGCGGCGCCGGCCATGTCCTTTAGAGGAGGAGATTGATTTTTTTTTTTTTTACTTTTTGGAAAATAAAAGATGTAATATGTGAGGTAGATATGATATAAAATTATGGGAAAGGTAAAAAGTTAAGATTATAGGTTATGTAGAGTGTAAGAATAGGTGTAAGAAAAAATAGAGATAAAAGAATAGTGTAGAATAGTAATGAATAGTGTAATGTAAAGTAGATATGACAATTAAAGTACCGGTAGTAAGAAAATACGCATATAATAGCTTTATCTGTTATTTTTAGCTACCAAAAAATTACGAAATTGATATTTTTGGAAATATATTTTTACGAGTCTAACGGTGTATTCGAATATTTTTACTATTCCGGGCTTCCGACACGTTTTTCAAGAACTGTGTCCGATCGGGTTCGAAGGACACCCGAATTTTGCGAAACTGAAATTTTTATAAAACCTATGGTTATTACGAACTATTCTAGCTTATCATCCCAACTTCGTTTTCTAGGGCCAAAGAAAACGGCAATGCCGGATTTAGTTTGATATGGTAAACTAGGGTTTTTGACCTTTAGGGTTTCGTTGACTTCCGGTTAGGGTTTTGTACTAAACCGATTCCGAAAATTTGGGGGTTTACAACCTACCCCTCTTAAAAAAGTTTTGTCCTCAAAACTTGGAAATTCCTACTTGTGGTTCTAACCAACTTGGTTACTTGGTTTATGCGTCATTCTTCAAAAAGATCCTCTTAATGATTTCCTTATTTCTCATCCTCCGAACTTTTGTGAATTAAATATCTGTATTGGGTATATCTTCCTAAGAAAAATTCTCCTCATTAATTTTTATCTCCCTAACTTGATTCCTCAACCATTTGTTAAATGGGGAATTGTCGCACATCTCCAAATAATCTAAACTTCCTTCTCGTCTTATTACTTCTCAAAAGATCATGTGGTAATTATTTCCTACCCTTAAACATACATGATTTTTCCATTTTGAAATTTCTATGGTTCATCTTTTTCTATCAGCCTTTATCTCTACCTTGTGCCTTTATCATCTCATGAGACATTCTTGATTGTTCCTCCAGGGTTTTTGCCTTTTTGCTAACAATGTGAGAAATCCAAAATTTTGTGAGGAGGTTAATTCCGTTTTCTTGTCCCGACATTACTGAGTCCTTATAGGTTCTTTCGTTCTTTGATGTTCTTATTTCTTTATCCATATTTCATTTCTTCTAATGTCCCTTGAACATTGGTATATCTGAGCTCTTCTTGAATATGTTGTTGATCCCAAATTTATGAACCGTACTCATGATTCTTTCTTACTGACTTCCTTGTCCTTAGTTATGCTAAATCACCCTTTGGCCTCTTTTAATACACCCTTTTTCCTATATCTCTTCTTTATCATTCATATCTTCTCATCTAAGCTCTTTTATTATTTCTATATGGTTGATCTTAATATCTTACCGACTGGTTCTTCTTTAAAACTTGTTGTGAAACTCCAATGTTGGCTTTTCAACTCCTTTTTATTAACTTCCTATACTTAAGATCACACTCTTTGATTACTTCTTTCTTCCTTCAGGTTATATCACTATTTTTGTCAACTATTGGCTTGTGCAACAGGTTTCATATTCTTGGTTTGAGTCCAGAAAGCGTTACCAAAACTTGTGGGGGTATAAAGAATCCGAGGGTCATTCCCCTTGATTTGATCCTTTTTCGGTGGTATCGTGATCTTAATCTTGAGAAAAACGTGTTTGCTCCTTACTTTGTTCCTTTCCGAAAGTTAACACGTTGTCTTAGGGTTTTATCCATTATAAGCTTTCATGGTGGTATGTTGTATAAGGTCTTTGGTCTAGGGTTTCTTATTTGCTGTTTCCCCAACTTCCTTATGGGTTATTAACGTAGTTACCAAATCTGATCCTTTTCTTTGGATGAAATCTGTATCCAGAAAACTTCTTATTGAAGCCCATGAATATCTCCAAAGGTCGATTTCTCTTCACTCTCTTTTAGTCATTTAATTTCCTTTATTAACTCGAAAGAGTGTATCTCTTCTTTTCTTATGCTAGCAAGTCCTTTGCCCAATATTCTCTTTTCGTTCTATGTTCTCCTTACGTCTTCTTATTGGGGTCCTACTTGAGAGGTATACATCTTATCCTAAAGATTACTTAATTCCGTTATTCCTTAGAGTCACAGGTGACTTCATGTCTGATGCAGTGGACGAGATAGCAAATAATTATTTGGAGAAATGGCACAGGATTTGATAGGGCAGTTTCGTAATTTTGGGGATTTTGGATTTTACCGAGCGAGACCATATTCTGAAGGGAAACGATCCAACAAAGAACTCACCAGCTTTGCTCGTGACCCAAGCCGGTTTTCGGTCAAATTCCTTCGTTTAGGCCGTCAAAACCGCGTTTTTACTATTTTTAGTAACTTTTCTTTATGTCTTATCTTTTCATTGGATAATCTTTTTTATATGCCGTCTGTGGCATTAATCTCCACCGTTCATTTTTTTCCCTAGGTATTATTTAGATAGGTTTCCTTTTTTGGTAAAAATAGCATATTATATATTCTAGGGTTACAGAAGAGACGAGATATCTTGTTTTTTTGAATGAAATTGTTTGAGAGTGTTCTCTCTTTATCCCAAAATTCGTAATCTTGTGTAGATTTCGATTTTTTGATGCCAAATATCTAGGTATTCTCAGAATCAATGGATATTTGAAGATCACAAGCCGGTATTCGTGCGCGAATCAACGTCTTGCGATAAACCCTTTCATATTCCGCTGCGTCAATGTCCTTACGTCATCGTTGAAAGATCGACCAATATTTTCAAGAACTGTGTCCAATAGGGTTTAAAACGAGTCGCAGTTTTACTAAACCAGTCTTTTTAAGCTTCTTTGGATAATTACGTACTATTTTACTTACTAAACTCTTTCTTATTCTCTTAGGGTTTCCTAAGCAGAAATGCCGGACTTAAGCTGTTACGGTAAACTAGGGTTTTGTTGACTTTAGAAATACGGTTGACTTCTAATTAGGGTTTAAGCTTTAATTTGAATTCAAAACTTCGGGGGTTTACACAAGCACTTACTACCTCATCTTTTGAAGAGATGAATTTAACACGTCTTAAACCGAGATTATTTTTATCCTAATGATATTTTTGTAATTTTTTAAAAAATGAATAATATTAGTTGCCTTTTGTTCTAATCTTACTTGTGATAGAGGTTGACAAAGACCCAATATCTAAAAAATTCAATCTTAAAATGAAAATTCAAAAACATAAATCGCAAGGAAAAAAAAGGGAAAAGTTAAACCTCTTTAGTACGTTGTCCCCATAATCCTTCACCTTCGAGTTTAATAATACTAATGAAATCTACTTGGATTTTAAGTGAAGCCGTTGCATATTCTAATTAAGTATTTCAATGATGTATCCAATATAACTGTAGATTTCAATTTGAGAGATTGAAATCTACAGTTATTATTAGCAAATAAGAATTTTCTAAGGCCAATAAAAACTATGTGACAAAAGTATTAATTTGTTTTCAATGGATTTATTATTCAATTGAATCTAATCATGTATCATTTATCGTTAAATATTTATTTGTATGCATGAATTAAAGTTAGATTTCATGTAGATAGACTGAGAAATAATATGTTTAAATAGATAGAGTTTCATGCAATTTTAGAGATAGGATGACAAGTATTTGTTGGATTAGGATCAGGTCTAGTTGTAGAACTCATAGAATGATATTTAAAATAATACTATCTTAGATGTTTTAATTAATCAACTTAGAGTTAGGAATTGATAATCTCAAGATAGACATTTGTCTAAATTAAGAATTCGCACAATTTAAAAAAAATAAGAAAGTGGAATATTGGTGTTACATCATATAGATAATCTTTGTGGGGATTTATAGTCTAGATATTGTTTCTGTAGCTTAGTAAACATTTAATTTGCTCTTTTGTCAATTTTCTTTGTTTTTATTGACTTCGATCGAAATTAATTGCTTAATTTTAGATAAGATAATAAAAAAGGGGGATCATCGCAATATGGTCTCATCAAAATTAATATTACATTAATTACTAGTAAAATATATGCTTTTGGTTTAAAAGTATTTGAGTTAGGTTAGCATATGCACCAACACCATGTCATAGCAGACAATACCTTAGTGTATAGAGTTTGTAATTGTTAGGTTGTAAACCCCTAAAATTTTCATAATTCATAAAAAATAATCCTAGAAGTCTAACACCGAAACCAAAACCCTGAAAATCGACTCAAGTTAAAATAAAATTATAAATAAGGTCAAATACGAAAATTCTTAACCTTGAGAAAAAGAGAACACTCAAAACAAAATAGAAAATCCAACAATCGAATGATTCAACATCCGTACACTAATCAAATCATCTATTCGATTCCTAATCCGCAAATCAAGATGATATATCTAAATAATGCTCGACAACAAAATACTAAGACCTTAAATCCTTTGGTGAATTTTAGAATCAAAATTTGCAATTTCACCAAAAGTCAAACTGAGTCGACCCATAACCCTTAACTCGGTTAAAGGATCCTGAGAACTAAAAAAATATTAAATAATCACAAATAAAATAATATAAATCATAGATGTTGAGCTAAAAATATAATACGAACAAAATCCCAAATTTTTATAATCATACGAATAACTGAACATAGCCGAAGTCGAACCGGAACCCTAAAAGTCAACAAAGTTTACAACAAACCCTAGAGTTTAAGATCGGCAATCCCGCTCTCTTAAACCTTAAACAACGGAATGAAAATAATTGTTGATAATAGTTTGTAATAATACAGGAAAGCTTAAAAATATCAGATTCTTAAATTTCTAGGTCTTTCGGATTCGAACGGGATCGGTTTTCAAAATCGTGCCCTGGTACACGGATGGCAAAAAATATTCCGACAATACCAAAAGACTTGTAAAAATATAAAGTTTTCAAAAATCGGTTTTAGAATTTTTCAGTAACTAGAAATCACAAGTATCGCATTTATACGCATATTTTTATTACTATTGATATTTTATTTGTCTAGTCTACTATTCATTATCCTATCTTACTATTCATCTATTTGTACTTTTTTTCTTACTGCCTATACATCTATTTTCTTACAATTTACATTTCCAATACTACTTTACATCTTTCATATCTTACACATTATTACTTTTTATTACAAAACAAAACAAAAGTACACACTCTCTCCTCCCCATAGATACTGCTGGCCACACTCCTCTCTCTCTTTTAATTTTTTTTTAATTTATTTTATTACATCAAAATTCCCTCCACATTTATCTATAAATACCCCATTTCCCTCCACTTCTTTCACACACTCATTTACCATAACAAAACTCTCTCAAAATCATTTCTCAAATCCTCTCTCCACAATTTCTCTCTACCAAAACTCTCTACAATCAAATTCTTCTAAAATCTTTCGCTACAAAATCCTTCTCTACACATAAACCATTTACCACATACCACTACCCACTTAATCTACATCTATCATCTTCATCCTTCAACCAAAATACTCTTAGGTTAAAGCTTTTAACCATATACTTTACCCATATCATGTAACTTAGCATGACTATGGTGTTGTTTCTTAAAACTTACATGAGTTGTAGAAGTAACAACATGTTCATGTTTTGTTCTTGCACATGAATTCCAATATTTATCTTATTTTTATTATGATATTATTATTATTAATTTATTGTTATTATTATTGTTACTATCATTCTGATTATTGTTATTATTATTGTTATTATGTTTCTGATCTAACTCTATATATATTACTAAGTATATGTATATCTATATATTTTTAGAATCTAATGTTCACTAACTTTCTCTAACTTGCTTTTATTATTCTTAATGTTTCTATTATTGCTTTTTGTTTTCTTTCTTTTTCTTTTTCTTTTTGGACTAGTCTATTCTTAGTCCCGGGATGCCTTGATGAAGCTAAGACTCCCAATACTTGATCAGGTTGACTTGATGAAGCTAAGGTTCTCAATGCTTGACCGGGATACCTTGATGAAGCCAAGGTTCCCAATACTTGATATTATTACATTGCTTATTATTATCTTGCTTCTTACCTTTTTCTTATATTTTCATATTACACGCTCAAGTACATGTATCATCATAATGTTATTGTCTCAACAAAATCTAAAATGGAATTTTCTCTAATAAAGGAATATGAAACTAAACTCTTTTGTTATAAAACTTGTCATTAAATAAAGAAACTTGTCAACAACAACTTAGAAAATGTATTTTTACAACTTCTTCTCAACCTTTTCCCAAAGTCTTCTTAAGTGTCAATAAGGATGATTTTACCAAGGAAACAAAGGAAAGATGAAACCAAACTCTCTTTATATACATCAAGATTTTGTTATCACCTACATAGGAAAAATTATTCCCACAACTTCTTTTCAAACTCACCAAGACTTTTCTTAAATAACAATAAAAATGATTTTTTCTCAAAGAAGTTAATTAACAAAATAAACATTTTCTTTTATTGCGATAAGTCATATAGAGTTTATTAAAACTTAGTAATAATAATTATTTGATAAATAGACTTTTCTCAAAAAGCTTACTTGCAGGAATTTTTACCAAAAGTAATAACTAAACTAAGTTTTATAAGTTAAGATAAAATCAACTCACTAAATTATAAACTCACTTAGAAAAATAAAAATTTGCCAAGGTTTCTAAATGATAAACTCATTTTCAAAGAAATAAAAGAATATAAACAGTAGAGGCTTCAAAAACAATAGATATTATCAAAAACTTAAATATGATTTTCTTCCAAGCAAGATTTACAAAAGAGTTAAAAGATCAAGTTTTAGAAATAAAGTTATTTTCAAAGAAGTTGGAGAATGAAAATATAAAAAGACTTGTTTATCAGAGTCGTTTCTTTAAAAGAAAATATACACAACTCAAATTATTATAAGTTATCAACAACTTAATAAAACTCTTGAAAACTTCATTTTTATCACTAAAAGCAAAGATTTGTAAAAGACCAAAGCTAAGAGAAAATTTGTTTTGGAAAAGAAATTAGAAAACAAAATAATAATATACTTATAATAACTCAAGAAATTATGAAATTCTTTCTAAACACTTAGGAAAGAAATTGTTAAGATACAAGTCTTCAACACCAAGACATTGTTTTACGAAATATAATCGTTGAGAAAACACCATTAGAATCTTGCATACAATATGAGTCTATATGTATATTGAAAGGATTTTTCCAACCATACAAATATCTATATTTCGATACAAGTATTTTCGGATAGAGAAAAGTTTGCAAACTTGTGTTTTGAAAACTATAATTTTCGTTATAAATCTGTCCCCCACGTTTTCGGAACTCAAACGACCTTATATGACCAAAATGACCTTAAAATGGATAGATCTTTTCGAATAGGTAGAAACAGGTATATTATATGTGAATTTCCGAGTTAAAATGAGCAAATTATGGTCATTTAAAGTTGAAATTTCATTTTATGCTATTTTGACGAACATAGAGAAATAGAATTAGAAAGTTTAAGTAGAATTTCTACGAAATACTCATCCTAGTTATTTCTTTTGTCTAGGTGACATGGAATACGGGATTTCCCCTCTTAAGGATTACTACGACTAAGAAGATTGCAAAATGGTCGAGTGAGTTATTCCTCTTAATTTTGTTACTTGCTTCTGCTTGTAAAGCAGTGACATTAGTATACTAAGAGAACATAAAAATGGATATATATATATATATATGGAGAATTCTGGATATATATATATATATATATATGTGATTCTATGCTTATGTGATGAAATGAGAATTAAGAATATCGCAACTTCAAGCTGCCTGTTTAAGTGTTTTGTTTACTTACTTATGACTGCTTATTGTTTACTAAATTGGTTGATCGTCCCCTAATAAACCTTAATAAGGTTCGGCTTAAGAAAAACAAAACGCTCACGCATAGCATCCATTGAGTCACATTTCTTTCGAAAGGCTGCTACTCTTATACGTAGAGTTGGATTGGTTGTTATCGTGCTAGGACACGAACCATGTTTCTTCCTAGAGAATCCAAATCGCTCGGAGAATGAGACTCTAGGTTCGGAGTCGAGCCAACCGAACGCTTTGGGCGGGGCCTGGGGACTAGCAGTAGAAGGTCGAGGATCTTCATTAACAATTCCCTAACCTTTGATACAGAGGGGTAAATCCGTTCTATATATGGTTTCTAGATAACTATATATAATCACATGATTATTGCTTTGTATGCATAGCATATGCGTGAAAATTTAAATGAATTTGTTTGAAATCATGGTGCGAATAAAAAGGAATACTTCACTAAGCTAGTTGTAAGCTTGTACCTCCATAGATTTTATTGAAACAGGTATACCGTGGCTTTAAGCAAAGATCATGACATTAAGGAAGTCATGGAAGGATGTTAAATTTTTAAGAAGGAAATGAAAACATAAGATAAATTTACTTTGTAAGTAGACATCGGTACGGGGCATTTATGAACCGTGAACCACCCCGAACCGTCCCAGTGGTTTCGTACCTAGAAACCGCCCCGTCGGAGACAATTTTGAACCGCCGAGGACCCGCTAGAACGGTTCCTCTATGCCGAACCGGCGGTTCTGTCGAGTCAGAAACCATCGTTCCAGACCTAGAACCGGGGTTCCGACCCGACTCGAACAGAAATTAAAAAAAAAAACGAAACATATACATTATAAATCTGGGACTAGATAATTCTAAGCATTCTACATTACCAAATACTTAATGTTGTCAAATAAAAAGAACAATTCCTTTGGCAATTTAACGTATTATCTGAATTTATTAAGTGCTATGCCTATTTGTTACCAAGGAAAAAAGAAAAAATAAAATAGAAAAAGATATAGTCGCACCCATTCTGATATTTGCGATGTCATGTCGACATAATGATGCTCTTTAGAATCAACTAATCTTGTGAACTACAGACTTCATGACATAATGCATATGAAATGAATGGACCTTGGTTAAGGATAATATATTGTTTATATGTGAACTACAGACTACAGACTTCATGACATAATTCATCATTACTATCATGGGTGTTGGTGTTATAGTCAGGGTCAATGAACTGTGTGATTCTAGTTATTTATGTTGTTGTAGTAGTTAGTGTGTTCATGTTATTGTGGAGGTAATATGTAATGTCTAGCGCAATAAAATTTACTCGTCATCGTTCGCCTGTATGTTAATCAACTACTATATGTTCCGTAATTGTGTTTATTATTTTGCTAACCATTATATTTTATTTGGAAAAATTTTAAATGTTTATTTTGGGTATAAATAAGTTATAATTGCTTTTGTTGCTTTTAAGGATTTTTTTTCATTTTTCGATTAATTTAAAAAAAAATTGGTTCACGGTTCGTGTGGAACTGGAATCGCCAGAATAGGCGGTTCCGGTTCGGGTCCGGAACCGACATGAACCGTGCGATGTCCATTTGTAAGATTCCTTATATGTAATGTAAGCTATGTTAGTAATTCAGAAATTTCTAAGAAGTGTTTTTGTATTGACTTGAAGACAATAGAAAGATATGCCCCTAAGAATTGTAATCTACCATGTTTATGTTTTGTGATAAGTATTCTCCTTGCCTTGTTACTTAATCATCATCAATTTAAATTGCGCTACTCCGATGCATTCCCTTAGTTGTGATGTACGCTTTGTACATGATATGGAAGCCTTTGCATGACTAAGGTAGTCATTCTTAGGCTTTAGTATCGTGTACGATGGACTGCCAAATTTATGGTACCCTCGGGGTGTAACATAGGTAGTATCAAAAGTAATTGCCATGCAGGACAAAATATCACAATATTAGGTTATCTCTTTAGTAGCGTACTTTTAAAGTCTCCTTGTCTAGTGTAATTCTAGACCTCTTTTAACACTAGTTGTCATGATAGTGTAAAAATGACTCCTTTTATAAGATTTCTAATTATGTTCGAGGAATCAGTTTTATCGAAGTTATTCATCAAGAATTGAAAACTAGAGATGAAGTTCCACATGCTTTAAATCTTAACTCATCTCGAGCTTAACTATGTGCAAAGCAATTAACTTATAGACATTGCATTGAGAAAATTTTGGACCCAAGAGATTATGTTGATGTGAAGTTTCGATCATAATGCCACACTTTACAAGCAAATAGGTTATTATTATTGAATAGCCTTTCACTTGATTGGGTAGATCCAATCAGCTTAATTAAGTTAATTCTAATTTACCATTATTCAATAGCCACTTGCATATGCCAAACTCTTTTCTTTGAAATAGTTAATCCACATTACTTCCAAATAGAAGTTTGGAGATCTAATATCTTGGTAGTCATCAAATTATATACTTCCATAATACAATAGAAACATAGCAGTAGAGTCCAATTGAGAGTGATCCTAATTAACAACAATATTAACACGTGTATCAAGACCCTCGAGTTTTATGATCTAATAGCCTCCAACCTACTTCTTGAAACAATGTCGAAGTCTTCACTTACACCCTTTGTCCTTCTCGGCTATCGAATGTACCTCATATTTCTCTCTAACACATGGACAACATAGTTAGGGTAATGTAGTATATGGTGTATCTCTGTCCTTCTCGGCTATCGAATGTCCTTCTGGCTGAAGATCAAAGTACACCGCCACCCTCTTGGAATGTTAAGCAGCGTTGAAATTTAGAATTTTTGACGAGAGCTCTAAGATGGCTATATCGACTTCAACGCTGCCAGCCTAGGTGGAGTACGCTGCTGGTGTAGGCTTCAACACCACCGGCATTGGAACGCAAATTTAAGCATGAGTTTTCTTATGATGCCATCCTACATTTTACTACACCAACTTATGTTGTGTATGTGTTTTACCCTTTGTGTTGCATATAAATGCTTCCTTTTATCCTAGGGTTCATAAGAAACGAGTGAGAAGCCGTTCTTACAACCTAGAGAGAGATTCTAGAGAGAGAAAGACTTATTGCTGTTGAAATCCACTGATTGTGGTGAAGATATGAGAGATCTACTAAAGTTATCTAGTGAAGAACAATCGTATATCCCATTATTTGATGATAGTGGAAGAAATTTGTGCGACGGTCATGTGGTTTTTCCTTGAATTGAGTTTTCCAAGTAAATCCTGGTGTCATTGATTTTATTTTTCTTCAATTTGTTTATTTTTATTTGTTATCGCATTGGCAAGAGGAAAAAGGTTGAATCTTTCCCTCACACTTAATTCGTCAGTACAAATCCAATTGCAATCATGAAGAATTCAATTCTCCTAATATGACTCACATCCAGTGCTTCTTTCAACATAAGATATCGTATAAGGTGAAAGCGTGTGGACAAGCACAAAAAGTGGGGATAAAATTTAGCAACAAGAGGACAATAATAAGGTTCATCGATGGAAGTAGAAAAAGAGCGACATATGCTGGGAGTGCAAAATATCTTCAATTTAGGAGTGAAAAGTTTTTTGAGCATGAGGAAAAGGAGTGTTATGGACTTTAGCCCATTAAAAAAAATGAAAAATAAAACCACAACTTCAAGCTATAATTTTAGGTTGTTTTAAAATTATGGTTTGCAGTTGTCATTTCATATAAGGTTTTTTTTAAGACTTTTTTTCCCGCATATATCATATTTCAAGTTTTTCTTTTTTTCGAAATAGATGATAATTTTATAAACGATCAATTGCAAGTACCAATGGCACAGTTCTCACAATCATTGATTATCTCTCTTTGTATAAATTCTTTTTTACACCGTTATGCTAGAAGGCTTGCTTAGCTTTAATTGATATACAAAATGCTAGGTAGGTGCTAATTTTGTTCTCTTGGGTTATCTTTGAGTTAGTACAATTTAATACAAGGATGTTTATCGACATCATTGCACAATGACAAAACGCTTTCCTTTTGCTTTTGCACAAGAAAGTGAGATCTATAAGTCAATGGTTAAAAATTGTTTAGACAAAACTGGAATGGGTATATTTGGTAAGCTTTTTTTAGCAAATACACACAATTTTTTCCAACAAATTGTATATCAAGAAATAAATACAAATAAAAGAAAGCTAGCAAGTATCATGAAAATATCAAATTCATCAAATATAAATAAAAAATGCAAATCGGACATATTCACACATATTATTTCGATACAAATACAGATATAGATGAAAAACATATCATCCAAACAAAATGGCTTCCTTTCCAATCGTGAGAATTATTAACTTCAACTTCTCTTTCTAACTGTAACACTTATAATATCCCTCGCATCCTATAAGACCAAAGGCCAAGTATGATCTCCCCCAAAACAAAAATGTAGTTTTCTAAGTACTCACACAGATAATGATTGCAGAAATCCACACATAGAGGCCTCTTAGTTGAACTACACTAAAATTTCTCTACTCTTTTTACCCAACTTAACATTAGCATGGGAATATTCTCTCTCATCTATTGAATAATGCATTTTTTCCCTTAAGACACACATGCTGGTTTGTTCTTTTGATGTGCTTTTAGTCTTCTTAATATGTCTTTCCTCACAAATTAAAAACATACACATTGAGCTTCACACCTTGATGATGATAAAGTTTCTACAAGTGTTCTGATCAATTCACCAATTGCTAAGTTGAAAAGCAATATTAGTTTGGCCATGAAACTCCGCAAAAATATAATTGCAGTTTTGGATCCATGTTTCTATTGCAATTTAGAATTCTATCCAACCCTAAATGCAATGAGCTATTCTACATCCAACAAAGACAATCAACAAATACATGGAGTAATTTGTTATCATTTTTTTTTATATTACAGTGCTTCCTTTCTATGAAAAACAAACATTTGAGTTAATTGGTCATGATATTGACAATAGAACTCTCTTAAAGATTATGATTCTCCACGCTCTGGTGCTATGACCTATAAAAGAGAAAATGAACATACGATTTTAGAAGGATAGCAAAGATATTAATTTATGCAGCATGCAAGATCTACCTTGAATATTCTTTTTCTACAGAAAGAGGACAAATAAAAAATCCTCTAGTTCACAGAATTTCGTAACAAGTACCCACCTGTTTCCACAGTTTGTTAAGCCACACGGATGCAGTTCCTCTCCTTTCCAGGTGTACAGCTTGATGAATAACTCATAGGGAAGAATCCCTGCAGTGTAACCATAAATTCAGCAATCATTCTACAAAACCAAACCACATGGAGGTGGAAAGATTGATGCAAAACCTTGTCACTGATATTTCCAGGCATAATCGGTCCACCCCCTACTTGAACATGCTTAGAAAGCATAGCTCCTTTGACTTGGTCTACAACTCTGCGGACGGATAATTTCAAGCCATTCTTGGTTGAAGAATGTGTCCCTTCCTGAGAAATCTTTGGAGAATGGGTTCGAATTTCACAAGTTCGTAAAGATTCTAAATGTCTCCTACTTATCACTGTTTTACAAGAATTAGCAGGATGGGATGACAAGTAGCCAGCAGCTCCAGGCTTTATTTCTCGTAACCCAGAGTCATTCAATATGATTTCACGGTCAGAATTGTCATTTGATGTCCCAATATCATTTGGAGAAACGCTCTCGCTTGTGGAGGAATAATCTGATGACTCACTACCATTAGAGGGAGAAAATCCAGAAAAAGGGGCTCTGGAAGACTTCGAAGAACTGGTGCCATGAGATTCACCATTGGAACCACTGTCTCTGGCATCAAAGTTACCTGCTATGAATTCCTAAAGCTAGCTTCTTGCCTATTATCTAAGTGCTTATTTTCAAGCTCAAGTTTCTGACCAAGATGAACATTCTTCCTCAATCCTGATGCTTTCTCAACGAAATCACTCCCTGCTTCAGTGGCATGACATTCTTCCTTGTGGCCTTGACGCCAATGAATTATCTGACATTTCCCAAACTAAGATAAAGAAAAAGATGCAATTAATTAGTAAATAAATTCTGAAAATATATATATGTTCAGGTTCTAAGTAGAAAATAAAGATGCTTTCCTTGCAATACCTAGCAAGAGCTTTGACAGCACATGACCGGTCTGTGGAACCCCAACCCTAACAGGAACAGTACTGTAGCTCTGGTGAGCTTCCAACTCGGCTCTAGCGGCTTCTTCCGAGGCCAAAACAATAAGCCTTTTGATCTCCTCCTTCTTGATCTTGCGAAGCCTCCATTTTGGCGGATTTTGAAGCCGAACAGTGGGAAGATCAAAGAGAAAACAAAAAGGACCAGGCTCGAAAACCCTAGATCCCAAATAATGAGCATTTATCATATTATCCAAAAGCATCTAGTGAAACTGTCGAACCATAGCGATATGCTAATCCCACAATCATACATAGCTATGTGACAAAATGGGAAGAGAAAGAGAGAGAGATAGAGATGATAAACAAGCATTTCAAGTATGAAGATATGATAACCAAAATGAAACCCTTGAAGATACATAGCTATGTGACAAAATTGGCTGCACATATACGATGAAGCGGAGAGTTGGAGCCACAGACAAAAACACAAGGAGGGAGGGAGAGAGAGCAGAGAGAAGAGAGAGAGAAAGATGTGGAAAATGAAGAATACAAAAGGAAAAAAGAGGGAAACGGATTAAAATATTCTACGTTGGTAATTTTTCATTTTTTATATCGTCCGATAAAATATTCTCGATTGTTTCTAGGCGAGTGCATTTAGATTCTGAAACGGGACCATTTTTTTCGTCCTTTTTCGGTCTGTTCTTTATTCTTTCAGATGATTGGTTCTGTTTTTTAAATAAAATATCAAGAATATTGAAATATTCATATATGAACGCCTTCTTACTTCGCCCAGAAGACAAAAGAACACCTTCTTACTACTTTGTATTGGCGGAAAAATGAAATAACAAGGAAAAAAAATTATAGCTTTTGAAAGAATTTTCAAAAATCAGAAATTTTAAAAAACAATGTATAAAAATGGCACTAAAAATCATATCTTAAAAATTGAATATATTGTTTCTGTGATGTAATTTTTATATAGATATTACCTAAGCAATCGTATTTTTAATATATAATTTTAAATATCGTATTCATAATATTATTTCTGAAAAGTTCATATTTTTAAAAGGATATATTGTATTTTTGCTCTTCCAAAATTTGTATATATCCTCATAACGTTATGTACATGCTAAATTCTATAAAGACAAACTTATTTACTTTTATAAAAACAAACAAACGACGCACCTGCGATACATTTGCAAACATGATAATTCTGTGAAAACCTCATTGTTGTTAATGGTGTTGATGAGGTTACTACTAGATCGGTATATAAAGACACATGTTAGGCTAAAAAAGGAAAAAATTATATTTATTTAACCCCTATTTAATTCTATTCAAACTCTACTTAATTTCATTTCAAAGATACCAAAAATATTTTACGCGTATATTTTATTTCCTTAATTAATCCTATAAATTAGGAAATTAATTAAAATCATAATTACAATTGTATTTTCTATCGTTGACTTCTCCATGTTTGGTAACTGTCATGCATATTCAACCCTTATTTAATTCTATTCAAACCTTATTTAATTTCATGATTTTAAGAATACCAAAAATATTTTACGTCTATATGCTAAAAAAGGAAATGATTATGTCTATTCAACTCATGTTTAATTATATTCAAACCTTATTTAATTTTATGATTTCAAATATACCTAAAATATTTTACGCCCATATACTAAAAATGCTTATACTAGAGACACCAAAGCATGTGCTTTTACTTTAATAGTATAGATATTAAGTAAAACTTCTGTTAATATTTTTGTTAAAATTGTTTTCTCCTCGAATTAGAAAAGAAAAAATGGCATTTGTAGCCTAGTGACATCTCCCTTATCTCTTAAGTGAGAGGTCTCAGCTTCTAATCTATTCTCCCTCATTGTAATTAGCCAAAAAAATTAGAAAAGAAGAAGATAAATAATTTTCACTTAATCACCATTTTTATTACATATATCTAGGAAGAAACGGAAATAAGATACATGTTAGGCTAAAAAAAGAAAACAATTATATCTATTTAATTCCTATTTAATTCTATTCAAACTCTACTTAATTTCATTACAAAGATACCAAAAATATTTTACGCGTATATTTTATTTCCTTAATTAATCCTATAAATTAGGAAATTAATTACATATCATAATTACAATTATATTTTCTATCGTTGACTTCTCCATGTTTGGTAACTATCATGCATAAATATAGTATCAGAGCTTTCGATCGGTATATAAAGATACATAATTAGGCTAAAAAAGAAAAAAACTATGTCTATTCAACCCTTATTTAATTCTATTCAAACCTTATTTAATTTCATGATTTCAAGGATACCAAAAATATTTTACGTCTATATGCTAAAAAAGGAAATGACTATGTCTATTCAACTCATGTTTAATTAAATTCAAACCTTATTTAATTTTATGATTTCAAATATACTAAAAATGCTTATACTAGAGACACCAAAGCATGTGCTTTTACTTTAATAGTATAGACATTAAGTAAAACTTCTGTTAATATTTTTGTTAAAATTGTTTTCTCCTCAAATTAAAAAAGAAAAAATGGCATTTGTAGCCTAGTGACATCTCCCCTAATCTCTTAAGTGAGAGGTCTCAGCTTCTAATCCATTATCCCTCATTGTAATTAGCCAAAAAAATTAGAAAAGAAGAAAAATGGTATTTGTAGCCTAGTGACATCTCCCCTAATCTCTTAAGTGAGAGATCTCAGCTACTAATCCATTCTCCCTCATTGTAATTAGCCAAAAAAATTAGAAAAGAAGAAGACAAATAATTTTCACTTAATCACCATCTTTATTACATATATCTAGGAAGAAACAGAAATAAGATATAAATAATGTAGTATTTAAAATATTAAATTTTAAATAATTAGGGTGTATGTGTGTGTGTATCTAAATGAAATATACTAAACATTGGTTAATTTAGGTCCAATTTTCTGAAACTACAATTATAAGGTAAAAGACGTGATAAACATTGTCGAGGGAAAAATGAAAAATCTCTTGTTGTATTTTGTTTTCTTTTTTTTTTTTTAAGTAGTATCAAATATCAAGAAAGAAAATAATAAATGTTTTTTAAAACATTGGTAAATTTAGGTCAAGTTTTCTAAAACTACATTTATAAGGTAAGAGACATGATAAACATCGTCATAGAAAAAATGAAAAATCTCTTCTAGTATTTTGTTTTTTTTTTTTTAAGTGGTATAAAACATCAAGAAAGAAAATGATCAAATGTTTTTTCAAAAAATCAAAATAAAAATCTTTAAAAAGTGATTTGAGCTTTGTGGTAATTAAGGTGTTGTGAAAACACAATTTTATTTCATTAAGAAACCGTATCATTGAGATAGTATTTCTTAACAAATTGTATCTTGAAAACACGTTTTTGAATGATGTTGTTTTTCCATAAAAATTGATTTTTAATATTTTCTTCAAACATATTTTTTTTTTCCTTTTACCTAGAAAATATAATATTCAAAAGTTATAAAAATACCATCAACATACACAACCATAATTTCCAATCACTTCAAAGATTAAGCTTTTATAAATTGTTGGTGTATGATTTTCACCTATGAGTTGCTACATTGACCCTAAGTAAAATAAATTTGATTTAAGTGGTGTAGGAATAACTCTTTTTTCCGAAACATTCCCATGCTTGATTTGATATAGGTTTCAAGATACAAGAGAATACTAAACACTAGTTATTTAAAAAAGGATAACAAAGAATTAAATTATCTTAGTATCTAAACTAAGGTAGATAAGTTACACTAGAAGTTAAGGAGGTAGAGTTTATATTAGGGATATAGCCAGTGGGATAATTATAGGGTATTTGACTCATAAACCCACTAAGAATTCTGTAAGGTCAAACTTTAGGATGTTTTAGGAAAATTTGTAATTGTATAGGGCTTGGGGTTGGGTCATAATAAATGTGTATTTTCATATTTGTCTCGTGTTAACTGACATAATCCCATCCCATTCATTGAGATTTTATTACAAAATCAGCTCAAATGTAATGAAATGAAAAATATGTGTTCAATTGCAAAAAATTCAAAAAAGAGATGAAAATACGAGTAATGAATTAGTTTTATAGCTCATTTTGTTGTGGTCTAGCTTTAAAGTTTACGTGCTATTTTTATTTGGACCATATGTCCCAATTTTTACTGCTGCTACTATCTACTAGTGGCCCTTTTAGTACTCAAAATAGTCGATCTTGCTCATGAGAAGTCATACTGAGGACTAAAAGGCTAAACTATCACACTTTGATGCAAATATGGTTCTAAGAAATGCAAGTAGCAACTACATGGATTTGTAATGGAAACTTGAACTCTACCTATGAGCAAATCCTGACCATAATATATAGTCGACTTATGATAAATAGGATGACACATCGGGATGAGCTATACCATAGGGTTGCCATTGGACGTAAGACATTGCATTATGATGTGATTCCAGTTAGTGATGATGATGCTACTTAGGAGATATTAATGTACACAAAGGGTTTAGTGGCAGTATATGTTTAGATATTTGAAAAGGAGCTGCCACACACGTTTAAGGGAGACAAATGGGTGCACACATTAGAGTAATGGGATTGATACTAATGCAATGCACACTTTAGTACATTATTGGATGATGCAAATAAGGTGACCATCTAGTACCATGCCAGGGCATACATACTAATGCTACTTGGGCTTTGGGAGGTGGGGGGTAGGTTCTTAGTTAAAGACAAGTCACAAAACTTGGTTCATGTTATGTACCTCTCCTTGCTTGAGAAATTTCATGTTGTCGGGCAGTATGCATTGGGAGCAACTTGTCTAGCATGGCTTTATAAGCAGTTGTGCGTAGTATCACATGTCAACACCATTGACATAGCCGGACTCTTTGTTATGCTGCAAGTCTAGGTGTGGGAGAGCTCTTTCCACACATTGCCTTAATACGTAAGAGGATCACATTTGCTACTGGGAGGTGCCCTCTTATTAGCCACTGGGAAGTATATTTCGATGCTACACAATGTCTCACATACCTTTTATTCTAGTACAATGGAGCCTTCGATTGATAGGTTCCTAGAAAAGTACAATTTTCTACATCCTATATATTCTTTTATTTACACATGCAATATTATACTTATATGTTGCTAACTTATTTCATGAACATGTCATTTGGGAGCCATATGTTGCTATTATAGATGTTTTCCCAGAATATTGCTTGTAAACCCCTAAATTTTCGGTATCGGTTTAGCACAAAACCCTAACCGGAAGTCAAACGAAACCCTAAAAGTCAACAAAACCCTAGTTTACCGTATCAATCTAAATCCGGCATTGCCGTTTTCTTTGGCCCTGAAAAACGAAGTTGGGATAATTAGCTCAAATAGTCCGCAATAACCATAGGTTTTATAAAAGTTCCAGTTTCGCGAAATTCGGGTGTCCTTCGAACCCGATCGGACACAGTTCTCAAAAAACATGTCCGGAAGCCTGGAATAGTAAAAATATTTCGAATATACCGTTAGACTCGTAAAAATATAAGTTTTCCAAAAATATCAATTTCGTAATTTTTCGGTGAGTAAAAATAACAGATATAGCTATTATACGCGTATTTTCTTACTACCGGTACTTTAATTGTCATATCTACTTTACATTACACTATTCTACACTATTCTTTTATCTCTACTTTTTCTTACACCTACTCTTACACTCTACATAACCTATAATCTTAACTTTTTACCTTTCCCATAACTTTATATCACATCTACCTTACATATTACATCTTTTATCTTTCCAAAAAGTCAAAAAATTAAATCAAATGCCCTACCCCATGCAATGGCCGGCGCCCCCCTCTCTCTTGCCCTCAATTTGTTCCAATTTTGCATTTATTTTAATCACACAAAAATCACTCTTCAAAATCCTATAAATACCCCCCTCCTCTTTCACTTCTTTCACACCACTTCTTCTCTAAAGATATTATAGCAAAATTTCTCTCCAATTCCTCTCAAGAGTTCTCTTCAAGAAGTCTCCTTAGTTTAGCTTCTTTAGGTAAGAAATTTCTCAAGAATTCTTCATGTTCATATACTTAGTATGAGCTTAGTGTGTGTTTTCTAGAACCATGAAGGTTAAGAAAGCAACAATAGGTTCATACTTTGTTTTTGTTCATAACCACAATTCCTTTATGTTCATGTTTCCTTTATATATTCATTATGTTTTTCTTATGTTCATTTATGTCTCTTTTATGTTCATAACTATCTACTATATCTATATAGCTATATATACTATTTAGAGCATGTAAGCTCATAATCTTGCAATTTATTTACCTTTCATGCAATTTATTTACTTCAATGCAATTTATTTATTTCAAGTTGATTTTAAGACTAGTCTCTAGTCTTAGACTTGTCCTCATCAAGTCAAAACAAGCTTTTCTTTCTTTCATTTTATTTCATTATGGGACTAGTTTATTTCTTAGTCCCGGGAGCCTTGAAAAAGCTAAGACTCCAATACTTGACTTTATTATTTTGCTCTATGTTATTTTGTTTATTGTTATTCTCATAATCATGTTCATTTAGATTGTTGTCCAAAAGTTTTATTTTCTAAAGATAATCAAATAAAAATAAGGTTTTTTTTTTTTTTGTCACTTAGGAATAAGTTTATGTGAAACATAAAAATATAGGATAACGAAAATAAATTTATTTTCAAATTGCCAAAAAGAATTCATTATGAATTTAGAAACTATTTTACTTAAAAAGCTACTTAATTCCTTGTTACTCTACCTTGTTTTCAAAAGAAAATATCTTTTTGACAAAACGGTTCTTTCATAAAGAAAATAGGATGAAAGACTACGGAAAATTTTTAAAGACCTTGCAAACAAATAGGCAAAGAAAATTTATGGTTTGAAAATAATAAAGTTGTTTCTTTTCAAGTTACAAGAAGAAGTTAATGAAATTATAGAAATTAGTTTTTTCTACAAAAAGTCCTTAATTGCCCCACATTGTTTTTATGAAGAAAAACAAATTTTTATACATGGATAATTATTTTTGAGAATGAGAAAAAGAATGAGAAGTATCAAGTAACGAATTCTTGCAAAACAAGTAAACAAAAGAATTTACACAAGAAAAATGAAGAATAGCATATTTCCTAAGAAAACTTCAAATATAGTATTAATGTAACTTAGAAAGGAGGAAATTTTATTTTCAAAGGTCACTTAGAAAAGATAAATGAAACCAACATAAAACATTTTTAGAAAACAAAGAAAACAAGGTATTCATTTCAAAGAAATTCACAAAAACAAATTCCGAAAAGCTTCAAACCGACATTGTTTTACCTAAGAAAAATAATTTGGACAAAAAGACATTTGAGCATGCTTAAATATGAGTTATATAGTTATAAAAAGGAGAATTTTTCAACTTATAGATAACTAAGTATTTATCGAACAAATTTTGATTTCTTGAAACAAAGTCGTTTTACTTGAAAAATCCGAGGTGAGTCTTGTCGCCGCTTTTTCGGAGCCTATATGGCTTTGTTTGTGGGAAATAATTTTAGAAATGGGTAGATCTTTTCGAGTAGATAGAAATCGGTATATTATATGCACGATTCCGAGTTAAAATGACCAAGTTATGGCCATTTTAAGTTGAAACATTCTTCTATACGAACTTCAACGTTCTTTGACATTGTTTTGTCAAAATTCAAGGAAATCTTCAAGAAAAACTCATTATGGGTATTTTCTTTGGTTAGATGATCCTGAGGAAGGATTTCTTCACCCCAAGAACTATTACATTTAAGTGGAGTGTGTGAACGACTCATCCGCTTAGAGGAATAGACGACAAATGGCATCGTGAGTTACTTCCCGTTATTTTTTTACATACTTGATTGTGCTTGTAAAATTAGTTGTACTAGAATTTAAGAAAAATCAAAAGGAAGTGTATGATAATACGTTGAAAGAATACTAAGTATATCGAAACTCGATTTGTTTGTAATAAAGTTGTATGTGAATTAATATCTTGAAATGTTTGAAATTGATTGATCACTTGAAAGAATTTAAACGTAACTACTAGACTTTAATTGGAGAAATTATTCATGCACTTCATGTGTTGGGTCACATTGCATTCGCTACTATACAATTGGTGGGACAAGTGTATAATAGTGGTGGTAGACATAACCGGTATATCATGTAAGTGGCGAGTAGGAGCCGGTAAGAACTACAAAATTGATGGCTAGTAGGAGCCTGTAATAACTACAAGTTTTGATGGCGTATAGGAGCCGGTAAGATCTATAAAATTGTTTTTAAAAGTGGTGGCTGTAATTGGCCTGAATCCCCAACCCCGAATGAAGGGCGTAAATTCATTCAACATATGATTCCCGGAAAGTCATATGTCTTGTATGCTCACGTGGTTGTTGCATTTCATATGTTTGAATAATAAACTTGATTGATAATCTACTTCGAGTATGAATTTTGGGATTTACTCACTAAGCTCATTAGCTTATACCCCGATAGATATCTTTTGCAGTTCCCGTACTTATGGTTAAGGCCACGTGGACCATGCGGGTAGGTAATCTCTTTTGAACATTAGAAATCTGAATAAAGTATAGCTTAGTAATAGCAAGTTAATATGTATATAATAGATTAGTAATTTAGGGAGTTGTCCCTAAGTTTGTAAAGTTTATGCCATGAACAAATAATTATTGTGATTCTTCTTTTCTTAATATGTTTTTATATCTCCTTAAGCTTCATTATTCCATATATGGTCCTCTAAAATTGTGAAAGTAAGCCTTACACTTAATATAAAAGCTTTTGGAAATGACTAAGGTTGTCATACTTAAGCTTTAATATTGAGTGTGGCGGACTGTCACGTTTAGGGTACCCATTGGGGCGTGACATTGCTAGTCTGGTGATGATATATGGCATGCATGCATTCCTCCTGTATGCTTTCATGTTGCGGAGCACTACTACCCGGATCAGATGCTTAAATAGTTGGTGGTTTTCAAGGGATCCCGACCCACCTATATGATATGAAAGCCCTCCATGAGCTAGATCTGCGAAGATGTACAGAGTGGAAATGGGTAGCAGAGCAAGCCAAATGAATTATAGAGTATGATGATTGTCGCAATCGTGTTGTAGAATTACTGGATATCCTTACCAATATTTCTACAGATCATTGAGGTTGGTATCATATGAGCACCAAGGGTCGTATTAGCCATACGAGAGCTATGATACAATATACGGTAAGTTCAATGTTTATAGATGATATCTATTGTTTACTTTTTTTTTATTACATCCTAATATTGATGTTTATTATTAATTACAGGTAGACTTCATATATCAAGTGCCCAATATGCCACCAAGTAACACTCCAACTATTGCACAAGAGGTTATTTGTTAGTGGATAAGTTCATGGGGGTCAATCTTAATGATCCACCGCCATCAGCACCAATCCATGTCAATTACAGTGATGGTAAGGAAGCCTCGCATCCTCAATTGGCACAGAGATGTAGGCCATAGAGAGACAGGCGAGTGCAGGGTCAAGGTTATGCCGAGCCTTATTCTTTCGTGTCAATCTTATCTTGTGTACTTGAGGTTAGAAACACTAATCCCTCAGCTTATGTTTGAGCTAAGTGAGTAAAAGAAAGATACAACAGACAATAATTGCAACTAATGAAATACTAATATATCCAAAAGCATATGTAATAGATCATAAGATTTATAACATATGTAATGAGATGCCATTCTAAATGCATATGATATGCGCCGACCAGTATCTTAATTGAGCTTTAACCAAGAAGAATAGCATATAGCAGCTCAAAATTAACCATGTAGGAATCAACTTAAAGGTATTCCAATAACCGCGAAGAAGCTAAAGATTCAAATAACCATGAAAGCAGCTCATAGGTAGCTTAAGACCAAAAATTCAATTCCATATGCATTAAAATCGAGCTCATAAGCAAAAATTCACGAGAAATCGAACCTTGTCAATTTAAAAAAAACATATTTAAAATAAAACATGCTTATAAAAATATGTTCCTTGAGCCCTTTTATGTCATGCTATGAATGCAATAGTGCAAACACTATTAACTAGCCTAGTATTGAGGATATAGTTTAAATGACATGGCAATAAATATGAACAATCTCAACATTTTACTGCTATTAATATATCATGGTTGATGGTAAAAGCACTTGGTTAATAACAGTATTAGTTTAGCATATCTACTATCCATGAGCTATGTTCATTAGTAAAGCATGGAAGTTTACACCAAATAAATTTAATAACAACATACATATATACATAGCATTAATACTTCCAATCAATAAATAGGCAATTTATTGGGTCATGTGATTCACATAAATGAAGTCACATTTATCTAAATATAATAAGCAGCTGGCCGACTATTTTTTAACCACAACGCAAAATAAGCAACAAGTAAGGGGTATTCACTTGAAAAAAAAAAACTATTTTTCAATTCATGCGTTGAGAAGATCTTGGATATACTATGTCGAGTTAATATACGAAAAAAAATTATACGCAAAATAATTCATTTATTCCATGTTTCCTATACTTCTAAATTTTAATAATATTTCTACAATTATAGGTTTATATATATATATATATATATATTCTATATAGCTAGTTTGTTTTAATGTTTAAAATGGACTGAAATAATTAAAATGAAAAAACGGAAAAAGAAATACAATAAGCATTTTGGTGGTCATGCATTTAATCATATATGAGAAAGAAGTATATAGCAGAAGAATTCCCTCTCCCTTATTGAACTAGTTTTGCATTTATAAATTTCCTCAAACTTATGACGCTCTTTATTCCTAGTTGATAACAAAATAAGGTCAATTGGCTTTATTTTTGGCATAACCCGATTAATTAATACGATAATCAATTTTTTCACATCTGCTGGTATTCCAAGAATAGGAAGATGGGGTCTTTTATATAATATAAAAGTATAAATAATATTACTCATATGTGTAGACGTAAAATATATAACAAATATATATATATATATATATGTAAACCCTTAAAGTTTTGTGATCAATTAAGCTTAAACCCTAATTAGAAAGTCAACCGGAATACTAAAAGTCAACAAAACCCTAGTCAGACGTAACCATTCAAGTCTGGCATTCCCGTTTAAGTAACCCTAAGAAAGTAATTAAGAGATTAGTATGTAGAATAGTTCATAATAACTTGTGAAAGCTTAAAAATATCATATTAGTTAAACCGCGATTCGTTTTGAGCACGATCGGACACTATTTTCGAAAAGCGTGTCCTGGGGCTGAGATTAGTAAAAATATTCCGAATATACCGTTAAACTGTAAAAATATAAGGTTTTCAAAAATATCAATTTTATAATTTTTCGGTGACTAAAAATATCAGATATCGCAATTATACGTGTATTTTCTTACTACCGGTACTTAAATTGTCATGTCTACTTTACATTACACTATTTATTACTGTTTACACTATTTATCTGTCTCTACTTTTTCTTACAACCTACTCTTACAGACCATACCTCTATTCTCTTACAATTTTCATTTCCAATACAACTTCACATCTTTCATATCTTACTTTTCATTAACAAAAATACAAAAAAATAAATTTTTCTCTTCCTCCCCTACATGATCTGCGTCGGCCCCCTCTCTCCTCTCCTCAATTTGTTTTGTTTTTCAATTATTTAATTAACACAAATTTCCTCCCACATTTTCCTATAAATACCCCCTATTCCTTCCACTTCCTTCACACCTTCCATACACAAAAAATTACTCTCTCAAAATTTTACAAGATTTCTCTCTCAAGTTCTCTCAAGTTTAGTTTTCATAGATAATATTTATTCAAGTTTCCTTTATGTTCATTTACTTAATATGAGCTTAGTGTGTGTTTTCTAAACCATGAAGGTTAAAGAAAGCAACAATAAGTTCATACTTTGTTTTTGTTCATGAATCTAATTTCTATTATGTTGCTTTCATATATATATATATATATTAACTAAATATATCTATGTAGCTATATATATCTTTTAGAGCATATAAGCTCCTTTGTTTTGCAATTTATTTACTTTCCTTGCAATTTATTTATTTTCGTGTTGTTTTTAAGACTAGTCTTTCTAGTCTTAGACTTGTCCTCATCAAGTCAAAATGTTTTCTTTTTCTTTTTGAGACTAGTCTTTTCTTATTCCCGGGATACCTTATTGAAGCTAAGGTTCCAATACTTGATATATTCTTTACTAGCTTATTTCTTTAATTTTTATGTCTTTCTTATGTTTTCATAATTTTATGATTCATATTCATAATCATGCATGAACATATTGATTTTGTCTCAACAAGACAAATGAGGAAAAGTTTTCTTAAAATAAAATTCTTCTCTAAAAATAAAAGTAGGAAGTAAATTTTCATAAAAACTTAGGAATTTATCTTAACAAACTTTTCTAAGAGAATCTAGAGGAGTTCATAAGAATTTTTGCAATACATACATAATATGGAAAGAAATTCTTGAGTAAACAAAAGTTTTACTAAACTTCACTTTTTCATCAAAACTAGTTTGACAAACACCAAGAAATTCCTTTCATAAAAATAGAATGATCTTAAGAAATGAGAAAATTATTTCTATGGAATTGTTATTACTTTCAAAAAGTATTAGAAACTAAGCTAGAAAATAGAAATCATTCTTTGGAAATTTAAAAAGACTAAGGAAATGAAATTAAGGAAAAGAAAAATACTCATTTAAAATAACTTGAGACTCTAGCAAAATAAGAGGGATTTTCAAAAGTTTCACTTTTTCTTTAGAAGACTTTACTTTTACAAAAAATTCATGGTTTGAGACAACTTCATTAATTTCATACATTTGATATGAGTCAATAAATATATGTAAATACATTTCAAAGGTTTTATAAACTATTATAATATCTATCTCTTTGATTGAGTTTTTGTTAAAAGAAAGAATACAAGTTTTGTGAAAATTCGTAGTGAATTTGATCACCACTATTTCGGAACTCAAACGACTTAGTTTGATGAAATTAGTTTTAAAAATAGATAGATCTTTTCGAGTAGGTAGAAAATGGTAATAATATGCGAAATTCCGAGTTAAAATGAGCAAGTTATGGCCATTTAAATTGGAATTTTCTTTAATCCGATTTTACCGCGAATTTAAGATAGATTTAAAATTTTCAAAAATAGAAATTCTATGAAAGACTCTTTTTGGGTATTTCATCTTGTCTAGGTGAAGAAGGAACCGATATCGCTTTTCTGGAGGACTATTTCGATTAGAAGCAATCGTCATGGAGTGAGTTAATCCCTTACTAGTTACATTTACTTGTTTGTGCTTGTAAGTAGTGGTACTAGAAAATAAGGAAAAGATAAATGAACGAATGTTGTGTGATTTGGATTCATGACTGATTGAATAAAAATTAAGAATATCGAAAGAAGAATTGATGAATAATTTTATGTTTTCTTATAATGATATGATGAATATTGTTTTGATCGCCTTTAACTTGAACTCAACGTTAGTTTGGTTAAACCTATATTGAAAATAATCCATGCATATCATATTTGTGAGTCACATCTATTTTCACTACTATTCTTCTGTGGGGAAATGAGGAGTTGTAGTGGTGGCTTGTAGGAGCCAGAAAGTCTACGTGGGCGAGTAAGAGCCGGAAAGTCTACAGGGCGAGTAAGAGCCAGTAAATCTGCAAACATTGATGGTCGTATGGGCTTGTAACCTTCCAACCCCCGACATGGAGGGCGTAAAATCCATGCTACACATGGTTTCCGGTTAGTCTTGTGTAATTTGTTTGCTCATGTAATTGGTGCATTCTCATATGATTGTTTAAATATTTGTTTGATATATGAAAATGTTTTGTAGATAGGAGTTATCTCACTAAGCTAGTTTTGCTTATACCCCTATAGCTTTTTGTTACAGTATGATTCCCTATGGTTGGCAGCAAGGAGCCCCGTTTGCCAGGTATGAGCCAAAGCTACTAGGAGTTTTTGGGAGAAGTTATATGTATTTAGTTTTAAACATAGACTTCTAAGAAAAATCTCTATAGTGGACTCATGGTATATTTATGTATATTTTGATTATGGCTTATTTAAGCAAGACTTTTTAGAATGGGGGAATGCCCCCAAGAAGTTATAAGAGATTATTATCCAAATGAATATTACATGTTTATTTATATAAGTTCTTGCATGCTTTTATTATCTACTTAAATGTAATACTCCTGTGAGTCTCCTACTATCTTGGAAGCACGCCTTGCATTTGATATTGAAGCTCCTGCATGACTAAGGTTGTCATTCATTAGCTTTAATATTATATGCGGTGGACTGCCACGTTTAGAGTACCCTCCGGGGCGTGACAATATATATATATATATATATATATATTAGGGACAAGAGGACAAAAATTATCTTTTCTCGGTTTCTAGCCATTAATATATAAGTCAAGAAACAACAAATCATAAAATAAGTATAGCATACATTTGTCTATATATACCCATAAATAATTGAAACAAAACTTATTATAATATTTAGTAAACAATAAAACAGCATGGCCTACAAAAACAAATTGAGTTAATTCGATTTGTTTACCTTTCACTTGGTGTAGATATTTATTATTGGTGACACCTAATAAATTTAGGGAGGAAAGTTATGATGTAGGATAAAAATTTATTGGACTAATGCCTCATATATATATATATATATATAGGCCTTTGTTCTACTATTTCTTAATTTACTTTAATTATCTATTTCAATGTTGTCACTTTACTAATCCTGCACTTGGTATAACTCCAAGCGGTCCAATGAATGCTGGGCACCATCCTTCCACGTGTAAGACTCCCAAAATGTCCAATCTAAGTAAGTTACCTGGTTTTAGAATATCTTATTGCCCTCAACTTGCTTTGATATTCCAGTAATCCCAGCCCCAACTCTTATTCCGTCCAAAACCGTTTAATGTCCAAGACTTGTTGGAATCTATTATTTCTTAATTTTGCTTGTAGTAACAATAATAATACGAAAATACTAAAATAATTTGTTCGGTGTAATAATGGCATTAAGTAACTATAGATTACATTTAAAATACTACAAAATAAGTAATTGATAATAATTTTTTTGGTATTTAAATAGTTTTAGCATGTTCCGTGGTAGGCAAAAATTCACACAGATACATGTGTATATATATATATATATATATTTCTAGTGTAATTAAAATAAATTCACACTAGTAATAAAAATATGAATATTGTTTATTTTCTAAACAATTTTTTTGGTCACTTTATATATATATCTATATATATTTGGTTTTATCATAAAATATAAACAAAATCGAGATTGTTGCCTTGAATTTAATAGTTAATATTTAAGATATAGTTAACAAAAAAAAAAAAAACCCAGGGCTTTTATAGAAGCCAGAAAAGAACTGGAAATATTTAAGATAAGTGTTTGCCCCCACATGTTCAGCTTGATGAGCCTGGACCTTCATTATTATCATATCTGCATCAACTAAACACTCCTATGCCTGAGAGCTCAGATGCTATGGTTCATATCCCCCAGCTTTACAGAAGAGGCATCTAACACCACCAGATGATATGAGGAACAGCCTCACTTATGTGGATCTATATCCCATGCTATTTTACTAACATAGCCTGCATGGTGGAGATAGGTAGAGCTGTGCAAATGGGCCATGGCCTATGGGCTGGCCCATTTACCCATTAAAAAGAGCAGGTTAGGGTTAAGTTTTTTTAGCCCATTTAAAAGAAAGTAAAAAAACATGGTACATTTAACCTTTGGCCCAAAGAAGGCTGGCCCATGATGAGCCGGGCCGGGCCACTAACTAAAAAAGTTAAAACTTAAAAGTGCTAAAAAAGTCAAAACAAAAATAAAAATATCAAATTAAATCCAGAAAAATATATCAAAACCAAATTTGTTATTTCTTTTCACGATAACACCACACTACCAACATAAAGCAATAGAGGAGAGGACATAGATAGACACACACACACACTCACCCACCAAAACCCTATGTTTTTTACCTACCATCCATCACCGCAGTTTGATTTACCACAGTATTGTAGCTGTCGTCTAAGCTCTATTACTCACCATAGGAGGAGGGGTGTTTCATTGCGGAGTTTAGTTGTGAAAGTTGAGTTGAGTTCAAGAAATGTCAATTTTCTCTTTGCAAGAGTTGAGAAACGAATGGCCAAAAAAAAAAAGGGAGGAGAACCAACCTTGGGCAAGTCATCGACATTTTCGAAAATTTTCTAAGCTCATAATTATACGTTATACATATATCACATTTTACTTTGATGTGTATTTAAAATATAAGAAATCGAATCATAAACTAACCTAACTAGAACTAATATGATTTCATTCACACACAAAAAAAAAAGTTTTCAGGCCAAACCTAAATTACAATTAATCTAAATGAAGAAACTAAATGGAATAAAAAAATTTGAGTCATATTATGTAAAGTGTGCATATATATATTTTTCTATAAAATAATATCTAAAATTAATTTTACTATATTATATAAATGTAATGACTAACCATAGTAAGAGGGTCGGCCCGTTTAACCCACGGGCTAAAGAAGGTTGGGTTAGGGCTAAGAAATTATGGCCTATTTATTAAATGGGCTAAGGTTTCTTGGCCCATTTAGCCTGTAGACCAAAGCTGGCCGGGCAGCCCATTTGCCCAACTCTAGAGATAGGGATGGCACTATCACCTACGTAGATCCATTTGTGGGACATCCCTGCAGGATCCGGATCAGTCTAAACTTGCAATGCGTACATTTGCTCGGTAAAGAAGGGGTAGACGAAGCATGTAGCAATAGATATTACCATTTTTATGTTAATTTTTTATTATTTCTACCATGCATATGCTTTTCATGTGATGACTTAAATAATAGTGCAAACATTTGTTATATTGTGTTTCATTATTCTTTGACAATATTGTTGGAGGATTGGGTGTGAGAATAATGTTTTAGTTGCATTGTTATAGTTTGATGTTATTTTTCTATTTTTGGGTGGTGGATGATTGATTGAGTATGGGAATGTAAAAGGTGATTGTAAATGACTCTGATAGGTAAATATTGTGTAAATGAATTGTTATATTAAGGATTTCAATTGAAAAAAGCAGTTGATGCTGTAAAATATAGCTGTATCAAACTCATCTTTTGAAAAGACGATTGACATTTCTACAGTCCTCGTCTCGTCAAGAGACGAGGTAACTATAGTACTGCAACTTTATCTATTCAAGAGACGAGATCAATATATTTGTAATGATCTTGTCTCTTTAAGAGAGGAAATTAATGTGCTACATGTAACCTTATCTCTTGAAAAGATAAGGTCAATTTATTATAACTAACGTCATCTCTTAAAGAGATGAGGTCAAGCACTTACTACCTCATCTCTCGAAGAGATGAGTTTAACACGCCTAAAACTAAGATTATTTTTATCGCAATGATATTTTTGTGATTTTTTTAAAAATTAATAATATCGATTACCTTTTATCCTAATCTTATTTATGATAGAGGTTGACAAAGACACAATATCTAAAAATTCGATCTTAAAATGGAAATCTAAAAACATAAATCGCAAGGAAAAAAAAGGGAAAAGTTAAACCTCTTTAGTACATTGTCCCCATAATCCTTCGCCTTCGAGTTTAATAATATTAATGAAATCTACTAGGAATTTAAGTGAAGCTGTTACATAATCTAATTAAGTATTTCAATGATGTATCTAATATAATTGTAGATTTCAATTTGAGAGATTGAAATCTACAGTTATTATTAGCAAATAAGAATAAGGCCAATAAAAACTATGTGACAAAAGTATTAATTTGTTTTCAATGGATTTATTGTTTAATTGAATCTAATCATGCAACGGTTATCGTTAAATATTTATTTGTATGCATGAGAATTAAAGTTAGATTTTATGTAGATAGATTGAGAAATAATATGTTTAAATAGATTCGTTTGAATAGATAGAGTTTCATGCAATTTTAGAGATAGGATGACATATATATTTGTTAGATTAGGATCGGGTCTAATTGTAGAACTCATAGAGTGATATTTAAAATAATATTATCTTAGGTATTTTAATTAATCAACCTAGAGTTAGGAATTGATATCGCAAGATAGACATTTGTCTAAATTAGGAATTTGCACAATTTAAAAAACTATAAGATAGTGGAATATTGGTGTTAACGTCATATAGATAATCTTTGTAGGGATTTATAGTCTAGATATTGTTTCTCAATCTTAGTAAACATTTAATTTGCTCTTTTGTTAATGTGCTTTGTTTTAATTAACTTCGATCAAAATTACTTGCTTAATTTTAATAAGATAATAAAAAAGGGAGATCACTGGTAATCATAATACCATATTTTTTGTGTGTTCAATATGGTCTCATCAAAATTAATATTACCTTAATTACTAGTAAAATATTTGCTTTTGGTTTAAAATTAGTTAAGTTAGGTTAGCATATGCACCAACACCATGCCATAGCAAACAATACCTAAGTGTATAGAGTTTGTAATTGTTAGGTTGTATTAAAAGTAATTGCCATGCAGGACAAAATATCACAATATGGGACTATCTCTTTAGCGGAGTACTTTTAGAGTCCTCCTTGTCTAGTGTAATTCTAGACCTCTTTTAACATTAGTTGTCATGATAGCGTAAAAATGACTCCTTTTATAAGGTTTCTAATTATGTTCAAGGATTCAGTTTTGTCGAAGTTATTCATCAAGAATTGAAAATTAGAGATGAATTTCCACATGCGTTAAATCTTAACTCATATCGGGCTTAACTATGTGCAAAGCAATTAACTTATAGACATTACATTGATAAAATTTTGGACCTAAGAGATTATGTTGATGTGAAGTTTCGATCATAATGCCACACTTTACAAGCAAATAGGTTATTATTATTGAATAGCCTTTCACTTGATTGGGTGCATTCTAGGAGCTTAATTAGGTTAAGCCTAATTTAGGCTAATGACTTATTTAATGACCACTTGCTTTCATCTGCTAAACTCTTTTCTTTGAAATAGTTAATCCACATTACTTCCAAATAGAAGTTTAGAGATCTAATATTTAGTATTCATCAAATTATATACTTCCATGATACAATATAAACATAGAAGTGGAGTCCAATTGAGAGTGATCTTAATTGACAACAATATTAACACGTATATCAAGACCCTCAAGTTTTATGATCTAATAGCCTCTAACCTACTTCTTGAAACAATGATGAAGTCTTCACTCGCACCCTTTTTCCTTCTCGGCAATCAAATGTACCACATATTTCTCACTAACACATGGACAACATAGTTGGGGTAATATAGTATATGGTTTATCTTTACTACCTATATGAAGTGTTCATTCTTTTCAATCTTATACCCACCTTAATATTAGGGTTATAGATCCAACTCATATGAGTCTATAACCAAGGAGATCCTAAATATATGTTTTATATATTTAAAAGGCTTTGAAATCATGATATCTTAAGTATAAGGTATATACTTGGAAGTGGACTTAGAATAAGGAGATTTTTTGTAACAAAAAAAGATGTTTTTGCTGTACACTGGCTGAAGATCAAAGTACGCCGCCAGCTATCTTGGAATGTTAAGCGGCGTTGAAATTTTGAATTTTTGTTCGAAAGCTTTGAGATGGCTACACCGGCTTCAACGCCGTCAATGTTGGAACGCCAATTTAAGCATCAGTTTTCTTATGTCGCCAGCCTACTTTCATTACACCAGCTTATGTTGTGTACGTTTTTTACTCTTTGTGTTGCGTATAAATACTTCCTTCTGTCCTAAGGTTCATAAGAAATGAGTGAGAAGCCATTCTTATAACTTAGAGAGAGATTCTAGAGAGAGAAAGTCTTATTGCTATTGAAATCCACCGATTGTGGTGAAGATCTGAGAGATCCATCAATATTATCAAGTGAGAACAATTGTATATCCCATTATTTGATGATAGTGGAAGAAATTTGTGCGACGGTCTTGTGGTTTTTCCTTGAATTAGGGTTTTCCACGTAAATCTTATGTCATTGATTTTATTTTTCTTCAATTTGTTTATTTTTATTTGTTTTCGCATTGGCAAAAGGAAAAGGGTTGAATATTTCACTCACACTTAATTCGTCGGTAGAAATCCAATTGCAATCATGAAGAATTCAATTCTCTTAAGATGACTCACATCCAGTGCTTCTTTCAACATAAGATATCGTATAAGGAGAAAGTGTGTGGACAAGCACAAAAAATGGGGATAAAATTTAGCAACAATAAGGTTCATCGACGGAAGTAGAAAAAGAGCGACATATGCTGGGAGTGCAAAATATCTTGAATTAAAGAGTGAAAAGTTTTTTCAGCATGAGGAAAAGGAGTGTTATGGACTTTAGCCCATTAAAAAAAAATGAAAAATAAAACCACAACTTCAAGCTATAATTTTAGGTTGTTTTAAAATTATGGTTTGCAGTTGTCATTTCATGTAAGGCTTTTTTAAGACTTTTTTTTCCCGCATATATCATATTTCAAGTTTTTCTTTTTCCTGAAATAGATGATAATTTTATAAACGATCACTTGTAAGTACCAATGGCACTGTTCTCACAATCATTGATTATCTCTCCTTGTATAAATTCTTTTTTACACCGGTTGTGCTAGAAGGCTTGCTTAGCTTTAATTGATATACAAAGTGCTAGGTAGGTGCTAATTTGTTCTCTTGGGTTGTCTTTGAGTTAGTACAATTTAATACAAGGATGATACACTATTTCAAGTTTCTTTTAAGTTTTATATTGAGAATATTACATGTATAATATATTTTCAAAAAAAATTTATAAAATTAAATTATGAAAAAAAATTATAAAAATAATGTTATTGTATTGTACCTTGAAGGTGTGACACAAATTCTTTTTTTTTTTTAAATTACATGTGTATCGTACGTTAGTTATGCGATACACTTTGGACGTGTATAGCATGACTAATGAGCAATACACGTATAATTGCTTATTAGTCATGTGATTCAGGGTGAGGCCTGTATCGCACAACCTTTGTACAATACATAAGCCCCTAAAGTTTTTTTTTCACCTAGATCTGTAAATACCCGAAATTTTCGATCCAAGATTAAAGACCTAAACCTTAAACGGAAGTCAAACGGATTCTTAGGTCAAACAAAACCCTAGTTTACTATAACCGCTTAACTCCGGCATTGTTGTTTTCTCAAGTCATAGAAAACGAAGTTGGAAAAATTAGCTTGAATAGTTCGTAATAACCATAGGTTTTATAAAAGTTTCAGTTTCGCGAAATTCGGATGTCCTTCGAACTCGAGCGGACACAGTTCTTGAAAAATGAGTCCGGAAGCCCGGAATAGGAAAAATATTCCGAATATACCGTTAGACTCGTAAAAATATAAGATTTCCAAAAATATCAATTTCGTAATTTTTCGGTAGCTAAAAATATCAGATATCGCTTTTATACTCGTATTTTCTTACTACCGGTATTAAATTGTCATGTCTACTTTTACATTACACTATTTTCTACTATTCTACACTATTCATCTATCTCTACTTTTTCTTATAACCTATTCTTACAAACCATACACCTATTTCTTACATTTTTCATTTCCAATACAACTTCACATCTTTCATTTCTTACTTTACTTAATCAAAAGACAAAAAATTAAATTTTTCTCTTCCCCATGCCCTCAAAATAGCGCCGGCCTCCCTTTCTCTTTATGCTCAATTGTTTTATTTTTTTCAATTATTTAATTAACACAAATTATCTCCCACATTTTCCTATAAATACCCCCTCATACCTTCACTTCTTTCACACCACTTCTATACTAAAGTTACTCTCTCAAAATCTCTCTCAAATTCTTTCAAGAGTTCTCTCAAGAAGTCTTCTTAAGTTTAGTTTCCTTTAGGTAAGAAATTCTCAAGAATTCTTCATGTTCATCTACTTAGTATGAGCTTAGTGTATGTTTTCTAAAACCATGAAAGTTAAGAAAGCAACATTAGATTTATACTTTGTTTTTGTTCATAATATCAATCTCTTTATGTTTCTTTATGATCCTTATATTTCCTTTATGTTCTTTATATTTCCTTTATGTTACTACTATCTAATATATCTATATAACTATATATATTATTTAGAGCATATAAGCTCATTGTCTTACAATTTATTTATCTTTCATGCAATTTATTTACTTCATTTCAAGTTATTTAATTTCAAGTTGATTTTAAGACTAGTCATTCTAGTCTTAGACTTGTCCTCATCAAGTCAAAACAATTTCTTTTCTTTCGGGACTAGTCTTTTCTTAGTCCCGGGGTACCTTGATGAAGCTAAGGTCCCAATACTTGATTATTTACTTAAAGCTTTCAAGTTATTATTTTACATTTCCATAGCTTATGATTCATATTCATGCATGAACATAATGTTTTTGTCTCAACAAAAATCAATGAGAAAGTGTTTTCTTGAAATTAAAGATTCTTTCTAAAAGAAATAAATATGGAAAAAAATGGATTTCTTAAAGACCCATGAACATATATGGGAATGATTTTTCTTACAAAAGGTTTTATGAAAATTCATCTTTTATCAAGAAGTAGAAATTCTTTTGGAAACATTAAAAATGTCATTTTGCTACTTTTGAAATCCAAGTTTAGAAAATAAAACCACACTTTAGGAAATCAAAGAAATTACAAGAGATTTCATTTAGAAATAAAATCTTTATCTTAATAACTAAAAGATCTTTCAAAAGTAAAATAGAATCTCAAAATCAAAGACTTTTAAAACCTTACCTTTTTAAAGTTGGGACAACTTCATTTACTTTATACATTTGTTATGAGTCATTACAAATATATATACCTCTTAGAAATTTTACAAAATAATTGAAATATTATCTTTTCAAAATGAGCTTTGTTTACAAGAAGGAAAACAAGTGTTTACAAATTCGTGGCAAATCTGATCGCTACCTTTTCGGAACCCAAACGACTCAGTTTTATGGAAATAAGCTTAGAAATGCGTAGATCGTTTCGAGTAGGTAGAAAACGGTATATTATACGCGAAATTCCGAGCTAAAATGAGCAAAATATGGCCATTTTAAGTTGGAATTTCCCCTTATACGATTTTTCTACGATTTTTAAGAAAATATTAGAATCTTCAAGGATAGAATTTTATGAAATACTCATTTTAGGTATTCTTCTTTAGATAATCACGAGGAGGATTGTTCGTATCCCGAGGATTACTACGATTAAGTGGAACTTCCGAACGACCCATCCAATTCAAGAACGGTGTCATCATGGCCGAGTGAGTTACTTCCCGTTAATTTTCTCATACTCTTGATTGTGCTTGTAAAGTTAGTTGCACTAGAACTTAAGAAAAATAAAACGAAAGTGTATGATAATATGTTGAAAGAATACTAAGTATATCGAGACTCGAATTGTTTGAAATAAAGATTGTATGTGCATTAATATCTTGAAGTGTTTGAAATTTGTTGATCATTTGAGAGAAGCTAAATGTAATTACTAGACTTTAATTAAAGAAATTACTCATACACTTCATATGTTGAGTCACATTGCATTCGCTACTATACAATTGGTGGGACAAGTGTATAATAGTGGTGGTAGACATAACCGGTATATCATGTAAGTGGCGAGTAGGAGCCGGTAAGAACTACTTAAATTGATGGCTAATAGGAGCCTGTAATAACTACAAGTTTTTGGTGGCTAGTAGGAGCCTGTAATAACTACAAATTTTTGATGGCGTATAGGAGTTGGTAAGATCTATAAAAGTGTTTTTAAAAGTTGTGGCTGTAATTGGCCTAAATCCCCAACCCCGAATGAAGGGCGTAAATTCATTCAACATATGATTCCCGGAAAGTCATATGTCTTGTATGCTCACGTGGTTGTTGCATTTCATATGTTTGAATAATAAACTTGATTGATAAATTTTATTTGAGTATGAATTTTGGGATCTACTCACTAAGCCTATAA